>OY986056.1:6976488-7321565 GCA_963920205.1 Stenodema calcarata
AGTAGGTTACTGTTTGTTTTTTTAGTGCAGCCCCAGAGCTGGGTACCGTAAGTCCACACAGGTTTTAGAATTTGCTTGTAGGTGAGCAATTGTTTGTACACTGATAGTTCAGAATACCTACCAAGCAGCCAGTACAATTTTTTGAATTTTATATTTAATTGTTATTTTTTTAATAACATGCTCCTTCTATCTTAATTTGGCATCAAGAGTCACCCCTAAATCGTTTGCAGTATTAGAGTAGGGAATATTTTGTTCATTCATGATGACTGTTATCGTTCTTATTTTCTTGTTCGTAAAGTTATGGGCACATTGGAGGGTGTCTGCAGATACATAATATTCATGGAACCTATTGCTATGTAACCCATTGAGGCACGAGTGACTTGCATAGCGGGCGTTGTTCTTGTCGCGCGAAATTATTTGAATTGATGGAACGCAGCATCTTTTATCATTACATAAGTAAATAGATCTGCACGTAACTCTCTTTGGGTAGGGATCTATTATTTGGGATCATAATCCCTCACTGATCATGTATTTCATGACGAACCTGTGACCCAGTTACACCCAGAAGGCATACAACGTCTCTGAATGACTTGAACCAAGAGCTGAAGACTCTCTAGTTTTTCGAAATGTCAACAAACGTTTCTTCTTCGAAAGACAATCGTCGAGCTTCGAGTGTGGCGCGTTCTAAAGGATTAGGAACGTACGTAATGTGATCCAGAGGTGTCGCCGTATGTTAATCCAGTATTCACGTGATCCCATTCATACGTCTAGTCGCGCGTCAGATGCTACCTAAGACGGAAAGGCCAGTTCAGAACTATGTAACAACTTGCATTCATCTGTCAGTCAATGATGATTACGTTATATGTACTGAGAAGTTAATCGTGAGCGTAACATACTAATTAGTAATTTAACCTCCAAAGTACATCACTAACACGAGATTGATTGATGGTAATCTTACACAGATCAATCTTACGAGCGTTGGCAGCATAACTTTACGTACAGCTCCGAGCATTTTTGGGACCGACGAATTTTTGGTGTAAAAGACCGTCGACCCAAGTCAATGATAACGATCATGCTACAGTGGTTTTCAACTTACCTGAAACAGAAAAAAGGTAAACCTTACATCACATCAACTTGTTCTATACAAAATCCACAGTCATGCAGCATGGCTTTAAGAGCAAATTTTCAAAGAATCAACTGGTTTTACGTAAAATGTCACCATTTTACTGGTTTAACACCTCAGTTTATAGATTTTTCAACGCTGAACACGATGGTGAAGTCAGAATTGCAACATCTCATTCCGTTATCAGATTAGAGCAGATGAACCGTGATAGGTCAGTGATATCGAACACAAAAAAGGTCTAATATCGCAAGTGAACGGCTAGTTCTATTTTTCGGTATGTTGTTTGGGACCATTAGGGAAGTCTGAATCCAATTTCGCAGGAATGAAAACCTTGTGCTTCTTTCGTATCACTGGAAAAAACTCGAAATGTTTGCCCTTACTCTGGTTTTTTCGCTATAACTATGAAACGATGCGTTTTTGGTGAATTGGTACTACATTCTTATTTAAAGTAAATAAGCTTTTCTACAAAATGAGACCAAATGCTGCTCTGTTGGTCCAATAGTTACTAAGATACAGCCTTTCAAAAATTGCTCATTTTTTCCAAAACAGTGAAATTTCAACTTTTGGTCACCTTTGGACCTAGAGATCAGAGATAAGACGTATTCTACGAAGAAAGCAAATTTGATTAGCTTTTATTAAAGCTCAACCGTACGTCTTTAATCCTTATGGTTCTCTCACAATCCTGAAATAACCAAAAATGGATAAATAGTTTTTTTTCTCGTAAATTTGACCTCATGAGTTCTAATGATGGTACTGGGTAATTTACCCTAAAAAAAACTATTAAGAAAGGAATGTTATTTAATTCTGAGAGGTACAATTTTCAATCTTCAATCTTCATCTTTCATCTTCAAAGTGCTCCAGTTTGAGAACGAAATAAGGTATCACAATTCTGATTTCACTATCTTGTTCATCGTAAAACAATGAGCTGTCACTTGTCAAACTGCTTCATTTTGGGAATTTATGGGTAATTCCTCCCCCCCCCCCTAAAACTCCTAACAGTGGTCCGCTTCTGCCCGTATATATACGAGCTTACATATACGTATCTTAATGAATTAAATATTATAATATTAATCATCAAAAATAAATATGAATAATATCAAATATTAATATATTATATATTTCCACACGATAACTCTCGATAGAATTGAGATGAAAAGTTTGAATTGGCAAATCAAATCTTTCCTGGCCATCGAAAGACTATAGTCTTATAAGCTTGAGCTTATAGTCTACGAGCTTATAAGCTCGTATATATAAACTATATGTAAGGGATATTCAAACTTTTCATCTCAATTCTATCGAGAGTTATCGTGTGGAAATATATAATATATTAATATTTGATATTATTCATATTTATTTTTAATGATTAATATTATAATATTTAATTCATTAAGATAATTTGAAAATTGAGCAACTCTTTCCCCTAGCACGAGGTTGTCCTCAAATAGGGAGAAGGCACTATTATAGTTATGAAGCTGTAAGCATGAAATGCTTTGTAATTTTTTTCTTGAAATAAATGCATGCCCTTCAAAACAAATTATATATTATATTAGGTATACATACGATTTTTTTGTCTTTTGGCAGTGAATTCAGTATGGTCTGGCATGGAAATTTTCCGGAAATTCGAGTTTTACAAATTTTTGGCCGAGAACAATACCTAGTCTCCTTTTCTTCGAAAATTCGCTAACATAAGATAAATTAGTTTTTATTGCAACTAATACGCGGATTGAGTCGAGTAATGAAATACAGAAGCTTACTTGATTGTTTCGTCATACAATCCCAGCCGGGAAAGAACTCATGTTTTTGGAAGAGGAGAACCATCCCAATCAAGTGAATTGAGGTGTTGCAAATCACTGGGCTGTCACGACAATCATCAACGAAAACTCCAGATTGGGGTCCCGTCCAAGTAAGCCCGAATTTGGTAATAACATACATTTCAGGGGTTTCCATATTCTGCATAGTTAGGACCTCCGTAATAATTAAATAACGGAGAACTGTTAAGAAAGTGGAGTCATGAAAATCCCTTACCACACGGTCTGAAGAAGCCACAAGGCAATTTCATGGTCTAACCTCTTGCATAAGAGTGCCTTCCAAAGGGAAATTCTTCTCTGTTGTATGTTGATGCAATGATAGGTATTTAGGTTTACAATAGGAAGATCAAAATCTAGGTCAGGTTTTCTGATGGCGAAAAGATAGGTAGGTACCAGTCTGGGGCAGTCTGTCTATATTATGCATCCAAGTCAACAAAAGTAGGTGAAGCCTTGTAGGTGATCCCGTGATCAGGTTTCAAGTGTGGAAAACGGTTGTCCACAGCAGAATTAGTTCAGTGGCAAGTTTGTCATAGTAGAGTGTATATTTTATTATACGAATTGAAATGCATATTTATCTGCTGTACCTAGTGAATTTTTACTAACCAAATCATGTGATTAGAAAATACTTTGGATTCACATTGCTTTCCAACATTGTTCTTTCTCAACGTTTGTACTCGTAGTTGGGTAGATATACGTTTTAAGTTACCAATCTAAAGTTGCGAAATTGAAGTCAGTCGGACTGATTTCAAGCCCATCTCAACAGTCCTTTGAGCCAATTGCATTTCTTGATTCGCTCGATTACAATTACAGAGTAACACTAAACTAACGACGTGTTGCTCTGTGATTGTAATAGAGAGTATCAAGAAATTCAGTTGGTTCATAGGCCTGATAATGACTTTTTAGTCGAAAGCTCTAGCCTCATTAATATTTGGATTGATTATGGACATCCACCATCATTCACCGCCATCCAAAACCGAATTCGAAAAATTCGAATCATGCGATAATTTCTAGGTTCTGCTGAATTTATTCGCAGTATTAACAAGAACCTTTCTAACCTAATTGAAAAGTTTAATTAAAATCAAGACATTTTGAAAAAATTCAAATGGAGTATGGACAAATGAAAATGTCATTTGGGGTCATGACGTCGTACAAAATGGTGCCGAGGTGTTTTGGCGAAATATTTGAATTACAAAAATATTTATTGCAAAATAACATTTTGACATCTCACTCTTCCCTACTTTTATTCATTTAAAAAAAAAATAATAATAATAATAATAAAATTGTTGTAGATGAGTTACTCGTTAATTGTGCATGACCGATATGTTTATGAACTTCATATTAATATTATAATAATAACTTGAACTTCATAATAATAACTTCATATTATGAAGTTCATACTGTAGCACTTTGCCCTTCAATTTGAGTTCCTTCAATAATATGAGAAGGAAATGCAGTGAAGTTATGTGTCGAATGCATGGAAGCCGAACGAGGACCACCTGCTAGCAGCGAAACAAAGCAATTGGTTAGGATTTGAATTTGCCTAAGCGCCTTCCAGTTTCTCGGAGAACGAACGTCTCTCGATCGGCATCTTCAAACAGTGAGACCGCCGTTTTCCCTGCGGTACAATTAAGGTCAAAAGGTGCTTCATGTTAAAAATCTCTCGTTATGCGATAAGGTGCTCAAGCCTACTTGGGATTCTCCTTGAAAACTCGAGGGTTGCCCTGGAGGGGAGTGGAGGAGCAGTGACGGAGGGGCTGTACAGTGGTACAAGGGTGGAAATCCAAGGGTTACCACGGGTCGGCCGTTCTTGGTGTCGTCACGTTTGACATCCCGGCACGCAGTTGAGTCGTCATCGAGACTTGTAGCCGCTCTGGGGGATCCCTCGGATGGTGGATGAGGCCCGAGAGTCGAAGAGAGGGGACACGTCTGCTATCACCAGAAGGCGGCGAGAGGGGAAGCTCGCGAACCGGTGAAGGGGAACCGTCACGAAGCTTCTGTCTCGGAGCAAGGATACGACCATACGTTATTTCGACAAACTTCTTTTCAATCCTTGGAATTATTCATTGATTGATGCTGCAGCCCCTTGGTTAGCGAGAGCACGATTGAATTGGCGGTCGATCATATTTCGGATATCCATCCCTTCAAATAGGTCGAAGTGATCACAAAAAGACCACTCACCTGTCGTATACACGATCGAGGCCCCAGAACAAATGAAGCGCACAGGAACAACTCATTAATAAAGAAGTCGCGATTTCCAACCAAATTGTTTATAAGGTTTTTCAAGATGATGGACAGAAGAAGTCAAATGAACAACTCATATATTCATCGTACAAGTTACCTCAATACCAGGAAGGATACTCTGTGATTATCCATAAGGTAACGCCTCCGAGCGACAGCATGAGTGTGAATTGAAAGAATAATAAAAGGCGTCAATCAGTGGGCGTCCGAAGACATTTCAAACAGGATTGGACCAGTGGATTTTGGTGTTCATTTTTCGAAGTCCGCAGGTACACTGTTGGCAAATGGGGGCAGATGTCGTTGAGAAGGATGAAAGATTAAAAAACTCCTCGCAGTTTCAAAAAAGTGATTTATCATAGCCAACGAGGGCAGGAGAAGAACTGATTTCAATGATAATGCTCTCAGCGGAGCTCCTGCATTCAACTCTTGACGTAATGGCAACCTTACTTCCTTTGCAAGTGAGGCGGCTTACTACACCCTTAACCTTAGGCTGTCGTCCATACATGTTCCGCGCAAACGCTTGAAAAGTATATTTCGGTCAAGAAAAAGACCCGAGTTCTTTCAGATCTGACTACCGAAACTGGGGAGATGAGTCAGCGTGTTTCTCGTGGAAGGCGTCTGGCGATGGCCCGTTGAGGCTTTAGATTTACAGGCCATCATAGTGTGGATGTTGATCAACAATACAACCGGAACCATTTTATTGTACTGCGAACGAATTGGTTTTAAAGCAAAACCCCTCACCCAATTAACGATTTCAACAAAACCTAGGACGAATTGGCTCATTTCACTTTCTTGTTGAAATTGACTTAATGGAAGGAATCATTAGAATCAGAATACTTAATCTAGAACTACTTTTCTCATTTTTACGATTAATGTGCTCATTCAATAGAAAAAAAGTTTAAATAGTCAATTCGTCATTGTCCTTCCGTGTCCAGGCTCGACCATCCCAACTTTGATGTACTGAAAAAGGGTTTTTCGAGGGTTAATCGAAAATTTGGTCAACCTTTTGAGATTCCTCCTAAGGGGTTCTCATAATTTTAAATAATTGAAAAAATGGAATAAGAAATTGTTTGATTCAGTGGGGTAAAGTGTAGGTACTACATGTTAGGGGTGCATGGAGATTACTGAGAGTAGGAGCATGACCTAATTAAAAGTAAATTCACTTCCCTTGGTTGGAGGATAAGCATCTCACGCCCAAAGGACCACAGGCTCACGACATCCAGAATCGATTGTTGTGAGGAGACCAAGCGCGGAAGGCCTGAGCATGATCCTCTTCGTGCTGTACGGAATTTTATAAAATAGGCGGCAAGAGGTAGAGCAGACGGTGAAATGGGGGACCCGTGCGCGACAGAGAAGGGCGCGATCGCCCAAACGAAAGGGTTAAAACTAGAAAACGACGAGTTCACATGGAACTTCTGCCGGAACCGTTGGGGAGCATTACATCACGGATTCGGAGATACAAATCATTCAGAAATATAAGAAAGTCGAATGTATTATACCACATGTGGGGTTGAGAGTCGAAGATCACGGATACACGAACCGTTGGGAGGTATTGTCTTCAGAGGAGTTGCCTATCTGTGAGGATTCAGGATTGCTTGGTGATGCGTGATCTACTGAAATAAAAACCACAATCTACAAAGGCAGGCTGAAGCTGCTATTAACTATGTTAACGCTATGTTAAGTTGTATCCAACAATTAATTACCCACCTTGAACTAGCCAGCGGAATGTTGTTCTGTATAGGTACGATTTTACTCATGCGTACGGGCCAATGAATAGTCTTTCCTTTTCTTTATACTGTAATTGGGCTCTTGCCCATGTAAAAAAAATAAAAATAAATAGATAAAATAAATAAATAGATTGTCTAAGAATTTCACATTTCAGTTTACATGCATGAAACTGTTGCATTAACACTTATTGGCTGATCAACAGGAATGCTCTAGGTATTCAATCATACAAGATATTGCTGTCACCAAGCAAAAATGCAACAAGCGTCAATCGCTCATAGTTACGATTGACAGTCTTATACACTCTCAAGACTTACGAATACACTTATACACTCTTACGACTTATTGTATAGGCTGTAAAATTTACAGTCTAATACACTAATATTTACTAATACACATAATATTACATCCTATACAAGTAAATTTTACAGCCTATACAATAAGTTGTATACAATAAGTTGTAAGAGTGTATAAGTGAATTCGCACACCTATATGCGTGAATGTGAGTGAAACAATATTAGAAATGATGTTACGTGACTGCCATTCCATAATAACTATAATTAATCGCAAAGTGAACATTTTTTACTTGTGCAAATCAGTTTCATCGGCTCCAAGCGATTACATGAAGACGAATGGTGGTCACATAAACCAAAACTACGTATTTTGTGTAGTGAGCCTAAAGAAACTCCACAGATACGGCATTTTATTCAACCATTAAATCTCATTTTCGGCCTTGTTAGTTTGAAATAGGATATGTACTATATATAAAAAAAAAAAAAAAAAAAAATTAGCGACAAGATGAAGAATTTTTCAACGTGAAGATGTAAATGAATGCAAAATGAAGGCGCGGAATTCCAGAGGCTTATTAAAACCCGATCACCTAGCCAGCCAGCCCTCTGACGTCATAGGCTGTGACGTACAAGTTAACCTCCAGCAGTCTGACGTCATACGCTCGTGCGTCATAGGCTCTGACGTAAGAGTTGGCCTCCTGCCAGCCGTCTGACGTCATACGCTCGTGCGTCATAGGCTTTGACGTACTAGTTGGCCTCCGGCCAGCCGTCTGACGTCATACGCTCGTGCGTCATAGGCTCTGACGTAGTGGCCCGCCTGTCGCTTGTGTTCTGACGTGATCTGAGGGAAAGGGTGAATCAAGGAAACAAATTTTTCCCGTTTCAGTTTATGTGCCAAAGCAAAGACATGAAAATGTCAAAAGAATGTCAACTCCATCCTGTTGTTGATACAGTCGAGAATTAAATGCTTGCATACGAGTCTGCAACACATTGGGACATTTTATGTCTTTAAAGAAGTGATTCAAGAACCTTCGAACAATGCTACATCACCTACCCCAGTAGCGTAGTTGTTATACTTAATTGTAGGGTTCATCATAAATTATGAAGCTTGCATTCGTATAGACAATATAAATAATTTATTATTGAGAATGATCACCTGTGTGTAAACAATTATTTAAACAATCACGCTCATACCGCAGCTTGTCGGCCACGCACTCCGCAGTGGTTAACGTAATATGGTTAGGTAAATCGAGAGCTATCCAACGAGTGGTGAACGATTTTTGTACGATGATAACTGGCGAAGATAAAGTTCCATAGCAACGAATCGGTTGTAAGCGAAAATCATCAGAATTTTCGTGACGATTTCGTGTAACGCTTTTGTGTAACGTTTTTCGAGTTATGTGCCAGAGTAAAGACATAAAATGTCAAAATCCATTTTAGTACATAATACCCTGGGTATTATACCCGCCACACTAGTAAGCATAATACAACGTTGTCACGTCACTATTCATAAGAGGTGGCAGTGACAAAGATGACATTGACTAGTTACAGTCGGATCGAGTAAACGAGAATTTATAGTAAAAGTTTCCCTTCGTAGCTCATCCCTGATCCTCACCTTTCCCTTGAAAGTGGTTCAAGTTGATCGAGTTCTGCCTCATACTCGGCGCGGATCTCGTACGTCTATAAATACGATTATATACTACCTGTAACATCAACTATTAAAGATAAACGTTGTTTTCTAAGGGGCAGTTCATCAATCACCAAGTTAATTAACACTTGCTCAACAGTTGACTGCGTTCATAAAATTTATGGCATTTAATGTCATCTTATTACTAGCTAACTGACCGACAATGCTTGGATAATGGAAAAAATCATTATGTGCCTGTGGGTAACTCGAAAGACCCTTTCAGTTTGCGCTAGTTATGTCTCAGATGTCTTGTTTTTCTACTCGATAACCGTCACACACAGAAAAAAAAAGTATTGGAAAACAACACTTGAATAAATATGCCTAAGCGGCTGTCTGAACTATCACATCCTAAATTACCGAACTATCACAACTACAACCACTACAGAAACTATCCAAAACCCGAGCGAGAGTCAACATTCTACAATCTTGATAAACTGTTGTTTATGAATCAATTGTAAACAAAGAGGAGGGGGTTGTTGTACACGATGAAGTTATAGGTTATAGCTATTATGAGTTGTACCTCTATAGGTTCAAAACCACAACATTATTACATTCTGCCAAATAGGTAATTCATACTGTTATTACCTATTACTAGAGGCTTTTCTATTCTAGTTCATTTGGCAGAAATGATTTCATCAACTTATCTCTTCTCTGTGTAACGCTGATTTTACATAAGGTATTACTTATTAGGTACGTAAATAATTTTATAACCATGATATAGTTTGAACCAAAACTGTTGAGATTCGAAAGTTTCGTACCTAATAAGTAATATCCACTGTTATTATTATCACTGCTGGAATTTATTAAACTTCAGTTAGAAGTGCTATGTGTATCTCTACTCTGCGGAACACATAATAGGAAATTATGCGAACAAACAAGGAAGTGGTCGATCTCTATCTAAAATGCAGTTTATTACTACATAGTTACTTACCCGGTTTTGTTCCAAGAACTGCTTCACTCCAATTAACAAACCTTACAAAATATTGAAAGATGTGCATTATTACCATGTGGAAAGTGTGTTTCTAATCGAGGAAGTGCCGCTGAAGTCTTATCGCGAGTAAAACATCCTCTTGATGTTTTAAATGAGAATTTGGACATTTTTCTTCTCCGTTCATTATTACGATCTTATAGTCAGGCTATAGAATTGTTCCGTTCATTCTCATTCTCGTTTCCTCATTCATTTATTGATGAAAGCTCTGAGGAAACCCCAGCAGATGAGAATAACCCCGTTATTGCCACAAGCTCCGCGATAAGCGGCGGTTTTCGAAAATCGCTCGCACGAAAAAGATGAAGAGAACAAGATTTGACATGTATTCGAGGGCAGCTGAGTCACGAGTAAGATATCGGCACATGACGTGGAAACATGTGTACAGCCGAACTACCTTTATCTCGGTGAATGGACATGAAAAAGCTACAAGACCGAAATAACAGTTACTACTACCGAAGGTTGGTATAACGTGAGTACCACTACCAAAATAGGTACCTACGCGACATTAATGTGTACAGTTGAACTGTGTTACTGTATTTTAGCATGTCAGATTTTACTTCACAACGGACTAGAATTTCGATTTTCGACGTTTGAGGACATAACTTTGCCTAGATCAAGAACGTCACGCAAATTCAAGCTTTAGTTTCGTAGAATTACCATGATGGTTCATCATCGCACTCAAACAAGCTCTAATCTTGGAATATCGATGGAAATGGAAGTTGACAAAGTACCTCGCACTGGTAACTAGACCAATATCCCGACATATTCTGGGTATTTTATTTTCGCGAGTTTTCATTTATTAAAATTGGCTCATCATTCCGGTTTACTGTTTGGATAATGAAGGCGCTCTTGGCGTACCCATCCATCATGACAGATCCGCCAAGCGGGTTTTGCCTATCCAATGCGAATATTTTTCTTTCTTCAGCATCCGTGTCGTATTCTACGAGTATTAACCGTACGAAACTACTGGTGCCGTTGGTGCAATTTCGTTGGCACTTGAATTCCACTAGTAACTAGTCAAGTAACATCAACGGTATTTTCTGCGTGTAAGCAAGCGTTTTTTCTTAGGATCACCGGCATCTATTCGAATGATAGTGACCTGTGTATTGTTCCATGGCCTTTGCTTTGTGGCGAAATGTAGAGTAGTGTAGAAAAATGGGTAGGTAAGAGAATGGTCCATTACCATGTTATATGAATCAGTGATGAGATTTGTTGTACAAGTGCTTGAGTATAGAGACTTGAATAAGTAGGCACCTATTATACAAAATCAAATCAATGTCAAAATCATATTGTCCCAATCGCCCATATTTTGTGGTCACTGATGCAGCAAGAGAATGTCAAAGTACAGTCCGAGTGATCACTGAGGGAATTCGACTTGGTTCTGCGACGTTGGGACTCCAACTGCTTTCGGAACGTTGGATTTATCAGTGGGTCACGTGGGAATGCCCTGTGAATGGCCGAACAGATGAATGAGATGCAGAACATAATAGCAGCACCGCACTATTGCGGGTCATCCCAGGGCCGCGCCTTCCAAACACCTTTTTTTATCTTTTTTTTTCAGAAATGACGGAAGAGACGGTGAACAGACGAGGAAAAAAAAATATATATATAAGTTACATACCTAAAAACCCCTTATAATTGTATCTCACGACCCCCGTTTAGCACAGCGTTCTTAGATTGCAACCTCTGCTGAGGACAGCACTCTTAAATGATATGTAGGTTATATATAGGGCCTCGCTGCGCCGAGCAAGTCAGTCTCCAGTATTCCGTCGTAAGAGCATTGTCTAACCTGTACTCTGTTCAATTTAATAAAGTCCTTTTTAAAAAGGTATTTTTCTCAGTTAATAATTTGAGTGGCGCAGTCGTTCGGACCCGTCGAAATTTCGCGAACTTATCACCGCGAAATTCGTCAAACCCTGACTAATCGGCGTGGAACCTTCTCAACCAACCTACTCCTGGGACTCCTTGCAGCATGTTCACAGTAGCACTGTAAGTAAAAACAAAAATCGACGGAATTTTATTTTTTTGGGACCATTCCCTGTTATAAGTCCAAATTGGAATTTGGCTATCTTCAATCAACGACGCCCTTCGTCTACTTAACTCTAAACGAGTTCGCATTTATTGCATTCATCGCATTTACTGCATTCACCGCATTTACTGCATTTACTCAACTCTGAACGAGTTCGCATTTACTGCATCTTCAGTGACGCCTTCAAACTCCTGTCGGTCGTCCCGCATTTACTTCCGAGACGAATCTTTTTCCTGTCCGCTTCGCCGCCGAGCGTCTTATCTCACATTGAAAGACCCTCCGACGCAGTTCTCAGAAAATCATCCCGTCTCTCTCTCAAGACATCGCCATCTCATTTCGAGATCCTTTTTCTGTACGAGGACATCACTCTTCAAGAACTTCGCGACGTTCCACAACAAATTGAAGTTCTACCCACATTCTCTTATTACGATATAATTAATCTTTCTTAATTACTCTTTGCATGATAATTTTAAGTCTTTTCAGAACATTTAATTAATTTGTATATTGTGTCTTGGAACAATTGTGTCTTTTAGAACACTCACACCAACACCAAAATTGCGAAATCATTCCCAACATACTTAAACACAAAACTTGATTCATATTACAAGATTCTTTTTGACATTCCTCCAACAATAATGGAAGGTGCCGAAGAACTCACTAGAACCATTGAAAGACAAAATGAACAGATCGCTCAATTACAAGCCCAAATGAACAATTTACGAACACCCCTTAACGAATCATTTGTGCCCCGAGAAGGAGGACCTGCCATTCCTGTCTTTCACACATTAAGGAAAGAACACCTAGATTTACTCCCCAACTTCAACGGCGAGCCCGAAACATTACACCACTTTCTAGATATCGCTAGGAAATTAAACGACCGATTTTACAACACTGTCGACCCTAACGATTTTCAGAACGTAATGCTTATTGCGGGTATTAAAGCAAAAATCTTACCCCCCGCCTCAGCAATAGTCTTTTCTAGTGCAACCGACACATTTGATCAAATTCAAGAAGCACTCTTAAGCTCTTACACAGACAGGCGCGACATATACACTCTGTCCATAGAACTGACTAAACTCAGGCAGAACGAAGGAGAATCACCCTTCTCGTTCCATGACAAAATCCACAAACAACTGAATTTGATCACTGCATACCTACAAAACCACGACGATGACCATGCCTTAGTTCTTATGAATCATTATGAGAAATTGGCTCTTAGGTGTCTGTTACTCAACCTCAGGGAACCCCTAGGAAACATTCTCCGAACTAGGCAACCTCCAGATTTGAACACTGCTTTAGGATGGATGACCAATGATTACCAATTATTGTGTAATCCCCCTAACAGACCAAAGCCATTCCCCAACAAAACCTTTCAAAAACCCAACAACTTCAAACCAACACAAAACTTCGCTAATCGACCTCCTTATGTCCCTAATAATAATCAAAATCAAAATTGGTCCAGAAATCCAATGCCCTGGAACCCTCCAAACTTCCAGAATCAAAGACCAATATTTCCAAATCAGAAACCTGCGTTTCAACCCAATAAGCCAGGACCTTCGAATTCAAGCCCTCAAAAACCACCATTAAATGACAACAGAACAACTCAATACCAAAAACCATTCTTCCCTGGCACTGTTAGACGTAATTCTCAAATTAATGTTCCTAACCCCAACCGTGGAAACATGCCAAACCTTCATAATCTAGAGGAAGAGTACTATTGGGAACCAAACACAAACTATGACAATGAACCATACACACCAGACGAACCTGACTACCAAAACTCGTACAACGAAGACTCCCAACTCACTGAACAAAACCAACCTACTCCTTTTTTAGAGGACAACAGCCTCAACGAAGAACCACCAACGTAACTGATCCCCCAAAACAAGCCAACGAACAAGTGATACCCCTTATGAACTTAGAGAACAAACCAATCAGTGAACTACCCTACATAATAATGCCTGACTCCAACCTAAAAATACTTGTAGATACTGGCAGTACCAAATCTTACATCAACCCGGAAATAGCTCAAAAATTGTACCCAAATTTTAAGAAAGACGGATTTATAATAAAAACTGCCCATGGTAAATCCAGAATAGAATTCAGTACAGAAGTACCATGTGACGAATTATTCAGAATCAATAAATTAAAACTTAAATTTCATGTTTTTGCCTTCCATAAAAATTTTGACCTACTAATAGGTATGGATCACCTCAAACAAGTAAACGCATCAATAAATTTGAAAGAACACACGATAAAAACCCCCAACAATCTCATCGAAATTCATTACTTAAACACCATGATCCCAGAAATGCATCTTATTGACGGACGCACCATCCAGCAAATTAAAATCCAAGTAAAAAACATCAAAGATGGAGAAGCTATCCTACCCTACCAAAAATTCGGAAGGATAGAAATCCCACAATCCCTGGTAACCATACGAAACTACCAAACTTACGTCCGCGTAACAAATCCCGACAGTGAAATTTCTGAGCTAATCCAAACCAAACCGATCGAAGTAGAAGAAATTGACGAATCTTTTGAAAAAACGATAGAAGAACTTCATAATTACTCTGACGATACAGAACCCGACTTAAACGAACTAAGAATGGAACATATGAACGAAGAAGAAAGACTTGCAATTTCCAAACTAGTTAAAGAATACCCTGATATCTTCCACAATAACGAACACCCTTTGTCCTTCTCCAATACGGTCAAACACGACATTAAGACATCCGATGAAATCCCAGTGTATACCCGAAACTATAGGTTTCCCGAAATCTTTAGGAAAGAAGTCGATGATCAAGTACAAAAACTTTTACAACAAGGCATTGTACGTCATTCCGATAGTCCATGGAACGCTCCGATCTGGATTGTTCCTAAAAAGATGGATGCCAGTGGCAAACGGAAGTTCCGTATGGTGATTGATTATCGTCGCCTAAATGAGAAAACAGTGGAAATAAAATATCCCCTTCCACAGATATCTCAAATATTGGACATGCTAGGACGCGCACAATACTACAGTATTATTGATTTAGCATCAGGATTCCATCAGATAGAAATGGCTGAAGACAGCATTCCCAAAACGGCTTTCAGTACGCCAACCCACCATCTTGAGTTCACGCGTATGCCATTTGGATTACGAAATGCCCCAGCTACTTTCCAGCGTGTTATGGACAATGTTCTCAGAGGAATTAACAACGAATTTTGCTGCGTATACCTCGACGACATTATCATATTTTCCACAAGTTTACAACAACATATAGACCACTTACGCGCTGTTTTCAACAGACTACGCAAGTCACGACTTTCCATTCAACTCGACAAGACTGAGTTCCTGAAGAAGGAAGTTGCGTACTTAGGACACATTATCACTCCTTCTGGTGTTAGACCAAACCCACAAAAAATTGACGCTATCCTAAATTACCCTATTCCAAAGACAACGAAAGAGATAAAATCATTCTTAGGACTGGTTTCGTATTACAGACGTTTCATTCGCGACCTCGCGAGATTAACCAAACCTATGACAAAATGTCTAAAAAAGGGAAACACCATCGACCCTAAAGATCCTGAATATGTTGACTGTTTCGAAACCTGCAAATCACTTTTAACCAACTCTCCCCTCCTGAAATATCCAGACTTCTCACAGACGTTCCATTTGACTACCGATGCTAGTAATGTCGCCCTAGGCGCCGTCCTAAGTCAGAATTTCAACGGTAACGACTTACCGATCGCTTACGCTAGTAGGACCCTCAATGGCACAGAAACAAAATACTCTACCATTGAAAAGGAACTACTTGCAGTCGTATGGGCAACAAAGTATTTCCGACCCTACCTTTATGGAAGACGTTTCATAATATATTCTGACCACAAACCATTACAGTGGCTTTTTTCCCTCAAGGAACCGAGTTCACGTCTATTCCAATGGAAAACTAGACTAGAAGAATTTGATTATGAAATCCGTTACAAAAAGGGAGCCCTTAATACTAACGCAGACGCCCTTTCTCGAGCCGTTCCTCTTAACAACAACGACATCGAGCTGTTAAGCGACATAGACGAAAATGACCTTTTGAGAAACAATCCTCTAACACCCCAGACACTCGACAGAATCACCAACGAAATTAACGAAGATGACAACAAATCACTCATTGTCAATATAGACTGCGACGAAAACCAAATTTCCGACAGACTATCAGACTTAACCATTCACTCTAACTACCTAGGTAACACAGTCATAACAATCCCAATAAAGGACGAATGCGTCAACAAATGCGAAAATCAAATTATAATCAAAATTTCAGATTTCCCCCCTAAAACACGGATGAAAATAGAGAAACCATTTGAAAAGTCACGAACCATAATAAATTTCGACCTTGCAAACCTCGAACAGGAAGTCATCAACTTTGTTAAGGAATATGTCAAACCCAAGACCAATTATGGCCTTTACTTTCACGACGACCATTTCGAAAGTTTTGTAAGAATTATGACCACTAATTTCAGACACTCAGA
The DNA here is from genome assembly GCA_963920205.1 of Stenodema calcarata. NCBI lineage: Eukaryota > Metazoa > Arthropoda > Insecta > Hemiptera > Miridae > Stenodema > Stenodema calcarata. The sequence goes on from OY986056.1 coordinate 6,992,886, forward strand.
AATCAAAATGACAAAATACACCAAATACGTTCAAGAAGTTGAAAAGGAAGAAGATCAAATAAATACCATAGAACTCTATCATTCGGGTACCACGAATCACAGAGGAATCGAGGAAACATTACAACACCTCAAAAGAGAATACTACTGGCCCAACATGAAAGTAATTATTCAAAAATTCGTGAACAATTGCGACACTTGCCTAAAATCCAAATACGATCGCAATCCACTAAAACTTAAGTACAACATTACCCCTACACCATCTAGACCTTTAGAGATAATACACATTGACAAAATATCTTTGGAAAACTCGAAATTCTTGACCGTAGTAGACTCCTTTTCTAAATTTGCACAAGCCTATCCTGTAAATTCCTCGAATAGCGTGGAATTAGTACAAGGATTAATTACTCACTTCTCACACCATGGCTTACCCTCTTTAATAATATCAGACAACGGAGCGGAATTTCATAGTTCATTAATGCGAGAACTAATGCAACTTCATGGAATTAAAATTCATTTTATCGCATCGCAACACCCCGACAGTAACGGAATAATCGAAAGATTTCATTCCACACTGATCGAGCACATAAGACTATACAACAATAGAGAGGAATTTAAAAACGAAACTGTGCGTAATAAAATCAACTACGCCATACTCGCCTACAACTCCACTATACATTCCGCAACAAAAATGACACCGTTTGAAGTATTATATGGACATTTAGAAAACAAAAGAATTTTAGACATCGACTTGGACCAAACATTCACTAACAATTTTATAAACCAACACCGAGATAAAATAGAATTGATCTACAAAAATTTAAACAAACTACTTCACGAATCAAAGGAACATACCATAGAAAATCTCAATAAAAAGAGAGAAGACCTACCCGACATTCCCTCTAAAGTCTACGTTAAAAACATCCAGAAACAAAGCAAAACAAAAAACAAATACAATGAAGAAAATCTTAAAGAAATTAACCCCAAATTGAAAACAGCAAACATCATTACACGACACCACAATCAAAAGGAAAAAATACACTTATCTAATGTAAAACGGCCAAGAAAATTCCACAGCATAGAACTAGAAACAGCTTGGAACGAAAAACTCAATCACGAGGAAAAACTAGTCGAGAGATTCAACTTGAGAATAACCCGAGCAGATCTTCTATCCCTAAAACCACCAAACTGGCTAAACGATAACATAGTTAACTTTTACATGGAGTTAATAATGGAAACCCTACCAAACGTATACTGTTTCAACTCATATCTGTTCGTATCCTTCAACCTTAGAGGCTACAACCGTGTAAGAAGGTACTCCAAAAATACCGACATCTTCGCCTTCCCAACGATAGTATTCCCAATATTTCTAAACGAACATTGGAGATTAGTCGTCGCCAAAACCCAAACAAAAGAACTCTCCTACTACGACAGTTTGAGCAAAGACGGAAGCCAAATACTAAATGCAATCTTTCAGTATCTAAGTCAAGAACATTTGGACAAAAAGGGATCACAATTAGACGAAAGCGAATGGAAGAAAATTCAAGTTGCATGCCCACAACAAAATAATTCAGATGATTGCGGAGTATACGCTTGTCAATTCGCTCGATTAATTCCCCAAAACCTACCGATTTCATCAGTAAAACCAGAAGAAATCATCCAAATAAGGAAGAAAATGTGTCTCGACATTCTTAAAGAACGATTAAATGTTACAGGATATTGACCTTCCTATCTGCCCCGATACAAGGAATCGAAATAGTCAATATTACGGCAAACCCAGGATTATTAGCCAGCGACCTAGGACCAGCCAAAATCATTGAAGGATACCACTCACTTACTCACCACTACGACTTATCCGACCTATTCGCCAGAACTCAGGAAATTAGAGCTACCTACATCCAAACCCTCCTAACAATACAAGAAGACCCTCACTCTTATGAACACGTACAACTATTAGTGACTACCATAAACTCAACCCTACAACAAATAAATGTTAAACTCGAAAATCTCCATATCCCCTTGCCCAAGAGAACAAAACGAGGTCTCATTAATGGCTTAGGCTCCGCCATTAAATATATCACAGGTAACCTTGATGCTCAGGACCAAGAAAGATACGATGAAATCATAACACGATTACAAAAATCCCAAGAAGACCTTCAATCTCAAATTGACGATCAGTACTCAATAAACGAGGCCGTTCAGGCAAACTTCGAAAAAACCATAGAGTTATTTAATGCCAATAACCAAGAACTACGGAGAGAACTCAAAATTCTTAAAATTCAAAACCCGCAATACTCAAAATTAAGCACAACCAAGTCCCTTTTAGAACATTATCAAATAGTCCTTAGCCTTTTTCTAAACGTCGTACAGGACATCGAGAACTCATTAATAGCTTGCCAATCTGGACACCTTCATCCTAGTATCATCAACTCTCACGACCTACTCCAAGAACTTACTAAACTATCTAAATATTACGGGCAGAAATTCCTAAAATTCGATAACAACAATCTGTTCGAAATACAGTCCTACATCAAAGTCAGATGTTACGTAGGAGTTTCAGAAATAATCTACTTTTTGGACATTCCTATTGTCAGCCCTGACCAATATAAATTATACCACTTAAACCCAATACCAACAATTGTGGACTCAGAATATTTAACAATAATTCCGACCACAAAATTCCTGTTAAAATCCGAAACTAGAGTCATTCCATTAATAAACTCATGCACTCCTGGTCACATACAATTGTGCCCCAACTTCCTAGTATCCCAAACCCCAGCTAAATGTGAAACAAATTTCTTGTTAACAAGCACCACTACTGAGTGCCAGTTCACCAAACTGATAGTAGACTCCAATTATGCAAACCTAATACCAGACATAAATAGGTATCTTTTGTTCCTACCGAAAGGAGATGTAATCACAATAATAAAACCAGACAACGTTGAATCCCGTACTCTTCACGGTATCTATTTAACATCACCTGGCAAACATCATATACTATATCATAATCGAACGCTTTTCGCACCACATAACGAATTAGCAGGAAAACCCCTCATTATTAGTTCAATGTCTGTACAACTTACCGCAAAACAAACACCAGACAGAGAAATTCACCTTAAAGACTTACAATTAAAAGACATACCTTCACAATATGTAAGACCAATTCAAAATTTCAAATTACTATCCCTGGCACAACCCAGCGTCTGGACAATAACCCTGTACGTCATACTTCTGTCAATACTTGTATATTCATTAAATCGCTACTGTAAACACACTAAGAAGATCCCCATTAGGTCTCCTCAAGAAATTGTATAAACTATTAATTGTACCACACCACTATTTCATTATCACGAAATTATGACCTCTGTTATTATTATTATATTATTCTTATTATATTAGGTATTCTTATTATTATTATTGTTATAATTATTGTGTTCATAATTGAAATAATTACTATGTTCATCTGTATTGTATCATATTGCATCTATTGTTTACTTTATTTGTAGTGTATTATTGTATCATGTACTAGGTCACTTTAATGTCCATAATACTCCGTATTATGATCATTCTTGAGGAAGGAGGAGTTACATACCTAAAAACCCCTTATAATTGTATCTCACGACCCCCGTTTAGCACAGCGTTCTTAGATTGCAACCTCTGCTGAGGACAGCACTCTTAAATGATATGTAGGTTATATATAGGGCCTCGCTGCGCCGAGCAAGTCAGTCTCCAGTATTCCGTCGTAAGAGCATTGTCTAACCTGTACTCTGTTCAATTTAATAAAGTCCTTTTTAAAAAGGTATTTTTCTCAGTTAATAATTTGAGTTATATATATACCAAATCCTATGAACCATTGAGAAGTAATAGTGCGCGAGGGGGATCCCTTCGAGATGCCACCCCCGCGAGTTGATCAACCGTCTTCGGCGACTGGGGGTTGGAAGGCTTCAAGGTTCCGATGAGAGGGGGGCTACGCCCCCTCCAACCCCCTCTGGTTATATAGTACCAGGTAGAGGGCCCTCTTCACTAACAGATCGCTAGGGCCCACAGATATGCGACCATCCCTCACAACACGAACGGTAAGCCACAAAATTCATTTTACCGCTGTACCGATTGAAAATCAATTTAAACACGTTAAAACAATACACATTTTTAACAAATTGGCCCAGGCATTCAATTTAAAGTTCTTTGAAGTAGGTACACATAGTACCTACTTAGATTGGACCTCTAACCTACCTTGACCAGAGTGGTTAAGTAGGGTCATATAATTATCAGCACTCATATATCACCAGGGGTTTGTTGTGGGCAGTAACCTAGGCAGGAATTTCTTTGGTTGGTGGATGGGGGAGGGGGGTCCGAAAGCAGGGAAAAAATCACTTCATTTTTCAAAGAAACCCCTTTTAAATTCATGAATGTCCCAATATTTCGGCGGGTCTGGACACCCCCCCCCCCCTGGCAATGCCACTGGTTCTGGGTGTCATACCATTATTACAGGATTGTGATTTTAAACTTCGTAATAAGTAAGTAAATCTCTCTTGTTCTAGGTTCTCTAAATTGAAATTGATTCATTCGATGAATTTATAATAATAATTATTATAAATTCATCGAATAATTATTATTATTCCACGAAAATAGTTTTGTTTGACTGTTGGTAACGAGGTTTTACAGTATTTTGGTGATTGTTTTCAATACGATCTTAGCACCTGTAGGCATTCCTAATGGGTTTTAGTAGTTCCTAATGGGTTTTAATCAATGGTTTATGTTCACTTGTACTTGTTTGGCTGACGACATACCAATTTAAATGAATTTCTAAGATAAGCTTTATTTGACTTATGCCCCCAATTTCAAGCTCCCGAAACAATTTTGAGTAAATTTACTGTGATGAAGTAGAAAAACCTCATGAGATGATCTTGTGGATTTTTGAAGCAATATCTCAGAGTTAGCGAGGTATCTGTAATTATATCTAGTGCAGAGCAATGCCAATACAATGCAATGTAATGTGCATTACATGTACAATAGTGATTTCATGCACAATCATCAGCTCTAAAAGGTGAGCCAGCCTTTCTCTGATTTATCTCTGTACTCAACAGTTATGAAACTAATTTCCTTGTGAACGTCGGCATTACCACTGGCTGTCGTCGTAAGGTAAATGTAACATCCGAGAGGTTCGCAGATAATTAGAAACTGAGGATTATAACTTTGTAATTACTGCTCTTCAGGTTATGGGTCAATCCAAGTGGGTTCGTTCCGGACGTAACCCATTCAACTGTGATATGGGCGTTTATAGGTACCTACCTATTCAAATGTGACGGAAATTGTTCTTTTCACAATTTATTGGCCTTTAGTGTTGACGACCCATCCAGTATTAACTCTACTCCTCCTGACAATGAAATTGATACTTTGAATATTATCTGAGTCACCTTTGCATTATCTGAGTGTTTGTATACAAATATCAAATAATGACAAATGAACCTGGAAACACAATTAAATATTACTTACTGGAGTATTTAATTGTGAGATTCATCCACTATAATGATATTCACTCTTAATAGAAGACCATTCGAATTTTGAACAAAGTGATTCAAATTTCACATACTCCAGCCCTGTATAGGTACCATCAACCAGACTACATTGGGAAGTACGAGTATTTACCACCAGGCTTCTTCCAAGCCTGTGGCTTTAGTCGAAATTAAATATCATGCAAGGCATTAAAATCTAAATATCAAGCTTCACTCTCCGCCAAAAATGCAAAGGTTCAAAAATATGTAGGTACAAGAAAAGACGGAATCTTGAGATTTTCCAATAAATCGCTCTAAAATAGAAGAAAATTCCGGTTGTAGCAAGATAATAATACTATAATCATAGGAGCAGTTTTTGTTTATTGTGCGTTGTTTGTGAGGGTTTACGCTCCCTCGCAAGATAAATTCTAACAAGATCGCGAAAAATCGAGTTTGGTTTTGGAGCCATCTTGGTGATGATGTGACTTTCGTTTTCCAATTAATTGAATTTTCGCGTTACTCCCTAAAGTCGTGCTTCTCTATACAAAATATGTACCACTAACAATCAAAAAGACCCTTCGCCAACTTCCAAAGGGACACGGGGTAACAGATGAATCCAAGACCCCAAGTCACGAGCAGCGATTCAATGGTAATTCGGTCGTTATTGGACTGGGAGAAACCCCTAGAAAAACCAAATTAGTGTTTGACACTGCTCACTTAATATTTGAATACCAACATAAATAACTATTGTATAACTTTGTATGACTGTTCTTGAATTTTGGATCACAAATTGTGTTGTTCCGTTCCAAATTGTTCTAACACAGAATTTTTGATGATATTTTTCAGGCGTTTGCCGTCTTAGCTCTGTGTGTGACATGTACCTCAGCTGAGTCATCAAGACAAAAGAGAGCAAGACTGGGTGAGTAATAAAATGGTGTATATTCTTTATATTGAAGTCAAACTGTAGTAAACTCACATATTTTCCAGATTTTATGAGTACTTGAATATATATTGACACTCATTTATATTAATCACATTTACCAGTATATGTAAGAAAATATAATTTCATGGATATAAAATATTAGCTTCGCTTTTGGTCCTATGGCTCTTTCTTGGACGTAAAGTCTTTTTCCTTAACTCTATAGTCCTTTATGGACAACAGGGTCCCTTTTCTGGACTCTATAGTCCTGTATAGACTACAGAGTACAGTCGTCCCCGGACCTCACGACAACCATACACGTATGGATACTTTTCGAGGGTTTACGTTTCAAGATACCGAAAATTCCAAAAATCAAATTCGAAATGAATTTTGAAACATTAAAAATTCAACTTTCGCGATACATTTTAGTTTAAGTTTGAACAATCCATGGCACTTTGCCCAGTTAGCGTCGTGCTAAAATGACAAAATTTGGTTTACAAGTTTGGACCACACCCACGTTGATCCTTAAAAATTTTCATAGCCGAAGTCGATGGGAAGGGGTCCAAAACGAATTTTGAACTTTTAGTTCAAGTTTGAACAAAGTTTTTTTTCAACTTCCGATGACTTGAAATTTTAAATGTAGCCCAGAACTGGATGAAAATGCAATATTCATTAGGTTTGTTGGCTGTAAAATTGTTTAATCAAATTTGGACGATGAGCTAGAGTTCCATCTATCATAATCAATAATCTATAAACTGAGGTGTTACTCGGCAAAAAAGGGACTTTGTTATAAAACCAGCGAAATGGAAACATTTTATATAAAAGCAGTTTTTATTAGAAAATTCGCTCTTATATCTATGCTGAATGTTTGTGGATTTTTTAAGTGATATTTTGGTAGGTATCTTTAACCTAACAAGCCATTTCGTAACACAAACTGGGGGTAGCTATTTCAATGGTGAATTAATTTTATTTAAATGTTTAATTTTAGAGGGTTTGGAACGCGGCTACCTCCCACCGTCAAGTGGCGGCTCTAATGGCAATGGAAGCCCTTCGTCGTCCTACGGAGCGCCGTCGCAAGGTGGATTTGGAGGCAGCTCTCCTGGAGCTGGAGGATTTGGAGGCAGCTCTCCTGGCGGAGCTGGTGGATTCGGAGGCAGTGCCCCATCCAGCCAGTACGGACCTCCTCCTCCGCAAGGTCCCGGCGGTGCTGGAGGCCCCTCGAGTCAATACGGCGCCCCACAAGGCGGTGCTGGTGGACCCTCGAGTCAATACGGCGCCCCACAAGGCGGTGCTGGAGGACCCTCGAGCCAATACGGTGCTCCTCAAGGCGGCTCCGGTAGCCCCTCGAGTCAATACGGTGCCCCACAAGGCGGCTCCGGTAGCCCCTCGAGTCAATACGGTGCTCCTCAAGGGGGCGGCGGCGGCGGTGCTGGCGGATTCGGAGGTAACGGAGGAGGACGTGGCGGCAGCGGCGGAGGCAGACCTGGAGGCAGCTACCTGCCCCCTTCAAATGGCGGTAACGGCAACGGAAACGGACGCCCTTCAAACGGATTTGGAGGTATTTATGTTCCCATACGTGGTCCACTTTATTTAAATATTACTTCACTGTTAATTTGTTGAGTGTTTTCAAACTGGAAAACCTCAGTTATACTGCTCGAGCAAACCTTGAATAACGAATATCACAACAAATCAGGCAAATATGACGGCATCACAACATTCAACTCGCTCCCGTTAAATGTGAGATGCGGCATCCTCTCCGAAACTAGTGCACTAAAGCAGAAAAAGTTGCTTGAAATTGTTTCTACGACGTTAGGAAACTCTGGTAGATCTCCACTATGTTTTCCTTTTTTTTTATATAGATCGCAGATTTTAAATAGATTTTGTGCTTTTTATTAGAATATTTTCGTCTTGTTTATGATGAAGCCAGGTTCTCTCGATGGGACTATTTGCCATTATTTCATATAACTAATTATATTGAGTAGAGCCACGAGGGAATATTCCCAATGGAAGAAACTATTCATTTACATTTACATTAAATGTAAATTTATTTATTTATTTCACATACAAGAAATATACAAATTTGGTATATTTATTGTATTGGAAATAAATAATCTGCAGTTACATTTTCAGAAGGAATTCAATTATTCAATAATTTGAATCTTGGATGGTTTGAATGGTGGGGATTCGTAGTCAGTTTGAAATGAGTTTCAACTTACGTATTGAATACAACACAATCTGTAGCTGGTCCAAAAGTTTGATGCAAAATCAATTTACTGATTTGAAGAATGATTTTGAAGTGCACAAAGAATTCAGTGAAATAAAAGTTGATCAATTGAAATGTATGTTGAATCAACAATAATTGTTCAATTATTGAACGTTGTTGATGTATCAAAATTAGATACATTTAATGTTCTTTTTTAGGAAATGGAGGAGGAAACGGTCGCCCCTCCTCGTCATACGGTGCTCCCAACGGCAACGGAGGCGGTCGACCTTCCTCATCCTACGGAGCTCCTGCAGGCGGTAACGGAGGCGGCAACGGTCGCCCTTCCTCGTCATATGGCGCTCCCAACGGTAACGGAGGCGGTAACGGCAACGGACGACCCTCCTCGTCATACGGCGCCCCCAACGGTAACGGAGGCGGTCGACCTTCCTCGTCCTACGGCGCTCCCGCAGGCGGTAACGGTGGCGGTAACGGTCGCCCTTCCTCGTCCTACGGCGCTCCCAACGGTAACGGAGGCGGTCGACCTTCCTCGTCCTACGGCGCTCCTGGAGGCGGTAACGGAGGCGGTAACGGTCGACCCTCCTCGTCCTACGGCGCTCCCAACGGCAATGGCGGTCAAGGTAGGAATTGTTCATATTTTGCACCCTCTTTCACATAATTGTAATAATGATAATAAGTAAACCTTTGGAATCGCCAAAAAAAAAAAAAAAAACTTATTACTGGAATAACTGTTTTGAGAACTTTGGGGAAAGGCCTTCGAGGGCCTCCTTGCCTTTCGGCCATTCGAGATTCTGTGATAATAGGTTGGCTGGGACTATTCCAGGTACCTAATAGGTTACGGAAAACGAATGCGTGAAGGTGTGCGATCATAACTGACGAAAAGTTATTTGAGTTAGTTTCGATAACAGCTACCGTCGGGTAATAGGTTGTGGTATTAGGTTATTGTGGTAATAGGTTACCGGCGATTCGAGAACCTTTCCAGCGCTCAACGCGGACTGGGTTTCGGATCAAAATTGGGAAATAGGTCCAATATTGGTACAAATACCGTATGTGATCAGGATGTGTAGGGACCCCAAACTTGAATCAAATGACTATCAGCTGCGCAGTTGCATGACTATCTTGCAACTATCAGCTGGCGCAGTTGCAACCATTGCATCTACACGGTATCTTCGTGAATCTAGAACTTCCTCATCTTGGAAACCAGCAAAGGAAGTGAAAATTGCACATTCAGAGATTCGTAGATATTCGACGTCATTCTCAAGCTATGCTGCTTCATACGTCGATCTGTCCCCACTCGAGTGGTTAATCTTGAAACAAGAGCGGATGTATTGGGGAACTGAGGGGCTTCAGTTGCCACAGTTTCCTGCAAAGCTACAGAGATAAAATTATAATTTCCGACTTTGCGAAGCCCAACTCATTTGTATACGCTCTTGGGCAATGATTGGCTTCGGATAAACTCGACCTGCTGCTAATTCGGGATTAAATTAAAGTCGCTATCTACTTTGGTGAGAAAATAAGAAAATAATTTGATAAATTCATTATTTTCAACATATAAGTATTGATTATTCCCACAAGGAAACGCGATAATTCACAAACTAGTGATTGGAAACCTTTAAAAGCCTTTGATGCGTTTACTGGCACAACACGTACTAGCAAAGTCTGCTCGAACTTCGGTTTATAATAATTATAACCCGATAATAATTATTATAATAATTATTGTACCCTTTTACAAAACTGTGCTTCAATTATTGAAGCACAGTTTTGTAAAAGGGTACAATTTCAAAAATCCAGTTATACAGCATGGCTATAAGAGCGAATTTTTGAAGAAATAACTGGTTCTATGTAAAATGTCTCTTATTTTACTGGTTTTATAACCAATTTCCTCTCCTTTTTTTGCCGAGTAGCGCCTCAGTTTATAGATTTTTCAACTGGTCATCTATGGGAAAAACTTGCTTGAAATCTCACCTTTCCAATGGTGTACTCAAAATAGATTAGCAACTGAGTTTAAGGGAATTAATGACGTTTTATTGCAAAAACGGGAGATTTTTTAAAGCAAAATCGATGTACCTATATCATTAAGAGAGCATTTGGTTCGGATAGGCTTGGCATGGTTGATAACATTAAATTTTACACAATTTACTGAAGTGTTTCAATTCCAAAGACATTTGATGAGTCAATTTATGAATAATTATTTTTTAGATAATAGGTACCTAAGTAATACTAAATCATTTTGATGCTCGTCATAAAATTTACAAAATTAGACAAATAGGTGCTCACGGTTAAAAAATGAATACAAATTCTGCCAAGCAACTTTCAAAACTTCCCAGTGATTTAACGTCACAACAATTGCTCAAAATGAACCCCTTAAAGTCCTGAAAAAGCAACTTTTTAGCCTGAAAAACCTCCTGTTTCTTGCACTAAAACGTCATTTTCTCCCTTAACTCAGTTAATATTTTATTTTGAGCCCATCATTGGAAAGGTTCAACCAAGTTTTTCCCATAGACGAATTACTGAAAGAAAAATTACTAAAAACGATAGAAAAACGTAAAATTTTCGAAAAATCTCAAAATTTGTACTTTGGTCTCGTTTTCTACGCATTAATCTAACGAACAAGTGGTGAAGACTTTCGTTTTAAACGAACGACATTTAGTTCAATTATATGCACATAACTTGAGCGTTTTTTCGTCGTACATCGCGTTTTATTGTTACCTTGTGGTAGTAATGTGTTAGGTATTATGAAACACTCAACTGTTCATGAATATGTTAGATAAAGAAACCTTCCCACAGTCTTGGGGTCGTGGTGACATCTCTTGAGTAGTGATACCAAAGTATTTTCATGCCTTCTCCATGTTAACCCCGGATTTGTCAAGCCCGGCTTCGTGATTTAACCCTGTGATAAAAAAAAACGAGGATGATCTTGTGTACAGATTAGAGCGGGTTGGGCAACTCGAAGACTCGCGTTGGTATCTGGAATCATGTTCGGCCTCCGCTCTCCAGTGTAACGACATAACAGAACTTCTGGGGATTTCGTAAATCAAAATGAAGACGATTCTGGAAGTGGACACTGAATTAAACCCCAAAGATAAAAGCCTTCAGAAGCGTTAACGTACAACCAACTCAAGTCCCAATATGTGGGTAGTTGAGGTTTGGACCAAATCGACCTCATCCTCCGACCGTTTTCAAATTCATACAAACTTCTTCGTGCTCGTCCCATTTTTTTTTTTAAGAAATGGAGACTTTTTACGTAAAACCAATTATTTCTTCGAACATTCTATAACAAATATCTCAGCTTTACTCCTTATAAGTGGTCCACTCACTGGAATTTTCCTGTCCCTCGTTTGCTTGAAACACACCGGTATAAATCTGAGTTTACTGGGTTCTCGTCCTTTTTCGATATTTCACATTGTCATTTTCACTGTAAGAATTTTTGCCATAGATATGTCCTATGGCTGGGGGTTATTGCAAAATTTACGTGATACTCCTGAGTGGCTCCTCTATGGCTCCTACTGGAAGCTATTTTCTATGCTATTCTCACTATGAAGCTGTAATTTAGTATGTAACCTCCTTATGACTTACACTTTGAGCAGCATACGCCAAGGTCAGTTGAGTGGCTCCTACAGCTATGTTCTGTGCTTTTCACTCTATGAAGATGTTATTTGGCATGAAACCTCCTTATGACTTACACTTTGAACAGCATACGGCCGGGATCAGCTGAGTGGCTCCTAAATTCCTTTGAACTGTGAATGTGGTTTAGAATGGGTTCCGACCATTTAATTCGATTTAAGTTCGCGTTGAAGGTTGGTAATCCGGAGAATTGTATAATGATTTTCACGTACAACCAATTAACTATTGTAGGTACTTATGAAAATCGTTCACCACTTCGTTGGAGTCGTCCGATTTTAAAGGCAATTTTCGTGTGTTCCAAAACCCTGCATTCATAGTGGAAGCTTCTAAAGCTAATTTCTATACAAATAATATTTTGTCAGTGCACTTTACTTTTTTCTCGACTTGAATCATCTATCACTCTATTCAAATTACTTCATTTCTCCCTTACTGCGAAAAACAGACATATCTATGACCTGATGTTTTTCCCAGTAAAGAGAGAAATTGATTTCCTAATCCCTTGTATCTACCTAAGCATTTTTTAAAAATATTTATTTTTGCAATAGTTAGCAATTTCAAATTTTTTCTTGATTCCTTTTTCTACTTCTTTAATCGTCGCTATTTTCTCAGCCACTGTTAAAGTCTTGTCATTTCGTGGCTTTGGGAAAAAACGACGTCATGTCGGGGCGGTAATTCTTGGGTGGTTCTAAGGAATGCCTTTTATGAGGAGGTTCGGGACTAAGTTCGAATTAGGTACCTATTAAGAATGTTATTCGAAGTAACAACGATTTTTTTAACTTGTTTATGTAGTAAATTCTAGGGATCGGGAGGAAGATTCGAATAATAAATGTGTCCACTTTATTTGACAATACGAACGTTTGTTGAGCAGCATGATCGATCGCATTTTGGAACATCTTGCCCTCATACCAACCGTTGCCGACCTCGTAATTCTCCGTTTATTATATTGTTACAGGAGGGCGTCCATCCAGCTCATACGGTGCTCCATCTCAAGGCGGATCCGGCGGTAACGGACGCCCCTCAGGCGCTTACGGACCCCCGCAAAACGGAAACGGTAACGTTCCTCAAGTCATTATTTTGAAACTGCTTTTATTCGGACCGATTAGAGGAGTTTTAAATCAACAATAATCATTGCACTGTGTGATTTGCTTTCACAAATTTGGAGTTTTTTTAATGCGCACTTTGTACTTACGAATGAATTGAAATGATCAAATTCAAAATTGTAGCACATGAAACAATAAATTTTAATTATAATCACATCTCTATTTTTCTTGCTTTTTTTCCTAAAGATTCACTCGTGCCTGTAGGTACTTGAAATTTATTACACGTAATGCTTAATTTTGCACCTTGCACAGGCGTAATTGTCACTGCGTTAAATATGACAAACCTCAGGTGAGTTTACTGAAGGATTTTGAACGATTTCTGTTGGTAACGGCAGCATTTGTATACTTTTTCTTCTTCACTAACATGATTTCATTATAGGAGCTGGTGGTAGCGGTGGATACCCATCAGGTGGTCCTGGAGCAGGTGGTGCTGGCGGATACCCATCAGGGGGTTCCAGTTCAGGAGGTGCTGGCGGATACCCATCAGGTGGACCAGGAGCAGGTGGTAGCGGTGGATACCCATCAGGTGGTGCCGGAGCAGGTGGTGCTGGCGGATACCCATCAGGGGGTTCCAGTTCAGGAGGTGCTGGCGGATACCCATCAGGTGGACCAGGAGGATTTGGACCAGGAGCTGGAGGTGCTGGCGGTTACCCATCAGGTGGACCTGGAGCTGGAGGTGCTGGTGGTTACCCGTCAGGTGGACCTGGAGCTGGAGGTGCAGGCGGTTATCCATCAGGTGGGCCTGGAGCCGGAGGTGCTGGCGGTTACACATCAGGTGGACCTGGAGCCGGAGGTGCTGGCGGTTACCCATCGGGTGGACCTGGAGCCGGAGGAGCTGGCGGTTACCCATCAGGTGGACCAGGAGCTGGTGGTAGCAATGGATACCCATCAGGCGGACCAGGAGCAGGAGGTGCTGGCGGTTACCCATCAGGTGGACCTGGAGCAGGAGGTGCTGGCGGTTACCCATCAGGTGGACCAGGTGCTGGTGGTAGCAACGGATACCCATCAGGCGGATCAGGAGCAGGAGGTGCTGGCGGTTACCCATCGGGTGGGCCAGGAGCAGGAGGTGCTGGCGGTTACCCATCAGGTGGACCAGGAGCTGGAGGTGCTGGCGGTTACCCATCTGGTGGACCTGGAGCAGGAGGTAGCGGTGGGTACCCATCCGGTGGCCCAGGATCGTCCGGAGGAGCAGGTGGTTTCCCAGGATCCAGTGGAGGTGCCGGTGGATATCCATCTGGTGGACCTTCATCTGGGGGATTCCCAGGATCAAACGGCGGCGGCAACGGCGGATACCCATCAGGCGGCAATGGAGGATCAGGTACGCAATTACTACTGTACAGCTCAATATTGGGCACTAACTAACCACGTACCTTAGAGGTTGATCCTGACTCATTGAAAATGAAATCACTTAAAATTGCCTATTAGAATTAATTTATCGAATGTATTGATATGCAGCTCCGGGATCATTTCTTTTTGATCCAGCAAATTACGTTACGTTTGTAACCTTCTTCATTCTTCGTGATTTCTGGTTAGTTAACTAAATTGTTTTTGTCTGTTGCTGCAGGTGGTTCTCCGAGCTCGAGTTACTTACCCCCCAGCCAAGGCGGCGCTGGAGCCGGAGGATTCGGTCAGCAGCAGCAGAACGCTGACGGAAGCTACGTCTACTGACCTCCTCTCCCTGTGCCATCCCTCGTTCCTTTTAGCTTTATCGTATTTAATGGTTACAAATAAAAATTGAAAATTGTGATCCCGTTCTCATTATTGAATAACCTCTTGGTTCACACCTCCGCGATATTCATCTGGTAGGTACTGTAAGGTAAGGATTTGTGTAAAATGTTGTCGCGACTTGTCCTGCAAGGTTCGGGGAGAGGTTTGATCAGATTGGACCTTCCCCCCAGGTGAGGCTCTGTTTCACACGTCGATTCAAATAGCAAAACCTAAACGTTCCCTATGTAGCCGTCATCTCATCCAACACAATTATAAGAACCTTCACTAAACTATGACACATCACACAAACAAGGTAATAATCTGCCTAGAGAACAATCCTCTGGTACCAAACCCCAAGAGCTCAAAGTTCAAGAGACGGAGACCTCAAGATTTCCTATCATCACCCAGCATAGCATCAACACACAGCACGGCAAACACTTCTTTCTGACACCAGTACAAGAACGGAGGGCGCAGACTGTCAAGGGAAGGAGAGTGGGGACCCAGCCCGAAGCAATGAGCTAAACTGTAGGCCCACGTATGTGAGGTTATAGTCCCACATAACCCGGAGATGAAGCATTAACTGCTATTTATCTCCAGGAAATTTTCCGTAGGTCTGTGAGGTGTGGGGGGGGGGGGGGGAGCATTCTCGGTTTTTGACTCTCACAACAAAAGTACTTTGGCTCTCACAACTATTGGTAAAAAAATGAGTTGTCACTTGTCAGACTGTTTCATTCTTAGAAAATCACAATCAAAGCTAAAATCACTTCTAATACCTACATTAACAGAACCGGAGGTATTAAATAATTTTGTAACGAAACCACTTCACTCACTAACTGGAAGCATTCAGATAGTTCGTACTTCAGAATTTAAGTTTTATTGTGTACGATACCAGTGTGTTGAGAGCAACAACTAATTGGAAATAGAGAAAGTGCGAGCTATAACTTACAAGGGCTAACATCTTGTTGAAAAGCCCATTTTTGTTGCCAGATCGATCTGAAAACGTTTCGGGTTCGGTGTCGGATTTTTAAAAGAACTGATAGATCGATTGCAACGAGAACTTTGTTGATGAACGTCACTGCTGACAGAGATCGTCATCCTTTCGATAAATGGTCCCCTTTGGGGATTGGAGCTTCGAACGTCAGGAAACTAAAATATTCAAAATCGAAAAGTGAATTCGAATTAAAAGCTACCACGAGGGAACATAGGAAACAGGAAATCGCAAATCTAGAAAAGAAAATTGTTGTAAGTTGAACCTGAACCTTGTCATATTTTACCAATTTTAGAACGACCAGTTAGTCACCTAGGGTTAGTTGTCCTGGAGGATTTGAGCTAGTGGACTTGTGTTCCTGTAGATTTTCTGTTAAGAATCGAGATGGTTTAATTTATCTGTGTGATTCGATTGTGATAACAGCTGAGAAGATGGAAAGAGAAAACTCGTCGGTTGTCACCTCGTCAATTGCAGCTGCTGGGCCACATTTACGTCACCGACGATATCGAGTCTACAGAATCATCGCCGCGCCATTCCGTCAGCCCTGGAAACCCATCGACATCGAGATGTAATCAACTATACATAACTTACGGTAATTTCCCTACAGAGGAAATTACTCTTGAAAGTACCTACCTGTGACATTTTTTTGTTTCCAAGTAGGCAAGAAGAAAAATCTGTCCATTAGGATTATTGTGACATATCTCAAAGGAGCTGAGTAAAGCTACTCAGCTTGATATCTATTAGTCTTCAATATTTTATTTAAGTATAAAAACGACTAAATACTCCGAATCTTGTATTTTTTACAGACTCCTCAGCTGAAGGCGATGAGCCATCATTTATATCTTTCGGAGACCAAACCTTGGACATATGGTTCGATCCCGAGGTGAGCTTACCACATTGCCAAACTAAATTATGCCATCATAACACGTTATTGTTGAGATTCAAAACTAAACATTTCAAGGATTTAGGGATGAAATGAGTGGTTTTGGGTCGCTAAGTTGATTCCGAAGTAGGTGGCGACCAACTTCCTTTCAGGGAGGAAGGCGTTCAACTACTGGATCATCAGCGCTATCCGAGTCCCCCTCAAGAGTTGTTAGATTTAAGAAGAAATCCACGTCGATGAGTGAAGCTGATCTTGAACTTGGAACCGAGTAAGAAAAAGCATTAAACCAATTTTGTTAAACAATTGATAAAATAGAAAACCTAATTTATTAAGTTATAGTGATTATAAAATATTGAAGGACAATTCTGTTTCTGAGTTTGTCATGTTGGTAGTACTGTTGGGCTTCTCCCTCTCTTGTCTGTTCGTTCGTCAGTCTTGTTCTGAAGTCGTTGTACTTGCGTTAACATCCGTTTGCTCCTGTTAAGTTCTGTCTCCGTTAGGATATATTTCTGATTAAACACTATACGCCTAGTGCTGTGTCAGTCTCTGTTACTCCCCGTTCAACAGGTTATCGGGCCCAGAAAAGTGCTTATTCGAAATATTGTTAGGAGTGAAATTGTGTTCAAAAGGTTCGGTTGTGTAAATCAAGATGGCGATGTCTTGTGGAGGAAACTCGTTTACCTCGAATATTCGACCCTTTGATGGAACATCATTTGAGAACTGGAGATTTCGCGTCGAACGTTTATTGGAGAGAAACGGTGTATTGAATATGCTCACTGATGATCAACCTAGCGATGGTGATTTGAGAAAAGTGTTCGTTAAAAACGATGCCAAGGCACGTGACCTTGTGGTACAGTGTGTTTCTGATTCCGTTCTAGAACTGATTAAGTCGAAAACTACGGCAAAAGAGATGATGGTAACATTGCAAACTACTTATGTCAGAAAAGGTTTGACATCTCGAATCTTGTTGCAGAAAAAACTACGAAATATGTGTTTCGACGGAAGTGGTTCGCTAAATAGCTATGTGATTGAGTTTGATAGGGTTGTTTCTGAGCTGAAGAATGTTGGTGGTTCGATTGATAGCCAGGAATATGTTTCCCAACTTCTTGCATCTATGCCAGATGAATATCAATCTGTTGTAACTTCAATTGACATTCTGCTGACGTCGAATCCGGAAATAGTGACAGAGGATTTCGTGAAAAGTAAGATTCTTGCCGAGGAAGAAAGAATGAAGAGATGTGACGGAATTGGAAGCGATCCAGGTAACGCATTTATTGGTCAGAAGAAATTCTCGCAGAAATATAGGGTTAATCGCAGCGGCCATGATGGGAATGCAAAACGGCGAAATGAAGGTCAGTCTAACGACAACAGATCTGGAGCTAACTACTCGTCACAGATCAAGTGTTGGTTTTGCAAAGTAGTAGGACATAAGCGATCGCAGTGCCCTAAGCGGAGTTCCATGCAAGCTAACGTGGCTTCGGATGAGAAGAAGTCACATGGAGTATGGAAAAGTGAGGCCACTCAGGATGTTGCTTTTATGTCCGCCGTTCGCTCGCATGCGGACATGAATGTGAGAGATACGATGCTACACAGTTCGAATTGTTTTGATTCTGAATTCGCGTGTAATACGGTTTGTAGTGATGAAATCGTGATGGTGATTGATTCCGGCGCATCAAATCATTTAATCAAACTGGATTATAAACATTGTTTAACGAATGTGAAGAGTGTTTCTCATGCGATTAATGTCGCAAAGGAAGGTGAATGTGTGACTGCCAGGTTCTCTGGTCTTCTGTCTGTTATCACTGTTGACAATGTTCCAGTAAGTCTGCACAATGTTCTTTCGTGTGAAAGGCTGTATCATAATCTTCTATCAGTAAGGAGAATGGTGGAATCGGGTTTGAAGGTGGTATTCCTAAATGAAACTGTGAAAGTGTTGAGCGGCAATAGTGTTGTATTGCAAGGCAATCGTGTTGGCAACATGTTTGTTGTTAAATTCCGCATCCCTCAGACACATGATGCTTGTCTTGTGAATAATTCTTCGGAATTGTGGCATAGGCGAATGGGGCATTCCAAGGAATTTCCTGTTGCTGGTATATGCGAAATATGTTTACGTGGTAAGCAGTCTAGCAAAAATTTTTTGAAGTCCTTGCCTGAAGACACGAAAGCAAAGAGAATTTTGGAATGTGTTTCCTCTGATGTTTGTGGTAAGATAAGTCCGCCAACACATGATGGATATCAATATTTTGTTTCTTTTATTGACAGTTACAGTCATTTTGGAATCATTTATCTCATGAAGAACAAGAGTGATGTTGGGGAATGTCTACGGAAATATGTGGCTATGGCTGAAGCAAGATTCAACTCTAAAATATCCATGATAAGATGTGACAATGGAGGAGAGTATCGATCTGCAAAAGTTCGAGAGTTCTGTTCTGAGAAGGGGATCGAACTGATATATACTGTGCCACGTACGCCTCAGCAGAACGGGATAGCCGAGAGGTATAACCAAACAATAATGAACAAAGCAAGATGTTTGATCTTTGATTCGCATTTCGGAAAGGAGATGTGGGGTGAGGCTGTGTTATCAGCGGCATATTTGACAAATCGAACCCCGACTTCTGTATTACCGAAAGGAGTGACGCCATTTGATCGTTGGTACGGGCATAAGCCTGACTTGAAGAAGATTCATGTGTTTGGCTGTGTTGCTCATGCCCTTATACCACGAGAGGATCGAAGCGGAAAATTGGCACCACGCTCAAGGAAATTATCTCTTGTTGGTTATGGTAACAATGGATACCGTCTGTGGGATTCTGATGGACGTATTGTTGTGATGGCTCGTTCAGTAGTATTTGATGAGCATGTGAGTCAAGGAACTCCTGTAGTGACTCATGATTATGAAGATGCTGTAGTGGATGATGCTCCACTGACACCCAAGAAACCAACTTCATCACCATTAAAGTCCAGGGCTGAACCACTGTCACCTGTCGTGGAACAGCGTTCATTGAGTGAAAATGAGTGTAACCAACATGCTTTGCGAAGAAGTACTAGACAGAGAGTCTTACCTGCTCATTTTGGGGACTTTGAGATGATGATGGCACTATCTGCTGGTACACTCCCTTCAGATGTACCAAGATCATACAATGAAGCAACGAAGGATGAAGGCTGGACAGCTGCAATCGATGATGAACTGAATTCCTTGGAAAACAATCGTACTTGGGAATTAGTGGAAAGGCCTCCTGATGCAATTGTCATAGACTCCAGGTGGGTATTCACCGAAAAGTTAGTGAATGGACGTTTGCAGAAGAAAGCGCGATTGGTAGCAAGGGGTTACCAACAGCCTGAATTGGACTCAGAAAATTCCTACTCACCGGTGGCTAGAATGTTTACCCTGAGAGTGATGCTGTCTCTGGCTGTGGATCGGAACATGACGTTTCACCAACTGGATGTGAAGTCTGCCTTTTTGGCCAGCCCACTACATGATGTTGTCTACATGAAGCCACCACAAGGACTTGAAGTTCCAAACGGAAAAGTTTGTAAGTTAGTTAAAGCTTTATATGGTCTTAGGCAAAGTCCTAAATGTTTCAATGATTTATTGAATGAAAAACTCGTTAAGTTAAAATTTATAAGATCAATGAACGATCCGTGCTTGTATTACAATGGATCTACATATATTTTAATATGGGTAGATGACATGTTGGTTATGTCAAGTGATGAAAACGAAGTTGAAAGCGTAAAAGAGAATTTAATAAGATGTTTTGATGTAAAAGTTTTTCCAAACAGTGATAAATTTGTTTTTCTCGGTATTGAAATTGAAAGAATGGAAAATTCCATAGTGATGAGTCAGAAGGCTTTGATTAAAAAATTGATAGCAAATTTTAACATGCAGGATTCAAAAAGTGTGAAAGTACCGATGCAACCAAAATTGAATTTAATTAAAACTGAAAATAACAATCCAAGTACTAAAGATCTACAATATAGAGAATTAGTGGGTAGCTTGATGTATTTAATGTTAGGTACCAGACCTGATATTTGCTTTTGTACAGCATATTTTGGTAGATTCCAAAGTTGTTTTGATGAATCACATTGGAAAGCATTAAAGAATGTGCTTAGGTACTTGGTTGGCACAAAGGATCTGGGTCTTATTTTTACCAAAAGTTATAAGGAAAATATTGAAATTTTAGCTTATGCTGATTCTGACTTTGCTTCTGATATCAATGATAGGAAAAGTGTATCTGGGTTCTTGATAAAGATGAACAATAATATGGTATATTGGAACTCGAAAAAACAACCGATAGTTGCAATTTCTACTAGTGAAGCAGAATACATAGCTCTTGCAATGTGTATGTGTGAATGCCTGTTTTTAGGTCAGCTTCTAGAAGAAGTGGTTAATGAGTGTGTCTTTCCAATTACTGTAATGGAAGATAACCAATCATGTATCCATATGGGGAGAACATTAGAAACTAAAAGGACAAAACATGTCGATGTTAAGTTTCATTTTGTTAAACATTTGGTTAGTCAGGGTAAATTTGAATTGAAGTATGTCTCTACTGATGATCAACTTGCTGACATATTAACAAAAGGTTTAAGCATTGTAAAATTTCAAAAATTTAGGGGGGAAATGTGTTTGAAAAATGTTTGAGAATTGAAAAGTTGAAGATTTGAAAAAAAAAAAAAACATGTAGTTTGAAAATTTTGTTTTTTTCCCAAGTTTGAAAATTTTTGTGTAATGTTTGATTAATTAGTTAACTGTAATATGTAATTAATTATGTGTAAAGATTTGAAGAACTGGAATTTAAAATTCTGTATAATTTGTATTTTCTTAAATGATTCTAAGTAATGCAGAATTGAGGTAGGGTATTGAAGGACAATTCTGTTTCTGAGTTTGTCATGTTGGTAGTACTGTTGGGCTTCTCCCTCTCTTGTCTGTTCGTTCGTCAGTCTTGTTCTGAAGTCGTTGTACTTGCGTTAACATCCGTTTGCTCCTGTTAAGTTCTGTCTCCGTTAGGATATATTTCTGATTAAACACTATACGCCTAGTGCTGTGTCAGTCTCTGTTACTCCCCGTTCAACATAAAATACTTCCAATTATGGTTGCCACTCGTATTCTGAAGATAATTTTTGGATTGTTCTTGTCAGGGTAAGTCACAGTTCGAAATATGAAGCGTTGCAATACATTGCTTTGATGAAAGCAGTACGCGGGGAAGAACACCACGACCTTCCCGATACTAAGCGTTCTAAGGATTTGGTAGGAGAGGTAAAACGCATTCGAACCACATCAACTTCAACTTCAACCACAATTAAACTTGTTAGAAGAATCTTTCATGTCAAATTTCATTGCAGGCATTAAATCGGCTGAAAAATGACATGGGGCCTTCAATACCTTGGCCTGAAGAGGGGTTTTTCGAGGTGAACTTTCAGGAACGTCACGATCCGTCCTGGATGGTTGAAGACATCAGAGAGCTGGTGGTTGTCCCAGACACCCTGGCAATGTACGAGAACTGCGAGGTACATCTGCAACGTTTAAACCGTGTATTTATTCAAATGTCTCGTCATTCAGTCTCAGTAAGTCGACAAAAGTGAAAATATGACTAACGTTTCACCAAATTTCAGCTGAGCGGAACGGCAGCAGCCACTCGTATGGCAATGTGGGATTTACTATTTTACAATAATCGTAAAAGCCCGAAGAAAAATATTGTCTCCATGTTCTGCAAGTTGATAGATAAAGAAACGCCTGCAGACAAATTTCTTTACCCTTCACAAACCGTTGCAAACTGCACGGAGTTGGAGTGCCTATGGAAACCGCTCATGGGGACAAAGTAAGAAAATATTTAATATCTGTGGGATGGTACAGCCACTACCAGGCTAGGGGTAAAAAATCAATCAATATTTTGTGTAACGTTCAAGGACGACGACAATTATTCTCTGGATGCTTCACAAAAAGTCCTGAAATTGAAGTTATATAAATTCAGTACCTTCAGTGTGTAGAAACCGGCATTTTTTTCAAATTGATATTTTGTTACCCTCACCCTATTGAGAAAATTCAGTACCTTCAGTGTGTAGAAACCGGAATTTTTTTCAAATTGATATTTTGTTACCCTCACCCTATTGAGAAAATTCAGTACCTTCAGTGTGTAGAAACCGGAATTTTTTTCAAATTGATATTTTGTTACCCTCACCCTATTGAGAAATTTCAGGTGATTCTTGAACAGTACAGAACCCTTCCCCTCTCTTGTTCGTAATTCTCATATTCTGAATACCACAGTGTAGTTGTTTCTTTTCAACAAGAATTTTCACTAGGTTCAGTAGGTCAGCCCTACCCACGTTATTTAGAAGGTGGAACTTATTACTCCACTTATTACTCCACTTGCACCAAGTTTAATTTTGATATTTATACGCAGGATTCTGGATATTTACCTAAAATGGGCACTCAAAAAACCAGGCCACCTGGTACCGGAATATCTCAAGAACCACGAATACGTGATGGATTTGATTAGTCATAAAAGTAAGATAAAACTAGCAAGTGTGTGAGAAATTTTCGACTTCATGTTCAATGACGGTGCATTAAATTTGGTTATAGCTTACGTTTATCCGAATCTTGAGCACAGAAGTTCGAGTACCTATAAGAAATGCACGAAAGAAGGCAGTTTCCGCAAGATAAGCAAAGTTGGTTTGGTGTTTTAGCCAAATCTGGCACTAAAGCTTATTGATGACTGATGAAAGTTTTTCTGAGGAGTTTTATTTTGCTGTGAACATGATCAATCAAATTCCACTCGATCGTCTTATTTTAGTGACAAAAGAAGATTCACAGCCGTGGGATCGCAAATCTGTTAGACGATTTACATCGTCTTTGTTCGGAACAAATACGAGTATTTGAACAAATACATTCAAGATTAATGTGAACGAATCTTCATCGAACAAGGTCATTACAAACGGAATAGTGTGGTAAAGTTGAAATTATTAATTTGCATTCACATTATCAACTTATTTATTTTTCTTTTAGCGTGATCGAAGCGAGCTGTCATGTCTGGTCGTTGGGTCGGTTACCAACAACGCAATTTGAAGCATGATTTGTCAATAAACGATCAATTTCTAACTATAAACGTTTGACGTTGCTGCGAATTTGTTATCCTGAGTAGTTTTCAACCAACGACACAAAGATGCCAATTGGTTGGTTTCTTCGTCAAATTCACTCAAACTGAGAATTAAATTTTGTTCGTTCTGGAGTTGGAAAATTTTCGATTTCGGTTCCATAGAGCGGAGCTCCAGCTAGGGAATCAGCTCTGAAAGTATATAATTCAGGGGTTGAGTTCAAATAAATTGGGTCCCAATATTTGGCTCGTTTACTCCATCGACCTCCAAGGATGTGTGTTACATAACTCAACTTTTTAAAAAAAATTTTAAAGCGTAATTTTATAACAAAGTCGCCTATGGGATCCCTAAACTTCAACTTCCTATCAAGCTAGACGCCCAGGTATTGTACGGCCTGGGTCTGAGGAAAACTCCGTTCAGTGTGATGGGTTAAATTCAAAGCCGTACATGATGATCATCATGTTTTGAGAGCGACATGAAATGGAGGAAATTATTGAGGATACTAATGTATGTTTTCTCTCGCTTAAGCGAAATTGTTACGCCCAGAATAATGAGAATGCTGTACTCCATGGTTCAATCGATCAACTGAACCATGGAGTAGTACAGCATTCTCATTATTGTGGGCGTAACGATTACTCTTAAGCGAGAGAAAAGATACATTAGTATTCTCAATCATATGAAATGTCCCCACAACTTCTATTTTTCCCCCATTTCATGTCGCTCTCAAAATAGAATCCAAGGTACTTAACCTGGCGCCTTCTCACTATATTTTGACAACGAACACTATTATCAAAGGGATTGCATCTGAAAAGTACCAAACTGGCAACAGTAAATATTCAAACAATATATCGACGACGACAAAAATTCAGGCGTTTTTATCGTCTCAAAAGTGTCATATCTCCAAATTTTTTTCAACTTTGAAATATTCCGATACGAATTTCACGAAGCAAGTTTTCAAAGGTCTAATTTCTGAGCTTTAAAAACTGGCTCAGAAACTCGCATCGTGAAATTCGTAGCGGAATATTTCAAAGTTGAAAATTTAATGTTTTTGACATTTTCATATCTTTCATATTATGGCACATGAAAAAAAATCGTCACGAAATTTGCTCACGAAAATTGCTAACGAAATTTGTCCCAAGTCGCCACAATGATGATTATGACCATCAGAAGTGAAGTTGTTCGTTATTGGAATTAGGTAGGTACTTTGCAGTTTGATATTACTTCCCAGTTTCGGCCCTGATCATCCTAGAACACTAGCATACACTTCATACTTTTCTCATCACCGCCCATTACTCAGTGTTACCGCGACAGATGAAGTTGAACCAATGGAAGAATAAAACAATGTTATTTTTGTAAAATAAATAAATATATTTTTCTTTTTTGTTTGTCTGTGTTTTTTTCTATTTTTCTAAGGGGGGGAGGGGGGTTCTTCTCGATTACCCCGAAGCATAAAATTTGGAGATATGACACTATTGCAGCCAATGAGCGATATGTATTTTCATATTATGTATTATTATTACGTCACTTAACATAATTATTCACATTAAGCGCTGATGGAGTGTACCCCAGATTCGCCCTTCTTACTCTGAGCTATCGACGACCCCGATCGATTTCGAGTTACTGTGAATCAGTACGATGTCACCAGCAACCCCATTGGCATTTTCGAAAAAAATAAGGGCCTATTGCAATAAGGGCCACATGCGATTGCTGTTTACCTTCGGGCTGTGCAGAGGTCTTTCCTGTAATTCTCTCGGATTTTCACCTGCCCAGTAATGGCAATTCTGCTCGTTCACCATGCCATTCAGATAGAAATGAGCTTCATCAGTCACCACTTCCCTACCAGACCCTCCAGAACCCCTGACAAGGGAATATCCCTAACCACTATCGACATTTTCCCACGATACTGTCGATAACGCTAAATATCGATACTTTCCCATGGAACACATACACCTGCCAGATTCGACACGCCAGTTTTATCAATTTCATTTGAGTAATTTCTCCTTTTCTGGTCGATAGCAACAGTTATACCTAACAAACTTCAATAGAAACAATAATGATGAAAATCGTAAAATTGACAGTCTGTCCTTTTGGCGAAGATGTACCAGATTCGCCCTTCTGACGCTGAGCTATCGACGATCCCTAGATTTCGAGCGAATCAGTACGACGTCACCAGCACCAACAATCCATTATAGTCCACCAGTCAATCTGGACCAAAAAAGGGGCGAATAGAGGAACTAAAAATACTACTTCCAATGTTTTCAGGATTGCAGGGATGGGATCCCCTGAACGTGAAAAAATAAAGTCCCTCCAAATCTCGGTTCTATAGATATATAATATATATACATTATAAGGTCTTGTACAATCGCATAAACCAGATATATGAACACATGTAAGAAATGGAGCCAACAAATGGCTCAAAACTATTGATTATTTTAATAGGGGAAAATCAAGATTTTTTGTTGAAATCTTAAAAGTTACGAGGTGTTCAATATAAATAAACACATAGGTATGTATTGTTGTGGGGAATTTAATATAGTACCAGTTTTATTGTGACGATTTTCCCCTAAAAGGAACGAGTGAGGATCTAGAACATGAAAATATTCAAAAAGCATGAGTGATAAACCTTTTTTTTTTAAATTACCACCTTTCCGGAGCCTACAGCACGAAAACGGTTGTTTTTCATGAAAATGTATATAATCAAACTTGTAGCAAATTAAGTAAGCTTCCATTTGCTGCTGAAGAACTTTTTCGCTGCAACGCACCGCTTTCGAGTTTTAAATGAAAAACTGAAAAATGTAATCTTTAAACCTCCCCTCCTTACCCACCCAGCAGGACTTACATTTAGCTTTCATTTAGTGGTGAAGAACTCTTTTGCTGCAACGCA
Source organism: Stenodema calcarata (assembly GCA_963920205.1). Classification (NCBI taxonomy): domain Eukaryota; kingdom Metazoa; phylum Arthropoda; class Insecta; order Hemiptera; family Miridae; genus Stenodema; species Stenodema calcarata. The sequence goes on from OY986056.1 coordinate 7,019,790, forward strand.
CCGTTTTCGAGTTTCAAGTGAAAAACTGAAAAATGTAATCTTTAAACCTCCCCCCAATTATTCCCCCACCCATCGAAAAAAGTTGGTTCAGGTCAATACCTACGACCGGAACCACCCATTTCCTTCAATCGATGATACGATTGAGAACGGGGCAATAATATTATGCAAAACATACCTATTCATATTATGCAAAACATACCTATTCAAACTGAAAATGATAGACAACAACTGTGATGCATGCAACGATGGCGAAGGATCCATGGAACACAATGTGTTTTTTGGATGACACAATGTCATTTTTGTCACATGCCCTACAAACAATGACGGTGATGATGAATATACCACCCCAAGTCGAAGCCCCGTTCAACTTTGACTCCCTACAAGCATCAGAGAGCTGGACAGTATACCAAGCACTTTACAGTTTCCTCCAGGACATTAACCATGAAGAGTGAAATTATTTTTGCTTAAATTTATGTAAATTGACCATTATTTTATCAATCAGTTAATTTAATTTATTATTATCAGTAGGCTGAATGTATTATATTACGACACCAATAAAGAAAATTAAAAAAACTCCCCTTTCCCGCTATTAGCGGGATTTGGAGAGACTTTATTTTTTCATGTTCAGGGGACCCACCCCCCCCTCCCCCACGCATCTCTGAAAAGTTTGGAACGAGTATTTTACTCGTAGTTCCTCTATTTTTCCTGGACTTCTTATTATAACTTAATACAGAACTGAATTCGATTATGTACCTAATATTCAGCATTCTCTGCGCTTTCAATGTACCTACTCCCCTAAATGATAGCAGATGGTTGTACTCGTATCTAAACGTAAGCAAGATTGAAACAGGTACCGCTTCAGACCATGAATATATGAAAGATATTTCCAACAAAAAATTGCAAACGGGTTACAACTTTCATTTTTTATTTTTTTTAATATCTTTAATACATTCTGATTTAGCAATAAAGTAGATGATTAAAAATTAAACATATCTATTGAGTAAAGTGAGATGAATACATTATCATGTGTTCCAATGAATAAAAACAAACATTGCTTCTAGCTTCCATCGTTTTCTTTATCGTCACTTCTTTTTAAATTAGAACCACCTTCTTAAACTTTAAAAAAATTTTCACACACTATACCAAACTTACACAACTTTTACAAACTAAACAATTAATATGTATTCCCAACGATGATATTAATAATTGTACGCAAGGTGAATCACCAAAAAATAAAACTCAATGACGTATGGACTTTGCTAAATTGTTTTGCGAAATGAAATTTGTAGGAAATTGTTAATATAAATAACACAGCAAGAGTTAGAAGCGAGAATTCACAATTTATTACAAGAAAATACTGCAAATCTTCGTACACTGGTTATTTGCAGCAACTCTGAAAATCCTAAGCTCTGTTCGTTTTTTTTTTGTCTAATAGAAATACAAGTCTGGTTACAGTGAGCTCGTACCGCGTTCAATACAGTTTCAACACGAAAGAAAAAAATGACAAATCCAGGGCGGAGAAGTTACGCCGAAACGTTTCAACAAAAGATCTCGTACTGACGTGCACTATGAACACTTCCCTACCGCAACTATTTGATCTAAAAGAACAAAATGTGAATTAAAATAATGAAATTAACAACAAAATGAACAATAATCCTCTTGAACAAATTCGATCGACTAAGTATTAAAGGAGTCAACAAGTGAATTTTAAACATTCAGCAGCCAAGGGAATACAAGTTCTTCATGTGCCCAATTTTTTCCAGTAAGTGTTCGCTTTGTTCACCACTATGGCACTACACTGTGAATTGAAAGCGCCACGTTTTCGAGATTTGAATGAAAAAACATTGAATATTAAATTGTATAAGATGTAAAAGCTTTATAAAGTACATTTTGTTTTAAAATATAATATACAAGCATTCAATCTCTACAATCTAATTCGGGCAGGGGAAGGAGGGTCTAAAAAGTGTTGTCCCGTTGAAGGTTAAAGCTGTAATAAATTGAATTTCGAGTATTTAGGTGGCGTATGTACGATGCGACGAACCCAACAAAAGACGTAAAATTTCGGTTCAATTAAACAAAATCAACTACCGAAAATTGATGGCGAATTGGTAAGTTTCTTGGACCGCTTGCGAGTGGGGTTTGACGGGAAATAACAGTCGTTGAGGTTGGGAAAGAGAACGGTTTGGACTGGAAAGGACTCGAAAGAGGAAAACAATGATCAGAAAACCAAAAAAACAAAAATCCAGTTGTTTTTTTGCTTCGAATATATTCCCTGACGTTTATTCGTACAAAGAGGAAGAAACAGAAAAAAAAGGAACACATACACAACAACTTACATGGTAACAAATATTTGCTTTAATTTCATCTAAGACGCATAATATCGAATATTCCGGTTAAAAAAGAGGTTGTTTTTCATACCTTCAGAGAAACAAAACTTTTAAATGGTGTAAATGTATTGTTTAAAAAAAAAAAAAAAAAACCGTTCACATGTGTATTTCATGTTTGTTTTCAAGGAACGACACGAGTCACTAAAAACATAACAGATATCACTCACCCACTTCACACACGAAGATAATGTCTACCCACACAGTTTTTTCAAATCATTTTTCAAATGGTTTTTAATTTTTTTGGATTTTTTCTTGTTTTTTGTCTCTTCATAATAATATTATAATAATGCGGGAATAAAGAAATCGAAAAACAGAAATAATTCACAAATCCTACGTTGGGGGGGAATGGGATGGGATGGGGCATTCTAATCACTAACTTCCTACTATTTACAACCAGAATCGAATAAAGATTAAATGGCTAAACTAAATTCCTATACATGAATAATAGAATATTTTGTGAGCAAGAAACAAAAAAGAAATCATTATGCCGAACAAAAATTAAACTATTAAAAGGGAAAAAACGAAAAAGAAATTTACCCAACGATACCGTACGTAAGGTGTTTTAATATATATTTTTTGTGTTTTTTTTTGTAAATTTTTTTCTTCATTTTTAAAAATCTAGATATATAATGTTCCAAGTTTGACACGATTACGCTTCAAAAAAATAAGATCTTAACAGGGTGAGAAGGGTTAGGGACGAGCATTAAGTCGAAAATAAAGGAAAAAACTTGTAAGCACATAAAATGTATGACACGGACGATACAAATTTATGAGCGCTATATACTCACATTCCCGTAATATTAAAAAGTTCATCTCACACAAGTTGCACTCTTTTTTTCTTTTTTTTTCCATTTTTAGAAATACCGGTCGTCAGCAGTTGCCCGAACGTTCTTCAATATACGTAATCAAAAACTTTTCATCCCCTTAAATCAACATAACAAATAATCAACATTAGGCTAATTTATCGATTTTAATAATAATTATGTATATATTTATATATGTATGTTTTTTGTTTGCAAGACACGAGTTGGAAGATGCTTCCTTCTTAACATTTGTTTTCTCTATATATAGATATAACTTCTGTCTTCACTTCAAATTTTTTTGTTTTTACCCATTTTGTTGGTTTTTTTCTTCATTTTTTATTATTGTTTAATATAGATTTTGTCGTGTATTATATCTTGTGGATTTTTTCTCCAACTACGACGGGGTTATTGCGGCGGATCTCTTGCGCCCCCAGTTCGCGGTAGTTGAAGGTGCAGTCGTGCTTGTCGGAGTATCGATGTACAGAGCAGTATAAACCGCCGCACCTGCATTCGAATCCTGGAATACATGAAAAACCTTATTAATACTCAAGAAATTTATAATTACCTATATAAGTATCTATATAAAAATAGAAGAAATAAAATAATTCCTCAATTTCCTTGAAAATGAACGAGTAATAAAACCGAATTATGATATAAATGGCGTCCTGAGCATAGAAACCATCAGACACAAGTTGAATCGTGTGCGATCCTGAGCTTCTTTCCTCTACTATTCACAATAATTGTAGAACAATAATTGTTGTTATTCTACTGTCGTTATGCAGGGGATTCTAGCATCTCTGTGTATCGGAACAATCAAATTGAATCTCGATATAGATTCAATTGGTGACCTTCACCCTTAGTCCGTATGTCAGGCGAAATTATACCCCATAAGCCAGAAGTGCGGTATCCGGGACTGATTTTGGACCGCCGACTTACTCCAGTTAAGCCACACATCAGCCGCGTAGTGAACGAGATGAAGCGACGTGTACACCAGCTTTGGCGAGTGTTGAACCCCAAACCAAAGCTGGATCTGGCAAACAAGAAGATGCTATACACGTCGCGTATGGCACCGGTTTGGGCGTATGGATGCGAACTCTGGGGTTCGCCATGTGCCACCTCAGTGAACAAAATTCAAATCCAGCAAAACTAGATATTTCGGCTAATTTGTGGGGCCCTTTGCTTTGTAAGGAACGACTTGGGACTGAGCAGGAGAGGATCAGGAAGTCCTGCAGACAAGAGCCACTGACCATCCAAACCCAGAAATTGCGCTCATTGCTGGGCCAGCGCCTCATGGTGCGATGGTTACGAAGATGAGTCCCCACTCTGCAGGACTAGGACTTCACCCAAAGTGCCCTGAACAAACCTAAGCGCCCCATGAAAAAACAGCTATTATTATAATTCACCTCGATCCCCACAACCCGCCCTGGAGGTACAAATTGTGGAATAAATAATGATAATAATGATATAGATATACAACAACAATGGATGACTAACGAACGCAAACGCAACAAACGACAAGATGTGGACCATTTCACAATGAACCATCGGAATTGTGAACTTTGTGAGATTGGATGCTCTTCGTTAGCACTGAACTCCACTCAATTTGACTTAATGAAAATGCATTTAAAAGTCATGTCACTAAAGGCCTAATTACACCAACTGAATTACTGTATGGGCGAGTAGGTAATTACACTGCTGCCAGGGCTGGCTAGAGACAGTGAGTGAACCGCGTCGTTTCGTTTGTGGACGGTTTCCAGGGTGACGCGTCAACAACGTGTCGCCACGACGAAAAATTACGAATGGGATAACAAAACTCGAGCCTCGCCAAGGGGAGGGGGGCTGTGCCATTTACGGGTAAATTTCTATAAGCGTGGAACATGTTTTAGCTACGTTTAGAATAGAAATTAGCTTTAGGAGCCACTCAGCACATCCTGGGCCTGGACAGCGTCAATCAAAGTCCTAAGGAGGCTGCATACCAAACTACAGCTTCATGGTGTGAATAGCATAGAAATTAGCTTTAGGAGCCACTCAGCAGATCCTGGGCCTGGACAGCGTCAATCAAAGTCCTAAGGAGGCTGCATACCAAACTACAGCTTCATGGTATGAATAGCATAGAAATTAGCTTTAGGAGCCACTCAGCACATCCTGGGCCTGGACAGCGTCAATCAAAGTCCTAAGGAGGCTGCATACCAAACTACAGCTTCATGGTATGAATAGCATAGAAATTAGCTTCAGGAGCCACTCAGCTGATTCTATCCTACGAAAATCCCCATTTTTCTTCCTCCCCCTCAACTTTTTCTCTGCCCCACGTCTTTTGTACCATCCGATAAAATACAAAAGGTGTCATAATTTATTGAAATTAGAATAGTTGTGGTTTAAAAAAAGCAACCACCAGATTGAAAATCGATCGAGCCACTAAGGAGGAATAAAAGTTATAAAATAGGGGGGAATACACTAGTACAACCCTTGAATGTATTTCATTAGGTTTTTAAGGAGGAAATCAGAACTTTCATAATGGGGGGGATCATAATATGTGACAACTCCACGGTTGATGCATAAATCACGAAGGATTCGCGACTCTGATCAAGGCGGAACACCCAGTGGACCTCGTCCCAACACCCTTCAAATTGGACCTAAAACCCTTCAACCGCGGAGCTTGCGATTGAGACGAATAAATTGGCGAGGGACCATCAAGGCGCCAGCGCAACTAGTGAATACCCTCCAAATTTGGTTAATCAACGTGCTTAACAAAGATTAACGAGCGGTCTTGACGTCTACGTGAATAGTAACGTACGATACTTCGAACTCCCAAGTGAACACGGAGCTAGATTGGTAGTACGCGCAGAATGATACATTTTTGATCAAATTGTAGCGATTGAATAAAATTCAAATCATAACGAATTACTGTGATATCATCGTAAACTCTTCAGATTAGTAAAAGGTAATTGATTCATTATAATGAGTTACAAGGTTTTATCAACACTTATGAATCCATGTACGAGTAAATACATTTAATATGGTAGGGAAAATGGTACTCGGAAGTGGCAGTGAATTTCACTACAAATACTTGTACTCAAACAGTATTATTATACCATCAGCTCCAGATTTCCATTTCAAATTTTAGGCTAAGTATCGTAATTGTAGTGAAAAACAATTCATTAATACACGACACTTAATGTCACAGGCTCAACAACAGAAGTGGTTCAATGTGATCACTACCCCTCCCTCCTCCAGTGAATAAAATAGTGACAATGGGGAACTTGAGTCAATTTATTTCATTTTATTAATTTTTTCCCGAAAGTACAAGTTAGGAGAATAACGAAAATGATGGTTAGCTGCCAGAAAGGTCTCCCCAAAAATTTGGGGAATTTAGAAAAGCTGGCCGCATTTGAAAAAGACCGCGGGAGCGAGAAGACCATATGACGTCACAAACGCGCTGCCATCAGAACTAACATCGCCCCTACCGGGGATTTCGTCGTTTGTGACGTCATATGGTCCCCTCAATTTCGCTGCTTCATTCAATCTGCGCCAGGCGTTTCTGGAGTTTTCTCCTTAAGGAAATTTTTTTGAAATGAATATCGCCGTACTATACAAAGGGAGGATGATATTCGGAATCGACAATTGAAGCAAATTCTCCATTCAATTGTCAGAGCGCTGTAGGATTCTGACAAGCCCAGTTCGGAGTCCCGCACGTTGCTACAAGGTTAGACTTTTTGCCGCTAGCCTTTTTGATGTTGCGAAAGTTCACACAAGATGACATGAGGAGTGGAGACGTTCTCAAGCGCCATCATAAAAACTGGTACTCGTTGTAATCTTGCAAAAAGCACCGATGTCGAGTAGTAAGTAAGTGCTTTTCAATGGAGAGCTGTCACAGCTCAAATTATGTTGCAGATCGACTTGGGTAGGATCATCATAACTGACGGCATAAACATGATTACACTCATTAGATTTCATCATCCATACAAACCAATGAGGACACTAATCGTCACACGTGTGGGTCATTACAAGGAAAAACCCCGCACTACGGGCCTTGCCAAGGGGGCTGCTCCCCCCCCCCCCCCTTCTTTCGTTTTGAGCTTTACGACTGAATTCCTATAAGCATGGAACATGTTTTAGCCACGTTTAGCATATAAATTAGCTTTAGGAACCACTCAGCTGATATCCTGGGCATATGCTGCTCAAAGTGTAAGTCCTAAGGAGGCTACATGCCAAATTACAGCTTCATAGTGAGAATAGCATAGATTTTAGCTTCAGGAGCCACCCAACTGATCCTGGCGCTATGCTGCTTAAAGTGAAACTCCTAAGGAGGCTACATGGCAAATTTCAAGTCTCTACCACTACGGGAATTGGCGTCGGGTGAGAGGATGGCGCCAACGTAACGAACGTTTTTGCCAGTTATATGAAGGCTAAAACAGGTTCCACGTTAAAATGCCCGTTTTCTCATATAAATGAATCCGGAAGATTTCAGAACCAATTCCTCAACATGATAGTTGAACCCCACAAGTCACATTAGAGATATAGATTGGGAGAGACTGGCTAATGGCATCCAACTATCCGTCCGGAACCGTATCTGAGGTCCACCCAAAATTGGAGCCAAGACCACGGTGGATACTAGAATATAATTGAAGTATCAAATTGGCACAGCTCGGTCCCTGAGGTGGCTCCAGTTATCAGTCACGTTCCAACTGAAACTGGAGCAAAACGAGATTAGGTTTTGACTCATGACTCCTAAATAGAACCTTTTGAAGTTATGTCTGGAGCAAATCAGTGGTTAAAAAATAGTAGACCACCTCACAAATGAGAAAACGGACTTTTTTTTCTCCAACGACCCAAGTTTTCATAAAACTAGTTGACGTTTACATTGTTCGTAGAAATCATTGATTCATGTCAAGATGGTTTAAAAATCAACAACCACATACAATGATATTTCACATAACGCTCCCTAGGGGAGCTCATCAGTGTTCTTTCTATAACAGTTTATACGATCAATAAAATAGTAGTGATTGTCACATTATAATGTTTATCACACCCATAGTGTCCAGACAGTATTTAAATTACTAAACTTATTTAAAAATCAAGTGGGTATTTAATAAACAAATACCAAGGACCAGAATGTCGATTGAGGGTACGAGAGATTGAGATTTCAACTTTCAATTGGTAGATTTATTAAAATTAAAATCATTCCCTAAGGATTTTAATAATATCATAAAAAAACTATTATAAATTATTTTGTTCGACTGAATTCTTGAAATGCCATCAGAGTGTGAGTACGGAGATGAGGAGTTCACTGAGAGTTATCAGTTTTGATGTCATAGTCACAAAAGACCATGAATGTGACGCCAGAATTGTCCCAACTGAAAAACTCGTATCCAACGGAACTGTTAGGATTTTTGGACCACACAGCCTACGAAGGAAGACGCTCCGGAATACTGAATCGATCTGAAAGATTCATGAAGCTTGAATAGCCAATAGCAGGATCTGCAACTTTTGGAGGAACAGAGACGAATTCTACGACTAAATCAGCGAATTATTTCACTACTTTCACTGAATCAACACAAGAGGATATTCGTACAGATAGCTATACAATTTTTAAATAACCAAACATCCAGTTATGTATATTTCTTGAAATAAATAAGAGTTACACAGTGGTTTCTAAACCCAACTACAGAAGTGTTTCCACGAAATCAGTTGATATTTCATTGTCAACTGAAAAATAGGCTGACACGATTGATTGAAGGAATGAAAGTAAACCTTGTGTCCAAAAATGGTCCTGGTGTGTCACAGATAACACAGCCCCACAAAAAGTGAAATTCGCCTTTTCTGCAATATACCTAATACGAGTATATTATGTTATCCGCAGTAATTTTTCCTCCTGAACACGAATTTGCTATCAGAATTTGGCCATCACGTCACAGTTTTATTCTAACCTTAATGAATAGGCAAAAATAAGTGAAAATTGAGGAAAATTCACACCAGGAAATACAAACAAGTTTATTTTCTCATCCGAATCCATATTCACGTGTGTAACGACCCATTCAACTTGAATCCACCGCGAGAATTGTGTCAGACCATTTTGCTTTTATCTAACCTCGAAAATCATGATTTTTGAAACTTCAATCGATTTGAGCCAAATTTGATATAGAAGGGTTATTTGGGTGGCTGGTCGGGAATCTGAAGTCAATTTTGCAAAATTGCAACCAGTATTTGCGGAGCAAAACAAAAAACGCTCCATACCAAATTTGGCTCAAATCGGTTGACTTTCGAAAGGTTTGTCCACCATATTGGATCCGCCATCTTGAATTTTACAAATCTGACATCAGACTCTTGGTCAGCGATTTAAAAAAAAACCTCATTAGCAATGTGAAAATCGATTGAATTTTCAAAAATAATGATTTTTGAGGTTGGGGAAAAAAACAAAATGGTTAATACAATTCTAGCAGTGGATTCTAGTTGAATGGACAAATGGTATAAATTCGGATATGAACATTAATTTTTTTGATTTTCAGGAGTGAATTTTCCTGGATTTCCACTAATTTTTACCTACTTTTTGAGGTTAGAAAAAACTGACGGATAACATATATTGCAGAAAATGCGTACTTCACTTGTTGTTGTGGGGCTGTGTAATGGATCTAGGAGGAGCGAATGTAAAGGAAACTCTTGGAAGGTTCAACTGACAAAACTCGCAGTTTTTCCACGAGATGACCCAAACATCAGGAAACTGTTGGATTGCTGATGACGGTAAATAGTAAAATAGTAGCCAAGACACCTGACCCATCTTTCGACCCCTTTCCAACAGAGCCAGGAACGTTGAGTACTGAAAAACACTCTTCGAGGATTTCCAGAGTTCCTAATCCATCACATAGGCTGTTTAGAATTCGTTCGAACACAACCCTTATGTGGGATTTTAAGAATATTCCTTCTGGACATCAACAACGTTCTACGGTGATGTATGCTATATTTGAATCTGGTGAAAACCCGATGACAATATCCTGATTTACCATAAGAGCGAATTTTTGAATAAATAACTGGTTTTATGTAGAATGTTAGGAACATCTCATTCTACCATTTCCTGCCGAGTAACACCTCAGTTTATAGATTTTTCAACGGTGCCTTTCAGGAAGAACTGCCTTCAAATTATAGAGAGAGGAGCGAAGATGTGATTAATAATCTAGATCTCCACACAATCTCTACCCAACTACCATAACACCAAGCTGAATCACTATAAATACTTGGAAGGATGATAATTCTCAAATGGAAGTAGGAAGTGATGCTGTGGATTGCGATGTACTCGTAACAGGAGTCTAGAACCGTCTAGACTCAAAGCTTCCTGATACTACTGATGAATATTTATCCAGCCACAACATCCGTCCAGCCCGACAACATCAAACTCATCAACTTCACAACTCATATAAGTAGAAAAATTAGAAATCCACCGCCCTGCAGCATGGTTATAAGAGCGAATTTTCGAAAAGACAACTGGTTTTATGTGAAATGTCTCCATTTAATGGTTTTATAACAAATGTTGTCTCCTTTTTTGCCGAGTATCACCTCAGTTTATAGATTTTTCAACGCTGAACACGATGGTGAAGTCAGAATGGCGATAGCTCAATCCGTCGTCAGATTAGAACAGAAGAACCGTTAAGAACATCTCCAGTAATAGCAACGTTTCTTCATCTTCTAAGTGCTCCAGTTTGAAAACGGAATGAGATATCGCAATTCCGCCTTCACCATCGTGTTCGGCGTGTTCACCAAACATCATCTTTTGGCACTGAAATCAGGATGGTCTGAAACCAATTTTGGTAAATACATTTTTCGGAAATTTGAGTTTTAAAAATTTTGGACCGAGAACAATTAATGTTAGTATACTGCCCCCGTAAGGAAGAACGTTGTTAAGTCCATTTTTGCGATTTCGAGAAAAACAAGGTTAAGTGAGATTTCTTCTGCCATCCACCCGGTTCGATTAATTCAAGCCCAACTTCTGTGATCGTCTCTCATATCTATTCCCCTAACTCATCCACATACCGTTCAACCATGCAATTAATTACCTTGACGATAATGACCAATTTTAGCGCAATTATACGGACATAGGACGGTCTAACCTAGTATGCACTACATCGGACGACTTGAACGTGTATGGTACCAGGTTAGGACGTCCTATCTACAGGGAAATGTTCGTTTCATTCAGTTTAAAAAGAACTATTATTACCCCATATAAAATGTCCAATAAATCATCATTAAATTTTAATGAGACCATGAATCCTAAATTAAAATTGAGCAGTTATTGCTGCCTAAACCAGGGTGTCCTAAGTGGAAAATATTAGGTTCAAACGTCCTACCTCGAGGGCTAAAGTCGGAAAAAGGACCGACTTCAGCCCTCGAGGTAGGACGTTTTAGCCTAATATTTTCCACATAGGACACCCTGGTTTAGGCAGCAAAGTGGTGGCAATGGACTTAGGACAAAGCGTTTTTTCACTGCTTTCTACTACATGTAGGAGTTCTAACCTAGCTCAAAAAATGCGTATCGTCGAGTTCTACCAGGCCATGTCTTTAACTCAAAAACTGGACTTTGGACGTTCTTCCTCACGGGGGCAGTATAGCTTTTGCTACTATAGCTTCCGTTTCGTTAAAACTTGACTTTCCAGCCCCAAACTGAATTTAACATCCACCTCAATGATCGAATAAAATGACGATTACTATCCTTGGTTCACAAATACTTACAACAGAAAATACATTCGACATTATAAACTGACTAAAATGAACGATTGAACGTAAGTGGAGTTTTTGGAGGACCAACGCACCTGTGAGGCCAACCTTTTTGCGGCATACAGCACAACGGTTCTTCTTCTTGGCTTTATTATCGTCCTTGCTGTCGGGATCGGCATCTTTGGCGAGGTCGGGGGAATCTGGGGAGGCTACCGCGGCAGGTCCGCCGCCTACAGCTCCTTCGGTACTCTCGCACTGAAAAATTCGATGTATCATAAGAAATGTGAACGAATCCGTATGAATATACAAGATATACAATAATACAGTCGGCTGCACAGGACATTGAACAATTGTCAATTGAACGATTAGGTGAACGGCTCGAACCTAATCGAGCACTTTTCCTGTTAGTTTTACGTAAATATCACAAAATTATAACTTTTTGATTATTATAATTGAATGGGCTTGTTTAAAAAGGTTAAGATTCCAAAAATTAAAAAAAAAAACGAGGTAAAGGCGAAATTGTTTAGATATTGCCAAGCTCGATGCATGCGCGAAAGAAAGGTAACAATCCAACTGCTGTCAAACTTTGGGTCATGCATCGAGCTTGGCAATATCTAAACGATGACGCCTTTACCTCGTTTTTTTTCAATTTTGGGAATCTTAACCTTTTTAAACACACCCATACAATTATTTACACTTACATTCTATCTAAATTGCATCATTATAATCAAAGCTGTACAATGACAGTAGTGGGCAAAATATAAAAATTATCATTGGACTCCTCATCAGACCCAGATTTCCAGTAATTAATTCGACTGTTACTAGGGAGTTGCATCCTCTAACTCATTTCATTTTTCTCGTGAATTTTCCCGTACGACGTTACGAACTCAAAATGAACGACAGATCCGATTTCCTCAACTCAAGGCCACAATGAATTTTGAGAAAAAACATTTTAGAGCGCAAAAACACAATATTGACAGTTTTTTTCTATCACATAGAATACACAGTTAAAATTTTGTTGATCAATTGTGAACATACTGTTACCTCAGAGTTTTTACTTTCACGAGGAGGCCCTGACATGAAGGAAGGCACCATTTTCTGTATTTATACAAATTTGAGAGGATAACAGCGGAGGCAGTCGACTGTAGTTATTTTCTTCGGGGTAAAGAAGACGAGAGAACGCAATATCTTCATACTCGACCCGATCATTTGCCCGGGATGAAAACCCCGGTCATGTCTCATCACAATAGCGATCACATTATAGTAACTACTTTCAACACGTAGCAAACGGTACAAGGGGCCTTTCCTAGGTAACGTCGTTGATTTTGGTAACAACAGGTGATGTTTGAAAAAGCACATGGTGAAGTGTTCGAGTGACTACAGGAAATATAGGTATGTATGAAGTAATAAAATATTAGGTACATAAAATTAGAGACAACCAATAATACGTCAGTTAAGGCCTTAAGTTGATGGACTTGGAAAAGAAATGCCTAAAAATGTGCAGAATCGTACTTTCGCAAGCCACTTCTAATTCCCCATCGTGAAATCCATTTCTGACATTCAATTTAATAATATTATAACTGACCATCAATATTATGAATTAATATTATTATATTATGAAGACCAAAGTGAATAACAGGAAACTAGGGATTAACATTTATTCGTCTTCTAGTTCATTGGCTAATCCATCCCAAAGCGACCATCAAATTCACCTTCTGTTCGCGTTTTGGTAATGACATTTACATAGCAAAGGCTACGATACGAGGCTCTCTATAAGTGCTTCGTATGCAAAGGGAGTTTCAGTCGGTAAAATAAAGATCCAACATTAAGGTATAGCCCAGTCATTGTAGACACAAACTACAAACAGGTATTTTAAGGGACTTGATTACCATTTCATAAATGGGGTCTGAAAGTAATAATAACTAACTTCCTGAGGAAAAAAAACTTTTGGATCGGACAAGTAGTTTTGGATATATATCCAAAAGAGACAGATAAACGTGTTTTTGCAGAAGCGTGACATACTGCAGGTGAGCCAATCTTTGAACGCGTGTGGTGGTCAGACTGCTGGACCGAATTTAATGTTTCTGGGGTGTATCGAGGCAGAATTTACCGCTCTTTAAGCTATGATATAAAACCTCTTCATGACGCCTCCACATTTCAAGTCAGTTGGGTCCAGAATACCGGTTTCCCGCTTTTCGGTTTTTGAGAAAACCATTCTGTCTAGAAGCACCATTCTGATCTTAAATTAATGCGGTTTTCAGGGTTGCAAATTTAGGTGAGTACTGCCCGTAGGGGTCCTAACAACATAATATGTTGTTATATTATAACAAAAATCGTAGATACATGCGCATATGCAAAGTTTGACATCTACATCGACTGGGCTAGTAGATTTAAGATGGTCTGTGGAATTCAATTTCTGATCCAATTTCAAGTTTTGCAGCGAATCGTCATTGATCAGTGGAATAGTGTATTTCCGAATAGGAAGAGAAGTATGCGATCTCTAACGTAATAGAGATCAAAAATACTCACAAAGTAGAGGTTATCACTAAGGTCCTCTCTAACCTCATGGCTACCTTTTCAGGAGAGACAAAATACTGTTTTGATTCCAAAACTACCAGTAACTTCACACTAAAATTACTACTTTAAGGTCACTGTAGGCTCCCCAGAAGTAACATCACGATTTAAGATGAATTAATGCTCCGATCGGAAAATCGAGAGTTAGGATGGCTAATGAAATAGTAGGATTGTGGAGTTACTTCATACGTTTTTTCTTCATCAGTAATTTTGTTGATTAAATCCTCGTGAAATGTTTTTTAGGATTTCTACCGAAATGTTAATCTCAAAAATACTGCCAAATGGTTACAATGATCAAACACCATCGAATGAATGAACGAGAAAAGAGAATGTCATCAAGAACAATCAGTCTCAAATTTTTACTCAGTTGGAAACAATAAACATAGATTAGGAATTTAAGGGTTTCGCTGAGCCACAATCCTAGGTACGAGCTTGACTAAACTTGGTGAACTACCATCACAGACAATTTTATCAGTCTTTGAAGTATAATCCTGCTAATTTGGAGTTTTGCCTCACGAAAAAATCACACATTTTTGGAGCGACAGTGTGAAATTTGCAGTAAGACAGCGTCTCAATTTCATTTAGTCTAAATTGTGGGTTAGGCTGTGTTGCTTCTAATGCATTTGAGCTTCAAAAGCTTCGTTATGAATGATCCTTGGAAACCAGTCAACACAATCGCTTTAGGATCGTTTCCGTAGTGAAGGATGTTTGGTAGATAAGTCGATTTTGATTGTAGTGTTTCCAAAAGGGTTCACCTACCTACTTGTCTTGTTATGTTGAATCTTGTAACGTGTCTTTAATAACGATTATGATTAAATCACATTACAAACAATTTTAGACGTTTGGGAATAAAATCCACTTTGAAGGTGTAGATATAAACTTACCACCAATTGATGAAAATATAGAAATTGCAATAGTTCGAATCAAGATGGACAGAAGATGAGATGAGTGACTTTCATAACAGAAAATGATGTGGGGAACTATCAATCATTGTACAATTTACAAGAAAATTGTTCAGTCTAACATTAAGATGATCTCCATGCATCAGAACGCACATGGAAACTACAACTGATCTACATTGTTAACACATTAACATCGTGCCTGATATCACATAGAGCTGTTTTAATGTGCAACTTTTACCACTCGTGTTGTTCTGGAAAGCTTATTTCACATGTACTGCCCAGTTACGGGTTTAAGAAGGTACCTTACGCGGATAAGTAATGTGTCCTTTCTAGAGGAGTTCCTGTCATAGAGGAGTTCTCAAATTCAAATACTCAAGTACTCCAAATGCCAATCCAGGGGAAAATCGAGTACCTACTAACTTCACATGTTCAGTGCGACTCAAATATTGAAACAAAGTGAATATCAAAGAGAATTAATTTCACATGGGGAATGTCTAAAGGAAACTGTGGATGTTAGGGCTGTAGTGTCATGTCAAAGTGCTCTACAAGGGTGGTCGGTTTGAGGGACGTCAGCCTGATCTTCTGACACCTAAAAAGATATGAGATGACAGGAAAGAAGACTGAACGCTGTGAATAGGTACAGAAGTGGCTACGTATCTACTTGCCTTTCCATTACAGTACCAGATAGCCACCATTATGGTCATAAGTTGATTTTTCTGCAATCTATTATTCTGTCAGCTTTTGTTGCTTCGAACACCGAGGCAATCTAAGGCACCATCAGCTCCCTATGGAGAATGGGCGCTGATAAAAGATTTAGGGAGTCTCTTAGTTTATTGCCAATTACACAAATCGATAGTCGGCGGTCGAGAGAACATTGATTATGACCTTTGGTAAGGGTCATCTCGCGTAAAGAACATTCGGCTGTAGAACTTTCTGCATTCAAAGGTCTCTCTTGAGGAAGATTTGCAGACCTAATTGAGATCGATGATATGAACAACCCTCTGAACAGCCTCTTAGAAACACCTCGAAATGGAAATGGTTTCTTTGAGCCAAACATCGATAGTTTCCTCTGCAAAGACGTTCTAAAGATTTCTAACGTAAATGATTCGAGATGCCTCCTATCATAGCTCTTGTCTGAGGGAAAAAGCAGGTTTCACTGAAGGTACAGTAAAATAGCATTCAGGAGGAATCATAAATGAAAATTTACGACCCTTGTTTTGGTGAGGTTTCCCAAAAACGGCGAGGAACCGGTTTTGCCTCCTTGTGAGCTTGGCCTGTGGGGATGAAGAGATAGTGGAAAGTTAGTTCCTCACGTCTTTGGACTCCTGTAGAGGTGGTTGTATGACGGGGATGGTTGGGACGGCGGTGTCCATAGCGCAGGGCGCGGGACCGCTGCTCTGGAAAGCGGCAGCTCCTTGTGGCGGCTGCTGTTTCTTCTTCAGGGCTTCTTTGTAGCACAGGGAACACAGTCCGTCTGTCGAGGGGTTGCCGTAGAAGCCGCATCCACTTCTACAGAGGGCTTGCATTGAATTAGACTCCCTCTCCATATTGTGGATTTATTCGAAGGAAAATGTTGATAGTCCTGGAATGAAAACGAGAGGTTGTGGTTAAAATCAAGGTGGGCTACCCACAGAAAACAAAACAGTAATGGAGGCAGGCAACGCAGGATCAAGGCTGAGGCAAGGTGTGAATTTTGAGCGATACCAGCATATCGTCCCTCAACATCCCACAAGACCTAACTCGGTTTTCTGGCAAAATGAGTTAGGAACAGATACTTAAGCGAAATCTCTGTCCGTCTTTCCAGCTTGTAACAGTCCCTATGTTGCCATGGAAACAAGACGCTATGCGCTTCTTTCCGCCATTGAACTGTCCGCCATTGAACTTCCCGATTTGTAACACTTTCCGATTTGTGATTTTTCCTATTGTCCTTTCTGATTAAAACAAGTTTACTAATTGCTTTTAGTACGCGTACTTACTTATTGCGAACTACTCCAATCTTTGTTAAGCACCGGAGCCGAAAGTGGTGACCCCGACGTGATAAGTAAGTACGCGAACTAAAAGCAATTAGGTAAACTTGTTTTAATCAGAAAGGACAATAGGAAAAATCACAAATCGGAAAGTGTTACAAATCGGGAAGTTCGATGGCGGAAAGAAGCGCATAGCGTCTTGTTTCCATGGCAACATAGGGACTGTTACATCACTTCCCCCTAGTGACACCGTCGCAGAATCTGACACGGGGACGAATGAGTCTACCAGAGCGAGAACGTCTCTCTGAGTCCGCAGGTGGCTGACCAGGTCGCTGAAGTTCTGATGGAGCAGAGGTGTCACTATTAGACTTGCTGAGTCAATGAAGGATCTATGTCCGGCTCCGTTCCGAGCCAGTACTCGGTCATGCTTTCGTCACAAAGCTCTCGACAGCTCAACCCATGTTTTCTTGCGACAGGACCACGTCACTCCACCTTTGACCCCTCCATACACAGGACCTTATAAGGTATTGGAACGGAAGGAGAAGACCTTTCGCGTCCAGCTTCCTGACCGCGCAATTGTGGTATCAGCAGATCGCTTGAAACCAGCATTCCTGCTACTGGATCAGGATGATGTTCCTCTGGCTCCTCCTACCAATCAGACCACCAAGTCTAATAGTGACAAATCTGCTCCATCAGAACTTCAGCGACCTGGTCAGCCACCTGCGGACTCAGAGAGACGTTCTCGCTCTTGTAGACTTATTCGTCCCCGTGTCAGATTCTGCGACGGTGTCACTAGGGGGAAGTGATGTAACAGTCCCTATGTTGCCATGGAAACAAGACGCTATGCGCTTCTTTCCGCCATTGAACTGTCCGCCATTGAACTTCCCGATTTGTAACACTTTCCGATTTGTGATTTTTCCTATTGTCCTTTCTGATTAAAACAAGTTTACCTAATTGCTTTTAGTACGCGTACTTACTTATTGCGAACTACTCCAATCTTTAAGCACCGGAGCCGCGAAAAGCTCATTGGTTTGGCCTTTATTGCAACGCAGGAAAGGCTTCAACGTAGAAAAGCCGCGATAACCATAGAAATTACTAAAGCACATTGGAAATCCGTTGTTTGTCTCTCCTGAAAAGTAGGGAAAACTGAGTTAGACTTTGTGGGATCTTAAGGGACGATATACGATGTCTGGGTACCTACTTGTACCGCTCAGTGTCTTGGAACCACCCTATTGATACGTTGCCTTGACAGTAAAATTGCATTGAGCCTTGTGTCGGGTGAATATCCAATGCCAAGATATGAACCTATTGCGCATAAAGAAACTTCCAATTTAATTGATTTTACCAATAAACCATACCCCTACCTTAGTTACGAAAAGGAATTATTCATCACCAGTTACCAAGATGACAATAATACACATGGGTCGTTTTCACTGAATTCAAAGAAGTGCAGAGTAAAAATAGATTCACTGAGACAACTAATAGTAATCGCTGTAATAATATGGCATGTTAATTATTCATGCAGGCAGGTGATATCCATCCATCATTCCTAGTAATTACTATTTACCAAGATGACAATAATACACATGACTCGTTTTTAATGAATTCAAAGAAGTGCAGAGCAGAAATAGATTCACTGAGACAACTAATAGAAATCGCTACAATACTCGTAATATGGCATATTCATTATTCATGAACGCAGGTGATATCCATCCATCATCCCCCAGGCTTAAAACTGTATTCCTCTGTGGAGAAATAAATAAACTTTACATACTTCAATAACCGTAAAGCTTCCAGTATTTCAATGAGTTTGTCCCAACCAGGATTGGAAAAGCTTAGCTGAACCATCATAAGTAGTTATCACGTCTGATTTTGTACATCCGGCCTATCAAATGCACTGGGCTAATAATTAGTTGGCGGGTCCCTCCCAAAATCCGAGAAAGTTTCTTTTGGCTCTCTTGCGTCATTAGTGAAACCACCGTGTTTACCTGCGGATTTATTTGTATCCACTCCCTAGACGCGGTCGTACGAAGATTTCGCCAATTAGTAAGGATTTCAACGTAGATGAGGCGTCCAATTAAGAGCTCTTGAAACGTCTGAAAGCTGGCAATCGCAACAAAAGGCATTTTTTCCGATCTGACGATTTCTCTTAGGGCCTTGTACTGCAATATTGCTCGAAATGGTACAACCTTGGAGCGACATAAGTACAGGTTATTTTGATTATGTCAGCATACACATTGGACAGATTGTGGCGTCTCTAAATAATTGTTGGACTCCCTGCAATAACAGCGCCGTCCGAAAGAGAAACCCCGTAGAACGTGAAAACCAAGTTTTAAGAAAAACGCAAGCCAAGTTTTTCAACATTTTTTCACGATTTTTACCACAGGTGGTTCAGAATTAGTTTCTACTTCTAATCCATCTAACTGTTTTTCTCTGGGTTAGTGGGTGGAATATTACGGGCTCGATAAAACGGTAGTGATCTGGCTACGGCTTTCACCGTTGGAAAAAATGCCTACTTGTTGAAATTACAGAATTGTGATATAACGGAGAAAAACAGTAGAAGACTCCAAACGGTCGTTTGGTGGACTTTACAAGACTAAAAACCTTGTGGCTTTATGAATTCAGGCAGCCGTTGAAGGTTTTCTCCAACAAAGAAAAGCTGTCTTTTGAAATTCGACAACCAAGTGCACAATGTAAACGAGAGAACACAGTAGGTCTAGGCAACGAACCTACTACATAAATCCAATCCTGACTTTGTGTACCTACGGGTCAGAAAATCATCATCTAGATCTGAGGACTAGATCAACCCCAACTAGATTCATACACGGAAGTTTAGTTTTGATGAAATTGGAACACAAGGCATGAGCGTTTCTGGGCGTATTTAAATTACCTCAATGATTATGTCTATAGGGATTTGTTGAAGCACATCAGTTCTTGCACGAATACCATTCTGCATACGCCATCTTTATTAGTGCAGGAAGCAAGCTTGTGAGTTGCTTAAAGACTTGTTCACTGAATTGGGATATTGGCCATGCGAGTTTTAGGGCAAATCTACCTCTGAGTTTATTCTTGTCTGCAGTTTTTGTTAGCCATGATTTTTCATATCAGTAACATAAAAACTGAGCTTGGCCCCATCAAGTTAATTTTCTGTAATATCATAAACTGTTTGTAGTAAAAACCAGTGGTTTTAACTCAGGAGAACACTCAATCACTACACTTGTTACATCATAAGATTAAGAATCAAGATTCACGTGTTCGTGTTTATTGCATGTTACTTTTGCTACTTCGGTGACACATTTCATCTTGAGATCTTGATGGAGGTCATTATGTCTGATGTACCAAACCAAGGGGCGTTGAAAAGTTTGAATAATCTTGCTCTTACAGCCCCAGAGCTGGATACCAAAAGCCCACACAGGTTTCAAGATTTGCTCTTAGGTTAACAATTTGTTATGTACTGTTAGTTCAGAATACCTACCGAGCAGTCAGTACAATTTTTTTAATGTTATATTTAATTATTACTTTTTTAAAATTTGGTACCAAGAGTCATTCCTAAAAACTCTGATGTATTAGCGTAGCTGTGATTGGTTGACGACTATCAGAAGAATGCTGCCTCAAATTTGAAAATGTGATACATTGGAAGACTAGGAGCCATTCTCTAAATCGGGAGACGGGCGGATCTACGAGATCTCATTGATCAAGCCTAAAGTCTCATTTAGCTGTGATTTATTGGAGCACATCTATTCTTGCACGAAAATCATTCTGCATACGCCATCTTTACCAGTGCAGGAAGGAAGTTTGTGAGTCCCTTAAAAACGTATTCAAGGAATCTGAGTTTATTGTTGTGTGTAGTTTGAGTAAGCCATGATTGATTGACGAGTGCCTAAAGGATGCTGGCTCAGCTTTGTAAATGGGTAAATTGGAAGTCTGGGAGCTATTCTCTAAATCGGAAGACGGTTATTACAGGTGGTGGGCGGATCCACGTGACCTCATTTAGTTCAATCACGACTGCAGGCTCCTTTTAGCGATGGTTCGTCGAAGCGTATCACTTATGGCACTGAACCTCTACAGAACAACATATCTTCGCATATGCGGTACCCATAACGGAAGAATCCATCCAAGAATGTCCTCATCCCTTCGGACGGCTCCGGCTGTTGTGTAACTGAACTTGCACTCGTAGCCCTCATGTCCCAAGGCTTCATTCTGAGTGCCAGAAAGTGGGGAGAGGGCGAGGCAAGAGGTGAGAGCACAGGAGCAGCAAGGAAGGTGGAAAGGCAACCCCGGCAAGGTCGAGTGGTTCTGGGGAACGGGATTGGAATGGGCGTACGGAGCCACAGCGGTCCGCCATCATAACCACCTACTGCTCCTAAGATTTCTACTCGGACGTCTCTCCTGTTTTCCTCATGTGACCAACTTCTAAATATTGAGCAACACATAAATTTTGAGTGCTGGACCGCTACCACAGCTCAACGTGAAATGTAAACAAGTGGAAGAATTCGGTAACATCACACACCTGGCACAAGCCCAACCAACAACCCAAACATCAAATGAGCGGGAAGTGGGAACCGATGGAGAGAACTTGGCGTCAGGAATACAACGTATCTATTCCTACTCAGACGACCTAAAACGCAAAACTCTGATAAAAATTGATGAAAATGTTGACTAACTGATGAAAAATGCGTTATTTGGTGTAGAGGAGATGGGCAGAGGAGTGTTGGTGATGGGTAGGTCAAGCTACGTTTGAGTGTTAAAAATATCACTTCTAAAAATCCCAACTAATTTTTCACTTTCAACCGCTCTTTGGCCTAGAAAGCACTGGGTTTCTTTGTTTGGACCCTTTGTCGCACGTCACTGACTCTTTGCCCCGCAACATTATCGTTCTGGAAATCGTGTGCGCATCTAGTTTGCAAAACTCTGATAAAAATTGATGAAAATGTTGACTAACTGATGAAAAATGCGTTATTTGGTGTAGAGGAGATGAGTGTTGGTGTTGGGTAGGTCAAGCTACGTTTGAGTGTTAAAAATATCATTTCTAAAAATCCCAACTAATTTTTCACTTTCAACCGCTCTTTGGCCTAGAAAGCACTGGGTTTCTTTGTTTGGACCCTTTGTCGCACGTCACTGACTCTTTGCCCCGCAACATTATCGTTCTGGAAATCGTGTGCGCATCTAGTTTGCAAAACTCTGATAAAAATTGATGAAAATGTTGACTAACTGATGAAAAATGCGTTATTTGGTGTAGAGGAGATGAGTGTTGGTGATGGGTAGGTCAAGCTACGTTTGAGTGTTAAAAATATCACTTCTAAAAATCCCAACTAATTTTTCACTTTCAACCGCTCTTTGGCCTAGAACGCACTGGGTTTCTTTGTTTGAACCCTTCGTCGCACGTCACAGACTCTTTGCCCCGCAACATTGTCGTTCTGGAAATCGTGTGCGCATCTAGTTTGAATCTGAGCACCGTCAAACGTGGCTAACGAAAAAACTAACAAAAAGCCACCGCGTTGGTGGATGCGTGGTTTATTCAAGGATCGGAATAAGCATGGGCCCAATCCTCAGATCACTCATAGACTGGAGGATGAAATGAGATTTAGACATTTTGTTCGAACGAGTAGGGTCGTTTTGGAATGTCTTTTGAAAATGGCCGGACCAAGTATTTCGAAAAAGGAGACGAATTTTAGGGTGCCAATTTCTGCAAACAACACGCTTGCAGTCGCTCCCCGTTTCCTCGCAAGTGGAGACTCATATACAAGCCTCATGTATACTTTTAAAATTCTAAATAGATAATAATATCATCTATCGGATATTATCTGAGTTTGTTCCTGAAGTCTGCACAGCCATGAGAACTAAGTTGTCACATATTTCTGGGCTAATTCAGTCACTGCTACTGTTTTTTTCCCCTGCCACAATATTCACTTGCGGAAACATCCCCAAGCATCCAAGCATTGCAAATCTTCCATCAACTGTAAAGTGGTAATCTGTTGTCTACATTGTCACAGTTGTTCACTAAAAAACCGAAAAAAATCGGGGAAGTGCAAAAATGGCAGAGAGGTGCACTCAGTTTGAGATTTACGTACACACTGACCCAATGTTGCGCGACATTGTGTAACCCCACTTCGGATGGGATTCAAAAAATACTGAAACGTATCACACGGGATGCAAGAATCATTGCTGCAGAGCGTCGGGGATGCAAGAAATGTATCCCATTGACTGCAAATTACTCTATGTAGCTGTAATTTAGTATGTAGCCTGCTTAAGACTTCAACTTGACAGATCAGCTGAGTGGCTCCTAAAGCTAATTTCTATGCGAATCACTCTATGAAGCTCTAATTTGATATGTATCCTCCCTAGGACTTAAACTTGACGCTACCCGAGCCCTGGATCAGCTGAGTGGCTCCTAAAGCTAATTTCCATGTTATTCACTCTATGAAGCTGTAATTTGGTGTGTAGCCTCTCTAGGACTTTAAGGAAACTTTAAACGGAATAGGCCCAGGATCGGCTGAGGGACTCCTATAGCTAACAGACATATCGCGATCAGATGTTTTTCCCAGTAAGGGAGATATTAAGTAATTTTCATAGAGTGATTTATATTTTTGTGTACTTTGTCAACTTTACCGCTGTTTTCCACAAAGTGGAGGAAGATACCTAAAATCGGGGTTCAAATGTAGATTGCACCACAAAAAACATGGTGGTTGCACAAAAGAATGGATGAAAGTGACATAAATATTAATAAGGATTTTTGAAGTGTTATTTTTATCACTCCACCGTAGCTAAAAATATGTAGGTATGTGAGCTATATCTCAAAAACTAGCTCGTTTCCTCTCCACCAAACAACACCTTTTTCTTTTTTGTCAGCCAGTGTTATTTGCCTCCCGAAAGTGATCAAAATGTTTCCACTGCCGTCAGCAGACTCGGCTTAATTACTGTGAGACGAACACACGAGTAAATGAACGTTAATTCATTCAAGATCCAATTCATCTCGACGCCCCTATGGCAGTTTGAAATTGGTGAGGCCCAACCGCGCGTTCTTTGTTTGAAATTTTCACCCTCTTAGTTGAATTGACGCCCGTATTACGGAGGCAAGGGGTTCTTTAGAAAAAACGGATTTCGGTATTATTCTGTTAAGAACGAATTGAAATTTGATAGAAATCAGAAGAGGTGGAAGCAAAGAGGAAGATTTGACCGTTAGGAACAGGCAGGAGGTGTAGAAGAATCGAATAGGCTGGGATTGGAACACCTCACAAAACGGCCGTTGATGCGGAAGACGTAAATCCTGTAAAGGATGGAATACCATAGAAATGACCATAAACATCCTCCGAGATTCGGAACTCCACTGAAGAAGTTTAAATAATAGATTTTCACAGTTACCTACCAAGGTTGGAGCGGTCGCCAATCACCGGTGACGTGAATCCGAAGGAAGGGGATTTAGGACTAATTTACATTTGAAGAGGACCTGTTTCAGCAAGTGGTGTGACCACCAGATTCACGCAGGCATTTTATCGCGGGCGACCTACATTTTCCTCGACGGAGAGAGGGGACGGACTCCTGCGGTCTCTCAAACAGCATTTGCTATCTTCTTACTTAGAGAAGAAACGCTGGAGGGAAGGGAGTGATGTACCTACCCACTAATGTAATCTCGATGAGAATTAGGCCAGTCGGTCATTACATGGCGTATCAGCGGTTAGCCGTCCCAAACCAATTAGACGTTGTGCGATCACACTTGGATTTGGGGCCGTACGTGTAGTAATTTATCGCTATAATCAATTATTATCGACTCTCAAGGGGCCTTCGCACTGGGAAATTTTTGCACAATATTTGAAAGATTTCGTGTTTGCTCCAAAATATTGAGAGAGTTAGAAATATTTTTATGCAAAACAAAGCGTTCAACATTTTGTGGGACATCAACTATAGTTTTCTTGAAGATTGGATTTTTGCGGAGGTTTTGTGTAGTCTGAGTGTGTAGTCTTCGGACCAGACAATATTTTGCACGATATTTCTGCTCAAAATAATGAAAGGTTTTTTTGCCAGAGTGAAGGCCTGTTGAGAGACACCTACGAAAAACTCCGAAGAAAGTATTAATTGCTCAAATTGGACGTTTCAATCCACCAGCTTTCCCAACCACCAGCTTTCGAAAAATCCGAAAAACCGTACTTCTCACGGTATATAATTCGATTTATGAATTGTGACAGAAAAGATGGTTTCCAAGTTTTCAAAAGGCCTATCGCTGAGATAATTCCACTATAGGAAAGATACAGCTAACGGCGTTATCTAATAATAACAGAGAAACTGACTGGTATCCGCCTGGTGGGGAATGTTCCATTCGGCCAAGGGATCAATTACATTATCAAGAATCAGACGTGATAGTCGACACCCGAGATCGTGAAACCATCATGTGCTCAGGTACTCAATACGTTCTCACGTTATCTTCCTTCATATCCCAATTCCAGAAACCGTAAACTAGTAAAATAATTGATGCTGACTGCAGACTTGTTGTTTTGTTACTGACGGTGGTTTAATGTTTCAATTATTTCAAATACTCTTGTTTTCCTTAATATACAAATTACCTCCCAATGAGATCACAGTATCTGTGTGAACTTTTCCATAATTCAATTGCTTCCAAAAGGTGAGTTTGATTCACGTTATATTAAAGTTCATTTGTGTGCTTATAAGAGAGTTCAATAACCTATAACTGTCGTTGATAAGGGATTCACATGCAATGGTTCAATTTAATGTATACCCCAAAGCCTATTCCCTAACATCTAGCTCCCTCACACCTCCAACAGGGAGGAAGGTAGAATTCAAGCCATTAATTTTATCATGATTCCTTAAAAATTAATTCTATGAAGGTTTTTTTTAACATCACAAGCCGCTTACCTTTGAGCAATTTGTCAACAAAAATCATTGGAAAACGTAATTTTTTTTGCAGTCATCAGAATCATAACATTGTTATCCACATGTGAACCACATGCAACAAGAGCAAAAACGATTTTATTGAACGATAGGCAATGGAACAAGTGGAAGTAAGCAATTCCAGTACTAAGTAAGTTCTCAAGATAACATATTATGTGAACCGACAACCTGGCAATGATGGATGGACATTTTCGTAACTTTCATACATTATATACCGTCTATAAATAATTATACGTCTTCTATAATACTCACGATATTTGTGGAACTCAAAAAACGGAAACAACAAGATGAAAAGACCTCCTTGTGATCTGAAACACACGAACAAAAATATTACTGGCAGGTACTAAAAGAACAGTTTTACATGGGTCGAAATGAGGTTTATATTCTGGTTATAAGGATAACTGGCGTTAACCATTCACTACTAGAAGGTTCTTGACCAATAGGACATACATAACTTGAGACATCATAGCATGAGTTCAAGGAGTGTTAAAAGTATTTCTTTGCTTCTCATGTAAGCTCCAACACGTGCACAGTCGTAGGTACTGGCAAGGCGAATCAGTGGTGTTACTCGTATTTAGTAGGGATGGGTATCGAATACATGAGGTTTCAAAACATTCCGGTGTTTACCACACATTACTCTCTCCAAAATACCTATACTAAATACCTAAGGGGGTTATTGGAAGGTTGGGAGGGGGGCGAATTACCCGTAAATTCCCAAAATGGAACAGTCTGGCGAGTGACACCTCATTTTAAAGGCTGAACGCGATGGTGAAGTCAGAATTGCGTTATCTTATTCCGTTCTTGAACTGGAGCACTTTGAAGATGAAGAAACGTGGTTGTTACTTGAGGTGTTCTTCACGGTTCATCCGCTCTAATCTGATAACGGAATGAGATATCGAAATTCTGATTTCACCATCGTGTTCGGCGTTGAAAAATCTTTAAACTGAGGTGTTACTCGGGAAAAAAGAGACAAATGTTGTTATAAAACCAGTAAAATAGAAAATTTTACATAAAACCCGTTATTTCTTTGAAAATTTGCTCTTTCACCATGCTGCACGATTGGGTTGAAGTTGAAAAGACCTGTAGGGGCCATATGCAAGAGTACCATATGCAAGAGTACCAGTGTGATCATTTTGTCTAGATGCGTTCTGGTGGTTTGAGTAAACCACCAGAACGCATCTAGACACTACACTCCGCTGTGCTGTTATTGCTGCATAATATGGATATACCTATCATATTATATATATATATATTTTTTTTTTTTTAACTAGAACTGAATAAGAAGAACATGGTAAGGGTAAAGAACCGGGGTTTGAAGTTATATAACTAGGCCCCCTTTAGACCTTCGGACTTGAAACTTTCAGGGAAGTTTCGCCAAGAAGATACCTACACCAAATTTCAAGTGGATTGGCCGTGGACCCGTTAAAGTGGCTAGAATTAGCCTAAATTCAGCTTTTTGTTCCTGAAATTTTCTTTGGTAGAGATAACGGGTTAAATCTTTCAAATAGGTCATGTTATAAGGAGGGTCTGTGCAAAATTTCAAGTCGATTAGTCCTGTTACCTAGGCTGTAGACTCGTTAATGTGGACAATGTTAGCCAACAATTTAGGTATGTTTTTATGTTCCTGAAATGTTTTGAGATAATCTTTATAAAGGATCTGTTTCAAGCTGAAACGAAGCTCTGTGCGAAGGAATTTCAAGTCAATCGGTGAAGGTGGAGAGGCTGTAGCCTTGGCCGTCTGAATTAGAAGAAGAACAACAACAAGGGCGAAAACCCGGATTTTTTCAAGTTAAATAACTCAGCTCCCTTTAGACCTAGCGGCTTGAAAATTTCAGGGCATTTTATTATCTACACCAAGAAGATCAACACCAAATTTTAAATTGATCGGTCTAATAGGAGCCGAGGGATGGATACTTGGAAAACGCTTTTCGTGACGTCCGGTAAACTCCGTCTCGGTACCGTCCGTTCTTTTCAACTTGTTTGCTTGGTGGGGCGGAATGCTGCCGTAATCCTGGATTTGCTGCATATTTTATAAATTGCAATCATATATTTAACGAGTTCAAGTAGATCATCGAATGAACGTTGTAGAGGAGGTCCCTAGTTATTGATTTCTGTTTCGTTCTCTAGCCGTTTTCTCTTTTCTTTCGACTAATTAAGAATCGGCTGAAATCGTAATGGTTACTCAGTGGAATGTGTAAACCTACCCTTTAGGGTGAAATAGTTTCGACAAGGGCAAGTGGATGTGGTGGGGGACCCAAAAATTTTGCAACTGTCTTGCTCTCGTGGAGCGTAGTAGAGTTGGCGCTGCGTGACGCAACCCGCTGGGAGAGTCTGTGCCGCAATCTTCCCTTCCTCTGTCAGTCCATTTTCTCTCCTTCCACACACTTGGTGTTAAACCACCAAACCTTTCTCTTTCTATTCTATGATACGGGAGGGGGTTGTTTCTGGCTATCGTGACCGTGGGGTTCTCTTGTCTTCCTCGAGAATTCGGGTCAGTGTGCCACTTTCCATGAGCCGTCGGAAGGGGTGGAGGTTCGGTCTGGTTCATTCATTCGAGCCTTTTATTGGCCTTACACCTGACTGACTGACACCATAAGACTTTGCAACGTCATTGTTGTCTACGATATTTTTTTTTCTTTTTTCTTTCTCCCTCTTATTGCACGAAAATCGATGCGTGTATCCGCGGTTCGCGGCTCGAAAAAACGGGTTAGCGTGTCAAATTTAAATTTGTTTGCTGAGGTCAAAGAATATGCAAGTAAAAGTAAACACTCTACATATTCGTTTTAATAGTTTCTACTGAGTCTCGAGCTAAATGATATCCTGACCTAGTTACACCAAGACACCACTGAACACCGCCACTATTCAAATAATTATCGATAATTGTTTATGAATGAAATATTACGTTTGACATCGTGTGACAACACACTTCATCTCCACTAGCAACATGTGATAATCGTTACCATCGTGTTCAGCGAAGAAAAAGCCGTTGAAATGAGGTGTCACTTCCTCCCTTAAAACTCCCCTAAACCCCCCCTTAGAGTGCCCCGATTCTGCCCACCTACGAACTTAGCCTTTCGACTGCCAAGAAAGATTTTTTGTGAGAATTTAAAGTTTGTATCTCAATTTTATCTAGAGTTATCCCCAGGAATATTTTGGTACCTATTGTATTCGATGATATTGTTATCCCCTACAAATAAATAAAAAATTAGCGACAAGATGAAGGATTTTTCAACGTGAAGATGTAAATGAATGCAAAATGAAGGCGCGGAATTCCAGAGGCTTATTAAAACCCGATCACCTAGCCAGCCAGCCCTCTGACGTCATAGGCTCTTACGGCATAGGCTGTGACGTACTTGTTGGCCTCCTGCCAGCCGTCTGACGTCATACGCTCGTGCGTCATAGGCTCTGACGTACTAGTTGTCCTCCGGCCAGCCGTCTGACGTCATAGGCTTTGACGTTCTAGTTGGCCCCCGGCCAGCCGTCTGACGTCATAGGCTTTGACGTACTAGTTGGCCTTCTGCCAGCCGTCTGACGTCATACGCTCGTGCGTCATAGGCTCTGACGTAGTGGCCCGCCTGTCGCTTGTGTTCTGACGTAATCTGAGGGAAAGGGTGAATCAAAGAAACAAATTTTTCCCGTTTCAGTTTATGTGCCAAAGCAAAGACATGAAAATGTCAAAAGAATGTCAACTCCATCCTGTTGTTGATACAGTCGAGAATTAAATGCTTGCATACGAGTTGCAACACATTGGGACATTTTATGTCTTTAAAGAAGTGATTCAAGAACCTTCGAACAATGCTACATCACCTACCCCAGTAGCGTAGTTGTTATTTAAACAATCACGCTCATACCGCAGCTTGTCGGTCACGCACTCCGCAGTGGTTAACGTTAATATGGTTAGGTAAATCGAGAGCTATCCAACGAGTGGTGAACGATTTTTGTACGATGATAACTGGCGAAGATAAAGTTCCGTAGCACCGAATCGGTTGTAAGCGAAAATCATCAGAAATTTTCGTGACGATTTCGTGTAACATTTTTCGAGTTATGTGCCAGAGTAAAGACATAAAATGTCAAAATTCACTTTTTATTACAAAGTATATTGGAATATAACAATCCGGTCTCCTCGAAAAATAAGTACAATATTGTATGAGGGTTTCACGGCAACTCCCCACAACGTCACTTCTGACCAAAATGAGTTATGCAGAAGCGTCTTAGAAATTAGAAGCGTCTTCTCCCGGATCGATCTAAGTATAAGTTAGGTAACACTAAATCTCACGATTTATTTTGCTGAATTAGACAGTAAAAATAGTGATTGGCAGATGGGTTTTTTTGGCTCTGCTGAAAAGTCGCCAAAATGACATTGTGGGGAGTTGCCGTGAGACCATCGATATGTGTATATTTATACGTATATTATGTGTATCTATATGGTGTTTTTCGTATTTCCCTCGAGTTTGGACCCATTTGAGGTTGTAGAGTAAAACCCAGCGTTTTCAGGTCCGGCAGGGGAACCCGGCTACCACGTTCCCGTCTGTCCGGCCTTGTTTGTCAACACGAATGCCGCAGGCGTCTTCCGCTAATGAACCGATTTCGACCGGACTTTCACCGATGTGCACCGACCGCCCTTGATGTCAAGTTCTCCAGTGGGAAAGACCCGTTTCTAAAGGCCTCGAGAGACAGAAAATGATCCCAGTTGAAATGGGATTGAATAAAAATATGTATACCGCTCCTTTCTTAGCTCAAAAGTTATCAAGATTAATATTTGACAGTAACAACCCGATCTGGGTGACCTTCCTGAACAACCTATCAGCTATCACAATACCGATACTGCCAACGTACTAAGTCAAATGGAGAAACCGGTGCATATTATCTAGAAACTAGCAGCAAACCAACTAGATCAACATGGGCAATAACTAGAAATCCAATAATTGGACCAAACGAGAAGCCATCAGATACTGGTTTAGATCACGCTATATCACTTTATAGGTCGGCATCTTTGTCCTGACGTGACGGCGTTGATATTTTTCCATTCGAGTGATTCTCAGAAGAAAAAAAAGAAATCTGGAGTATCCATTGCAGCATTTCAATCCTCACTTTGCACTTCATTGCGTTCTGAAGAAAAGTGGTCTGCCTGAAATCACATCCTTGTCAGAGACAACTCCAAAATAACTAGACCCATTTTGATGACATATTCAAGGCTTGTGCAGGTTGGGTCTGTCAACCATGGCAAATGATAAATCGTAAGGTAATAATTGACGTGACAATTATTGGTATCGGTATTGAATAATCGATGTTTGATTAATCCAAAGCAAATAATCGATTTTTTAAGTACTCATTTCAAACTCATAATTATTTGCTTTCTCACTACCAATCTAAAATTCCGATGGTTTTTTTTTTTTTTTTTTCGTCTGTAAGTGACGACGGCCTTAAGGCTGATGAAGATAAGGGAATGCGTTGTACAAAAAAATGTGCAATTCCCTGTGGTGGTAGAGACTTGAAATGTAGCCTCTTTAGGACTACAGATCAGGCCAGGATCAGCAGAGTGGCTCATAAAGCTAATTTCTATGCTATTCACACTATGAATTTGGTATGTAGTTTCCTTAGGACTTACAGGTTGAGCAAAATAGGTTGTGAAACACGAACATCACAATCCTACTTGTTTTCGTCTGGATTTTCGTCATTTCCATCGTTCATCCAATTATTACCATTTCACATTTTTTCCATCTACAGTCAGGAATAAGAAAGATGTTGAATTGTGAACTACAGAAGAAATAATTCATGCTTTGGAGGAACATCTGTCACATGTCGAAGGATTGGATGAAGAAGACGATCCGCTTTTAGACGGCGTGATCACAGATCTCCCAGAAGAGACATTCCAAGATATGCCTAATTAATTCAGGTACATTTTTGACTCTCCTAATCTTTTCGTTATTTATAGTGAGTACCTACTTGATTAACGTTCAAATTTGCCTGGTATTTGGAGAATAGTCCAACAATCCATTCATTTCATCGCCACCGTAAAACTCCAATATACACGCATTACTACGGGTTATCCTCTGAATTCTTGATCAATACACTCTGATTGAGTAATATCGATTTTCCGTGTATCAACGAATTGTATACATCAAAGTTGATGTAAGGGGAAGCTATATTTTGAAAACCTTCGGGTTTTTATTTGTTTAATGATAAATAAATAGAAATTAATTACTAGGCACTCAAAATTACTTTTTCCTTGAGAATTAATCGGTCACAACCGCAATCCTTCTACAAGTTTCCCAATCTCACCGCCTTCCTTCCGCTGATACGCTTTTGTAACATCCGAACCGTTTAGAATTTGCCTCCCCGGTTTTTACTGTTTATTAGCCTTGGTAATTACGGTTTCCCTCTGCATTGGCGAAACGAGTCTCTATCGTGACAAAATCTACGAGAACCGCCTCGACTTTCCCTGGCCCATTTAGCTCAATAGGCCTGAGAAGCAGTTTCGTTGGTGATCGTCCAGTCCACTCACGCATAGGGAATTATAATGATCACCGTAGTGGTTGGGTTGAACTTCTTTTCAACGTATCAACTCGTGATGTATTAATTTGAATGTGCGTTCAAACTACAGCGTGACTCACATTCTGATCAACTTGGGCTATGCACGTTCTATTTAAGAACTTAATCGCTTAATTATGCTGACACAATACAATATATCATAGTGAAAAATCGCCCTACTGATGCTAAAATCGAAAGAACCAACTGTAGATACATACGTATTTGCATAATATTAAAAAAAAGTTCATGCTGCAGCTAGAACGACGATGCCTAATCCTTCGCCGAATATGAAATAATAATCATAAAAATAATAAATATTAATTAACTATGTCGAATTGTTTGTACTGAGCAGGTGGTGTGTGCAGCTCACGCCGATACCAAACCCACTAATCAAAATGAAACGGATGGAACCAACACAGTTCAACGATTTTAGTCATTCTTTATTAACCAATACGGTCTCATACGTTCGAATACTGTGACGTTCGCTTAAGGTTCTGGTAATTGAATTGGAAACTGTGTGATAATTGAATTCCCACTAACCAAACAATCATCGCCACCGACGCAATCTGGGCTGTATCTGCACGATGTTTTTCTATTGACATATCCTGGGAACGTTTACCGTGAGCTCGTCACAAAGAATGTCCATCAGCCAATTATTGTACTACAGACGAGGGGAGACGTTGGGGATATCACAAATTGATGGGAGATGTGACCAGGAGAGTGAAAGGCTAAATGAAATTACGCAACCTTTAGTGCACCTACTGCAATCGTTTTGAGGCATCATGAAAAGATGTGTTTATTCTATTTTGCTTACACCAAAAGAAGAGCGATCTTTTGAACCATCCTATGCCACGTATTTTGCTTCATACTCGATGATGCACCAGTATTAACAGCTGATGCGGGTATGGGGAACGTAGGAGAATTTACAAGATCATCCCTTCCACACAGCTCGACAAACCCCTCCAGCCCACCAGACCTGGTAGCCTCGTAGCCGGCGGGTAGTATTGATTGCTAGTCACCAGGGCAACAGCCGTCTTGTTTACCACCCTACAGCAACCAACTACATCAGACCGAGCGGATCGGCAAAGTTGAGCATTCGGAACGCACATCCAACTTTCCTGCAAGAGATCCAACAATAACATGAACCTAAAACCATCATAAGACTTGATCTCATCTCCAACGATCTATAGGATCTACGCAATACGAACCACGACGATTAACATTTCTTGGATAATGACAACCTCAGTCTCATACACTGTGACTGGATACCACATCGAAGATCCATCCTTGGAATCATAAGGACCGTCTGAATCGCTGAGAAAAAGCTTGATGTAATCAGAGACCAAATCGAGGTAGATCCTTGAGATGCAACCCATAACACAGTCCCCCTCTACATGTAAGGACACATATTCAACAAGTGGTAGGGGGAATGAAGCTCGAGTCAAGTGCATTCCATTTCTATTGTCTTCGATATTATTTCAGACTTTCAAATGGATGATATCGATATTCTGATATCTATATCATGGATGTCAGAATATCGACAGTGAATACATAAAACCTTGGCCAAAAGTGGTAATTAGGCAGGATCTGACCTAACAAAATAAAAAGTTGAGTCGCAATTCGATAATGTATCTCGGAGTGCATTTAGATCAACATCTCAAGTGGAAGGGTCATCTAGCAGCATTGGTCAAGAAAATCAGAAGATTGCTACGAAGTTGGCTGACAAGAGAAAATCTTAAAATGGTGTATTATGCTCATGTACCTACATAGCATCTAAATATATGGTATAATTGTATGGGGCGGTACTTATGCAACTAACTTTAATAAAATTAATAGCAATGAATTCAGTTTTAAGAATAGCAACTAATGGCCATAAGCGTTCTCCAACTAGGTCCCTGTATAAAACCTTCGATGTTCTCACCCCTAGAATAACTTACATCCTTGGAACTGTATTTTATGTACATAAACATCAGAATTTATTTACCAGCAATCGGTGTTTAAGCCGACGCGAGCAAATTCTCGACAAATTCCGTGGCTGGCTCCATCCCAATTTGAACAGTTACCGCTCTTAATAAGACTGAATCATCAACCGGGAAATTGAAAACATTCGTTCTTGAATATTTTGAACTTGGAAATAATGAAAGTAAAATTATAGAGAGGTTTAATTTAGGATAATTAGAGTTTAGATAGTTTTTGGGTAACTACGATTATTAGAGAGTACTTCAAGGTAGATATCGTACCTATATTTTTTGCACTGAACACCTAATACCAATTAAAATAAGCGTTTCAGATGCATTAATTGTACTACTTACTAAAAAGCAGGGAAGAGACTAGCCTGGACGGGTCACAGGACCTTAGGCTCAGAAATCCACCTTAATTTTGGAACTATCATTATGTACATAACTGTAAAAAATGTTTGTTATATGTATTGTGTACTGTTTTCTTGAGAAAAATTGAAAAATGTTGTTATAATAGGTACTACCTCTGTGACTGGTACCAAAACCGAAATCCTTGGGCCCAAAGGACACAATTCATTATGTTTATTTCGCCTGGTGATTTCGAATTTACGAGGCGTTGTGTATTCTTTTAAGAACAATACTGCCCTGTTAATAAAAAACGCCTTAACTCCAAAATTGTCGAAAATGGGGTTTCTACGTCCCCTTCCTTAATTCAACTTCGCCATTGTAATGGTCGAGTCAAAATTTCAAAATTCGACCCGGAAAGGGGTGAAATCTCAAATAAGCTTGATGTTGGGGGAAAACGCCCCAACTGCGTGTTCGTTGAGTAGAAACACGTCAAAGCTTAGTTGAAAACACCTTAACTAGCATGCTTTGATGTTATTTGTTTAGGAAAAAAGCCTCAACTCGCTGAAAACTGAGTTGAGTCGTTTTACCTTGACATCGTTGGCTTCAGATGGCGGGTTGAGGTGTTCCAAATGGCGCCGGAGAGGCGTTTTACGTGAAGTAATAAGGGAAGCGTACAAGTGATTTCAATATGCTCGTGACCAGATGAGGTGATTTTTCATCGAACTCCTTTCAAAAAATCCACTTCTATTTGTGAAGGTAAAACGCCTTAACTCGATTTTAGGTGTTTTTGTTCAACAAACATTCGAAAAACCAGCCAGAAATCATCGACAATCGCCTCGAATACCGAAAATCGATAGGAAAACTGGTATTGAATGGTTCCTACACACCCGTCGATCTAATTGAACATCAATCGATGTCTTTGCAGTTGTGCAGAATGTTTTGCAGTGAACGAAAGGGGAGTTTTCACTGGGAAACTTTGAAGCTGATTTCTGAAAAATCAATTATTTAGATTGAGGCGTTGTTCCTTAACAAGGTAGAATAATAGCCTACCTCAAAACATGTTTTGAGATTGAAGTGTATTCGCTACTGTTTTTCTATTCCACGTGCGTTGGAACCCTGAAATTTGTTTGTCGTTGCCACAAAATGTCCAAATTATCGGTTTTTGATTACAGCCCATCTAATTCCATTTGTCTTGTACTGATTAGGGTCTATCTCATCACCCCCCCCCCCCCTGCTTTTCACTAGTTCCTTTATGTGCTGTGTTGCACAACATTAATCAGTAATGTTGGAGTTATATCTTGGTATTTTACGTAGTTCTACCTGTGGGGGCTTTCAAAATAATGAAAAGTATCTGTTTTCATTA
The DNA here is from genome assembly GCA_963920205.1 of Stenodema calcarata. Taxonomy (NCBI): domain Eukaryota; kingdom Metazoa; phylum Arthropoda; class Insecta; order Hemiptera; family Miridae; genus Stenodema; species Stenodema calcarata. Next base: position 7,056,230 of record OY986056.1, read on the forward strand.
ATTGAGATGGGCCATAATAGCACAGGTAGTATTTTTCTCAAGAGATAGGCCATAATAATTCAATAATGCCCTATCTCACCGCACAATCTAACCTTATTAAGGCCTAACTCTACGATTTTTCTATAGTAACTACTTCAGTGAAATTTATGAATGAGGACTTAGTTCTATGTAGAAGTCAGTTTTGTTGGCCGTCCCTAAAAAACAATGACTTTAACGTGACAGTGGATAGGGAAACCCGTTTTTTGTTGTGTGGTTTTTGAGATAGGCTTCTTCAACTACGATATAGTGGTGTCATAAGGATTTCCGACTACTAGCAACAAGGATTTCCGACAGAATCGAAAACTAAATCCAATAGGAAATTGTAAGGGTCTCGCTTTCTTGGATACAAAATATTCTTCTACGGCCGCGGAAAGAAATATGACTTACCCCACTGGCACTTGAAATATTAATTCTCACATCTAAGTTCATCGAAATGTGGTTTAAATCGAAGAATAAATTTAGGCATTTCATTCAAGCTCTTTCGAATTACTGATCAGGGTAACACTAATTGTTTACGTCTAATTATCTTCGTTAAGAATCGTTCTAGATAGACCCTACATGGTCTTGTGGCTATTTCAGACAAATCACTGACAACGAGTTCTTGCGGTCTGCCCGAAGAATCGAAAACTAAATTCGCCGCGGGTTTTCAGACCCGTGTACGACGCGAGTTACGTTCTTGCGCTACTTTTACGACCCACATCCTCATTGCAACAGTCGAAGGAGATGCTTCACTTTCGGTTTTATCATAGTGGAACCCCAGGGATCACCATCGGCCCTGTTACGCCACCGCCTTCAATTTTGTTACCGCGATTTCCTTTTCACGACTCGTGCACACTTGTGCCAGTTTTATATCTCGACAACAATAGGCGAGGCCCCGTTAGTGGCGTTGGAGAAGGGAGAGAAGGTTCCTTGAGAAAACGAACGCGATTGAAAGCTCGTTGGGAGCCTGCGGTGCAGCTGGTTTCGCGCTGGTCAGTCAAGCTGGAGGTCTTGCCTTATAGGGAGACAGCAGTTTGTTCTTGGCCGACACTCATGAGCGAATAACAGTTGTCTGTACTTTAACAACATTTTCCGTGTAAATGTAATTGCGTACATTAAGGTACCAGTAAGTTTCAGACAGATTACACTAATTTACAACATTTTGGGCCAATTTTGCATCCCAAAACTTGTCGATTTCATACGTTTTTTGGGCTGCTGAATCCAAATCCGAGGTCCGTTTTTCAAAAAACGCTGGTTTTCCAACTTTTCAACTTCATTATTTTTTAGTTATACCCTAATCCAACTCAAACTCCTTCCAAAGGTGCCTAACTTATGTAAAGTTTATCGCTGATTCTGAATATCACCTTATTATTTTTATTGCACCGCTTCCAACCCCCCAATTTTCTCAAAAAACTAGCGAAAATTCTGTGAAAATCCCAGTTTTTCGTAATTTTTCTGCACAATTCTTGACATAACAATAGAAATCATGCCTGGAAAAATGGTTTTGCGCCTGTATCGTGTATAGGATATCCCTCCGCAAATAATAAGACCAACCGCGCATTTTTCGCCCTGAAAATAACTGCTGATTTACGTCAATGCAGTAATGACTGCTGGACCCTTCCTTGGCCAGATCACCGTAACGTAAATCAGCACATAAGAGCTTTCAACCCAAAAAGCTGTGTCCAAACCATTAATCTATAATAGAAACGCGTGAATAAAAACAATTCAACCTTTGTCGAACATTTTCACCTGCAGGGGTTGTGGAAGGTCTGAGCAAAAATAGCGTGCATTGATTCCCAAAGCATATGGACAGGTTGAACTCGGTTTCATCTTACTGGCAACTGGCGGGTTTAAGTAAGAAATGGTGTATAGAAACTCTCGACTCCCGTCTGGCCGCCAGACAGGAGCAAAGAAAACATGACAATTCTGGTGTTGTTTAATGTCAAATTCCCGTTTCTATGAAAAACCAAGGTAAAAGGCTTCATTCCAAACATCCACCGTTTTTCAATAGCAAATTTCTGCAACATCAAGCGCCCAATTCAGCACTTTCCAACAAACAATTCCAGTGGACATCACTAGCTTTTGAAACCCACCAATAAATACCCGCCAATAATGGCCCGTATTAGTTACGGGCACAGCCAAGTCCTGAATATTAACCTGAAAGTGTAACTGTTACCAACTGAAACCTCATCATAACACTCTACCGACGAGATAATGACAATGGCTATAATACATATTATGTACCAGAATTGAACAGAACATCGCTGAATCAATTCATTAATATTCAGTCAGTACAAACTCACCTTGGCAACAGCCAGCTGTGCTTCTTTTCTTCTTAAAACTGAAACAGAAAAAAATTGACGTTAGTTAGTAATTCTCACGTTTTACATCACAAAAGCCACGCAATTGTATCAACCAAACAATGTACACAACAAATTTCCTGCCTCCTTTGAAACGTTTGTTACGTTAGTAAACGCTCAAAAAGGGAGCGTACCTTTTTTGGTGTGTACCGGAGCGGAATAGGATCAATGATAGGGTTCCTAAGACTTAGAAACGACACCAATTGCTACCGAAGGAGTGATTTCAATATTCTTGTCCTACCTCAAAATTATTTGCCTTCAATAGTTCGAAATGATGAAATAGACATATGGCCTAGAAAAACACTCATTTCATGCTGCCAGGCTTGACACTGTAGAATCTGTTATTTCACTTAGGCCTCAGGTAAGTTGCAAAAATGGAGATGATTGGAGAGAGTAGCGAACATAAAGTTTTGGATGGTAGTCACTGGGGATCATCGATGTATATACATCGATGCTGGGGATAGATAAGGCGAATCCTCGAAAATTGAACCTTATTGTTCCTTCGCTTTGTCAACTAAAGAAAACTCTTAACCTCAAATTCAAACAAAATAACCTCTGAGAACACGTTACTTTTGTCTCCGGGCACTTCTAGGTTCCGACGGATATGAAAGAGACTAATGGAAATATAAAAACTTGATCAGTTCCTATGAAACTGGAAAGTCGATACGTACGAAAGTATGAGTCATCCAGCCGTTACAAGGAATCGGAAGTAACAATAACGTCGGAACGGTAAGGATAAATGGCAGGCATTCGCCACTACCTTCATCAAACAGCGAATAACAGTGTTTACATTTCAGTTTTTATTGACATGGCAACGCTTTGACGATGAATTTCGTTTTAGGTCGAGCAGAATCATAATAGAGTGGATCTCATCAGTAGTAGTCATGATGAGAGGGATGCTGCTGATTCAAGGGGTTTTGGGAATTTTTAGGGGGAAAATTACCCATTAATTCCCAAAATGAAACAGTCTGACAGGTGACACCTCATTTTAAAGGCTGAAAACGATGGTGAGGTCAGAATTACGATATCTTATCCCGTTCTCAAACTGGAGGTTTCTCAAACTTCGAAGGTGAAGAAAAATAGCTGTTAATTGAGATGTTCTACATGGTTAATCTGCTCTAATATGATAAGGGAATGAGATACCGCAATTAATTATAAAACCAGTAAAATGGAGGCATTTTTCATGAAACCAGTTATTTCTTCAAAAATTCGCTCTAAAAGTCATGCTGCATGACTGGAATTTTGAATTCTCTACCAGCCGCGAAGGTAAGTTTTCGGTGCCTTTCTAGAAACCGTGAGATTTTGAAGGAAGAACAACTTGGATACGTGCACAGTTTCCCTATTTTGGACGCATCCTGCTCCCAAAGCTACGAGTAACAATACCCTACAAGACGACTACCCCCACCGAGAATCTTGCAACCAACCAAAAACCGCTCTGGTTTGACCTGCTTCGCTCGCCCTAATCTTTCGCCTACAACACCTGTCTAGTACCTTTCTGAAGGGTGGGTCTCATTTCCTTTCAAATTCCCTATTTTATATACTGGCCCCCCCTTTGTGCTATCAGGTAGTCCCTTGGGAACGAATGTAGCGAAGGAAAAAGTTCCCCTTCACGTACAGAATGGGAAAGAAACGCTCAAACTAACACAAAAAAACTGGATATGCTACTCTCTCATTTTCACTGCAAAACGAACCCTCTAAAATGTTAGAGGGAATTTATTGTTGCATTTCAGCACTTTGGCAGCCAAAGAACTCGAGAAATCCCAAGTTGTATGCATTCAATGAAGAAGAATTGTGACAGGTAACTGTTGGTGTTGGGAGTATCTTCCATTTCTGGAGCTACCGTGGATTTATGGAAAAATGGATAGAGATTGTGATTTTGGGTGTTTAAGAACTACAAATACCCAAGGACTCCATGCATGTTATTGCTGGTCGTGCTGGTTGCGAATGTACAATAAATGGCACCCGTCCTCTTCCCCAAACATGGATCAATTCGACATCCAGTTACTGGTGCTATTGAATTTTTTGCAAAGCTCTGAATGAGAGCTTGAATCAAATTGGCCCTCATATCCAGGCCAGGCCAGGCTTTGGAGGCCAGATATACCAAAGTGAGCGTAAGTTGGTTGGCGGTTGATTGACATCATGCTGATGAGAGTAAAAATACCACCGAAGTAATCCCAAGGACCCACCAGCCGAATCAGCTAATGGGCTCGTAATGAGCACTCTGCGCCTCATGACATAAACTCGATGAGCAACACTCACAAACATTCCGTGTGCACAGGAGCAATAACCAACATGGATGATGCGTCCACTTTGTGGTACTATGGAGAGGAAACGTTTGCCAAAATCCATCAAGATCGCGTTTCGGGTGACTCACTAACGAGAAAAATCCTATCAGAAAAATGAGAGAGTAAATCACCTGTTAAGAGCGGCAACTTGGGGAGAAGAAGCTCTGCGCCAACATGATATTCGGCAGTGTAATAATAATACGGATACACCGAGCTACCATGTTATTTTAACTCCCATGCTACGCTAACGTGAAGGCTAAATTGGACTGGTTAGACTCAGAGGGAAGATGGAGAATTAAATCCATTCTATCTCAGGATAGGAGGGAAATTATGAAGAATTTTCAATTGGAAAATTGCTTTGAAAATTATTTTCTAGCATGAATAACAGCAAAATGTTCGTTCTCGATAATTTTTTGGATTAGATTAGGATTAAAATGAGGTTAAAACCGTTCAACTTTTTGTGTTTGCTATTTTTATTTATTTATTTTTTAACGCGTATTATACAATGTATGTCATATTAAGGCACCTTAAGGCCATAATGTTCAAAACGAGTTCCATAAGTAAATATCGAAAATTAGCGGCCGAAAGCGAAATCTTATACGGAAAGTTTGAGGCTCTGAATCCGGCGTTGACAGAAACTGGAGGAAGGAAGACTGGCGAGCGGAAGAGGTCCTTCTTGGGACGATCCTTGTCTTGTTTGCATCCTTTTGACACACACCCCAATCGGTTTACAAGCGCTAAAGGCTCAAGGAGTTTTTGCAATCATCAACTGGGTCAACTGTCTCATTTTCCGAGTTTCACGAATTGGCGAAGTTCATGAACAGACGGTTCTCTCCTTCGCCGCTCTTCAGAAATTCGTTCATTACGAAAAATCACGATAAGAGTTTGCCATAAATAGATCTCATCAAGTTGGGAGTGATGAGAACGCTCATACCGGAGAAGACGTTTCTAGCGGAATAGCTGGCAGAAATTTTGATACCAACCAACGCACGCAAGTTTCCAATTTCACTTGATGCATCGTGACGTCCTTGTGAGATTTCAGAGGGGTTCGTCGTCCACACGTCCCTCGATCATGTCACCAGGATGTGCCTTTCACCATTCGTTATGCACGCAACGACGTACGAACGTCATTACACATGTACTTCACGTGTCTCAAGAATTATTAAACAGAAAAATGAATTCATCATGTGCCTGACAGAACAAGAAAACCGCCGTGAGATGAGAAGACGAAGCTGATGACTGGTTCTGGACTTCTGAGGTGGAATAAGGCGTATTCACGACGCCGCAGGTTAGATGGCCTAGAATCTCGACTCAGTTCCGGGTACAAGGTACTGAAAGAGGATTCCAACCAGAGGATTAGAACGACCACTTCGTTCAAGGGATGACCGAATACTACCTCAATCGATTGTTTCGATACGACGACCATAAACAATCAAAATTTACTTCAATAGGCTTTTTTGAGATAATAATCTTAATAGTGTCATTATAACTACGTACGCCATCCTGCTCTAATAAATTCATAGAAGTCCAGACCATGTGGGAATATCAATTGAAAATTCCAGCAGCGAAGAGACCAAAAATGGCGAAAGCTTCATTTTCAAGTAACAAAATTGTGAAATTAAGTAGCAAACCAGTCATAATGTACCTAAGTAAAAGTAATATCGTTACCACCACGTCACACGCGCCAATATGCTGTTTTTGTCATTTCCGTTTGAATGCACTATTCGGTACCCTGAGTTGGGTAGGGTAGGTACTACTGAGTGGGATGATTCCAGTTGATTTTTTGAAAAATAATAAATTTGTTTCGCGTAGCTGTAGATGCATAAAGCGAAATAGACCAAAAAAGCAGATTGGCGCCTTTTTAAAAATTGCATTATTTATAAAATTTATAAATAATGCAATATTAAATATACTCGTAGAATTAATACGCCTGAACATAACCAAACACTATATATAACTCCCATTAAGTAAAACTTGTGCTCAATAATTGATTGATTATACAAAAATGATCAAAATTAAATCTACGTCTTCTTCGAAAACAAATGAGTCAAAATAAACCATTACTTATGGATCCAACAGGTTTTGTATACACATTTCAACTTCTTTTTTTTTCAAGAGCCAAAGACAACGGAAATGAAAATACTCCTGCAGACGCATTGAATAGGTTAACACCAAAGTAAGTAATAAAATCGCTGCCCTAGAGATGTATATTGGCGGGGCAAAATTAATGTAAGTTGGTTCAAAGCCCTTGTTTTATTTTCCAATATTGGTATCCTGGTAGGAGCATTTTGTATACATACATGTTAATATAATATATTAACATGTATGAATACAAAATATAATATATTAAACATGTATGTTAATATAATATATTATTATATTAACATGGTTTGTTCGAAAAGTTTAGACAACGGCAATACCTCCATTTTTGAAACATTTCCACAGACGGATAACCGGATTTCTCAAAAGAATAGTAAGTGAAACTTTTTGGGTGATATACAGTGGCTGGGTTCTGATACTTTCAACTTGGTGGTAACGATATTATACCAAGGTAACGAACTTTGAATCACTAAGTAGCAAAACTAGTTATGAAATCCCTACCTACAAAGAGTAACCTGTACAAATTAAATAAATATTGAATTGAACCGAAATTTCTTGTCAGGGCGGGAGCAGGTACATAATATATCGATTGCATTTCGATTGAGCGTAAAAGTCGATTGTTACAATTGGCCATCCCTTCTTCGTACTTCCACCAGCAATCATCAAAACACCAACACGAGAAATAACGACAAAAGCTCGGTGAAACCCGGAAGTCGTTTTATGAATGGAAACTATTCCGCTTTTTAAACCCGGACTTTTAAAAACAATTAAAACGGAAAAGCATGTTTTTGGAAAAGGTGATACAACAGAAGCACAGATGTACAAGGAGTGGGGGGTTGGAATGACCTTGACTCCTATACGACAGGGGACCATTTAATCGAGGAGGGCTGGATCGTGTAGGAGGGTGCCCGCACACCCTTGAGGTCAACGCACTCCTAATAATGAAACGCGAGGGGAAGATTTTTTTTCAATGATTCTTGAGCACATTCCAAAACTACAGTTCAAAAGTGCTACAGATAGTGAGTAAGTGGACGCCCAGCGGGAGGAGTTTGTCTGAAGCGCACAGTGTCTATTACACGTGTGGAATGAATTTTATTGAGCTCACAGGGAGTTTGTGTGTGCCTTCGACAGCAAAGGTCACAGGATGTAGTCAGTTTTATTGAAGTTTTCTTTCTTCTGGAAATTGTTCGCAAGAGCAAAAAGGTATGGAGACGTAGTAGAGCCCTGTGATGCCTGGCCGGGTATGACATTGGGGATACTGAATCCCCTGATCAGTTATGGAAGATCCCCACGACGGAATCGGAAATTCAAAACAACTTCTTCGTCCGCCATGGTCTCCAAATTGAAACAGCCATGGATTGCGTTTTTCTGGCAAGGAACTGATGTAGCTACACTTCCAACACTCCCACCAACTCGTCTGCAGTAAAAATGTTCTCAACAAGAAGCTCCATGGACTCCTCTATCACTTCCATAATTTTGAATTAAAATGAAAAGAAGAACTGAATTTAATGTAATTAAAGAAATCAACGGTCAAAGACATGTCAAGCTTGTGAAAACCGTGGAGAAGTTAGCATCTGGGCGTGCTCGCTCTAGCTGGTCGTATACTCGTTTCCGTGAAGTGAAATACGGGAAGTACAAAAACTCTATTGAACGGTAGCTCTAATGTTACTGGTAGGAATGGCAACAGCACTGTACACATATTTCGTTGAAGGCCTCTCATTTGTGAACCGGGGATGGGACTGGCGGTGCAGCCGGATAGGGGCTGAATTCCCAGGCCGTCTTCAAGGGAGCCCCATGATGGCCGCCGCCTCCATCTGCCACAACTTCTAATCAATGCCTTCGACCGGAGCAGCTGAGAAGGCCCGGTGACTGTTGAACGGACAGGCAGAGGGAAACACCTGCGGGGGGGACAGAAGGTACGTCGGAGATAGGAAAAAAACGTCTCTAGTGCGGGACCTGTAGCGGGGGAGAAGAGTCGGATCGTTTTCGAGAGCAGCGTCCTGGAACAAGGGGGATTCTTAAGGTCATCGGACGGAAAGGTCGTCCTTCATCAGGGCATCGAGTCCTTACGAGCTCAAGAAGTGTAATAACTCAACAAAACCGACACTTGTATGGAAACACGTGGCCAACTCTACCACTGAGTACGACGAACCCAACACCCTCACGTGATGAACTTTGAAGTATCGAAATCCCCCAAATCTCACGATTATCCACAACTGAGCGCCCTGGCTACACCAAATCGTCCTTATTGAGCGCTCCCATGATTTGGCCCATTGCGACTTCATTTTGTGGGATTTTTCGGAAGTCCAAGGAACCTACAAGACCTAAAATCCAAAACATACGGGCAGAAATTGCCTTCATACCCTCACCATACTCGTTAAGTGATGAAAAACAACAGAAATCGATTGCACGAGTATATCCACAATGGGGAGCGACGAGCGTCGCCTATCTGACATGATTTTGAAAACAGACTAAAACGAAACTTATTCTACATCGTTACAAAAATAATAATAACAATAAGTTTTGAAAAATCTACAGTCATGCATGGCTATAAGAGCAAATTTTCGAAGAAATAACTGGTTGTATGTAAAATCTCTCTTTTTTTTTCGAGTAACACCTCAGTTATTCGAGTGAGTAATTCGAGTTTTAAACATTTTAAACCCAGAACAAAACAATACCAAGCAATTTCTCCGCAAATTCGCTAAAAAGAAACAGTAGGTACCTATAGTATACTGTTATATTATGGAACCCCTTAGGTATATGAGGTCTCCAGAATCAAAATTGGATGACTTTTTTCATCAACCATATTAATCCGTTATAAGTTCAGGCATGTCCTGAAAGTTTCAGGACCAAACTCCAATTCTATCCTAGTCTAATATGGACTTCAACGATATATGGTCTACATACAATGATATTAGAACCACCAAAAGTGGATTTAACATTTTTTTTTTTTAATATCTCTGGTATCATAATGGGGAAGTTGGGTAAGAAAAAGGACCACCCAACGAATGAAACCGTGCCCTAACGAAAATTTCAACATGATTGTGAGCTCGCTAAGAGCTTCCAACACGTGCTGGTCTCCTGTAAGGTTTCACAATCTGGCGTTATCCAGTTTTGATTCTGAAGGCCTTAAGGCAGTTGTGTACAGCAGGACCCCTCAGCGCCTGCCTGTCCAAGAATATTCTCAGCGAGTCATTTACCAACTTGAGCCAAAAAAAGCCGCCTCCCGTGATCGGGAAGTCCAGCGTTAGTTACATCGGTGCCCACGTAGTCACTTCGGTAGACGACTGGTTGCTTGGGAGGGCGGTCGGGTGAGAGAGTTTCAGTTTACGTAATTTCTGCGAAGTCATGACCAGCCGAGCCCCCAGTGCGAGGCGGACCGCGTGATAACTACAAAAGAGGATCGAAAAAAAGAAGAAATCATGGATTTTTCACCACTAGATGTGAATGGTTGGCACGGATATCACGGCAGTCTTCTACAATAGGGTGTGCGCATGGGTCGGAAATTCGCACGTTTGACCCCAAATTCGTTTTTAGCGCCCTAATAAACCCCTTAAGGACCAATTGTCAGGTCAAAACTAATCCTAGTTAAAGTGACAATTCACAAGAAAGAAGCGTTTGAAATATTTTGTTCGTCAAGATTACGCGAGAGCTGAGAAACAGCCTGAAAACGTCGGTTGGAGCGCTGACTTCGCGCGGTTGTGGAATTTTGGTCTCAAGATGCTTCAGTACATTGTACTGAAGAATAATTTCATTGTCATCATCCCTAATTTACCTGCGAATTTATAAACTACCCTTTTTGTTTATTTTCTATAAATTCAAGAGAAGGTAATTTTCGCGCATGAGGTCAATTTTTGCCCTTTTTGTAGCATCTTCGTCCGAGAAAACAATTTTTTAAAAACGTGAGTTGTAATAATTATTGTCCTATTCTATTTAGTAGAGATTGTAGATATTTAGGCGTCATAATTGATGAATATATAATTATATGAATCACTTAGATTTTCTTATTGCTAGGCTACGTAAACTGTTGTATGTTTTAAAGGAAATCCGCTATTTTCTATCTAAGAGCCAACTCAGAACAATACTCTTACAACTTGGAATTATTAGACATAAATTCCAAAAATGAAACAGTCTGACAAGTGACACCTCATTTTAAAGATATTTTAACGCTGAACACGATGGTGAAGTCAGAATTATCTTATTCCGTTCTCAAACTGGAGCACTTTGAAGATGAAGAAACTTGGTTGTTACTTGAGATTTTCTACGCGGTTCAACTGCTCTAATCTGATAACAGAATGAGAGATAGCAATTTCGACTTCACCATCGTGTTCAGCGTTGAACAATCTATAAACTGAGGTGTTACTCGGCAACAAATGAGACTAAATTTGTTATAAAACCAGTAAAATTAAGACATTTTACATAAAACCTGTTATTTCTTCGAAAATTCGCTCTTATAGCGACGCTGCATGACTGGATTTTTTCCTAAACGTATTACTACATTTTCTTTTCATAGCTACTCCCACTTCAAAAAACAACTGCCCAGTATTAATTACTCGTAATTTACATTAGATATAATTGTATAATGTAATAATTGTTGTATAATCTATAATATTATTCTCTTGCTACTTCCCGTTTCCGCCAGTTCGGATGTCGAGTACTGTATACTTTTGAGTTTTTAATTTTGTAATATTTGTCACGTTTTAGTGTGAGCTCCTCCGAGGTGCACAAGTTCCCCGGAAGTTATATCTCGGTCACAGTATTTTTAATGAAGTATACATGCCTAAGTGTCTATTTTAAATTTCCATTTTATCATCACCTTGATTATTTATATATGCTTTTTTTTCGGTACTTGTCCATTTATATCTGCCAATAAATCAAATCAAATATACGCTTGATGACGAATAAATCGAGTAGGTCAAGTACAAGCGAACTAAACCAGTTTGGAAAGCTCAAAGCTCTACAGCCGTTTTGAAACAACGTGCTGAGACGTTGCGTTAATTCAAACCGGTTCACAGCACACTGAGCGTCAAGTCGACTCATTCAATGAAATAATCAGTAAACATCATCGGCGTCCGCAAGGTCACATCAACGAGGAAGTCGATGAACTACTCCGTAGGTTAAAAATGCGACAGCCCCTAGAGTTGGTACAGTAGGTGGTACCAGTGAGTAGTACGTTCGACATTTGGTACAATAAAATATTGAACAAAACGAAAAACTTCCCAATAAACGAACAAATGGTTTGAGATCCAAGAATCGCATTAGTAGTAGGCATGAGTACTACTCGTATTACTACGTGGAAGATTTTGGAGTTGGACAAGGTAGAAATTAATCGTATTGAAAACATAGTTGGCCTGTTATGAACTGCGGTATTGCCACATATCAAGCCGCTCCCATCGCCCACTGGTCCAATACGTTTCTCAACCGTTCCAAATTTAAACTCGGAACTCTCCCGAGCTGAAATTCCGTTTGCGACAGGTTATTTTGTGCAGGTGTCATGTGCGAATGAATAAACAGAGAGAGATCGCTAACAATCAAGTACGGCTGGACACAAGCAGCTACAACTTTGAGAATTATCCGGGGAGTTAAAGGGGCATAATATTTTCTTCCGCAATTCCTCGCCGTGATACTACATACTTACCATTTGAGAAACCCATAAAACGGAGGCTCACCCAAGCAATATGAGGGTCGTAAAGCGATTCCAATTATAAAGCGAGGGGGGAAAATTCCGAAATACCTTGACTAGGGATGGGTATCGATTAATCGCAATAATCGATTAATTCTCTAATTAATTGGTGTATTTTTAATCGATGATTGCTCTGTTTCATTAATCGGATAATCGGTGCTTATTTATTTTTTTTCTCTTCCTAACTAGTTAGACTAATTATTCATTTATGTATTCACAAATGTTTGACTTTTCCAATCGATTCTACATAATATATTATATAGTTGCCACACTTGTCAGTTATTGCCCGTCCCCACTCCATCAGAACATATAAATGTAACCTAGCAGAACATTATATTACAACCTGCTTCAGTCCTTCACGTTTACTACCTCAACCTTACTGCCTCGTTTGTTCGTTTATTGAAGTTTCCAAAAAATGTGCCAAAAATGCCTCCGAAAAATGCGGTCTGGGAGCATTTTGAAAAATCTCGGGCGATTCCAGTGGTTCATTACTTTGCGACATTTTCTAAAACTTTTCGATTCATTGACACCACCCACTCCCTAACTTTGACTGTCAATGCACCGTGTATGCATCATCACACTCAGTACGCCCGGTGCACAAGATAAGAGGAGACTAAACGAGTCTGGGAAAAACATTGCGATAACGAAATGATCTGTTAAAACGCAGGTAACGTTGTTTGTTGGAATAAAATCCTGTGATCATGTATTTTCACAGTTATTTATCTGTATCGTGAATTTTTCTCAAATATTGAGAATATTTAGGTTTTCACACGTGAAAAACATCAAGATTTACAGGAGACACAAGGTGTGGCTTTTGGCTTTGTCGCATTTATTACATTTATGACTCAAGAACCAATAATGAATTGGAATTAAGAATGAGAAGGCTGAAATGTTACATTTTTCAACAGTTTTGTATGGTATGGAGGATTGGGCTCTCAAGGAAGGAGAAACACATAAGATCCGATGTGGTGCTATCGAAGAATGCTGAACATCATCCCTTGGACTGACAACGTTACAAACATAGGAGTTTTGAGAAGAATGAGGAAAAACACTGAAATTATTAAAACAGTGAAGACAAGAAATAATATGAGCTGTAAGATCCTGTACTTCTCCCCTCTGATAATAGTATTATATTATGCAACATTTTCTTCTCAATATAATATTATTATCATAGGGGAGAAGTACAGGATCTTACAGCTCATTGTAGAAGGGAAAATAGCAGGAAAGGGAGGAAGAAGGGCAAGGAGGACAGACAATCTCAAAGAATGGAACTACTGCTATTGGCAGGAACTGTTCAGTGTAGGGGTGCGTAACGTGAACAATATATCGATATTTTTCTTAGATACGATATCACTCCGATTATTACGGTACAAAAATATCGATATATTAGGGAGGAGTATGTATTTTAGCAAGCGTGTAATTATGGAGATGTTTGAATATGAGAGAGGGGCGAGGGAAAATATCGCGGAATCATGATATCAGACCGACTGGATGTGGAACGATGACGTCGAAAAGCGTGGCGACTGGATGGAAGTAAGCGATGACGCAAGAGCAATGAGTCACAGTTTCGTGTTTGATCAGATCGGTGTCACTCCTTGGAGGAGAATAAAAAAAGAAAAAAAAACACCAGCCATTATCGGCAAGACTCGTGGCGACGTGCCACATTTTTCGTAACGACGTCCTGAGAAACGTCACGTCGCTCGGGTAGAAGGTACCAGAACCATCCAAATTCGGTGGTAGGGTTTTCTCTTTATTCCAACATTCGTACGCAAGGTGCTGTAATTCCAGTATCGTGTCAGATAACAGCGATTAGATCCTCCCGGTACAGAGTGACAATAGAAATCACGCTGAGGCTGTACTCGTTTGGTGTTAGTCAGTTGTAACATCGTTCGACAACGTTCTGATCTGATATGACAGCGAACCTCTTGCCCTGACATCGCTCTCAGCAATATCACCCCATTTTCAGACCTGTACAATTTAAAATCCCGTCATGCAGCATGGTTATAAGAACAAATTTTCGAAACAATTACTGGTTGTATGTAAAATATCTCCATTTTTACTGGTTTCATAACAAATGTTGATCTGGTTTCACCATCGTGTTCTGCGTTTAAAAACCTTTGAAATGCCACTTGTCTGAATGTTTCGGGTTTTGGTATGCAAATTTTCCAAAAATCCGTGTTTTAAAAATGTTGGACCAAGAACAATAGCTTCCTATCCTTCGAAAATTCGTGAAGTATGGAGATCTCTGAAATCTGGCTGCTTTGGGCCACTTTACTCCAAGTTGGAATCAAAACTCCTATAAGCAGCACAGCGAGGGGCAAATTCGTGGCTTAATACATCAAACAAGGTTATTCTATCAATGCATAGATACTTATCCTACTTTCGTTTGCACTTGCTCGGCGATAGAAGGTCACACTCACGACATAATTGAGAATAACAATTGAAGGAATGCCAAGTGGGAAACTCACAAATTCAGGAATAATCGGTTCTGTTAATTTTAAAGTTCCATGAACAAGTTCGGCGCAGTCGCCACGCGCAGGATCAACACGTTTACGCACTCTGTTCAAACTGGCAACACTGGATGCTCGTTGAGCGCATCACTGAGGGCTCGTGTTGTGAACTGAACTGAAAAGATAACCTCGCACAACTGTACATAA
Organism: Stenodema calcarata; assembly: GCA_963920205.1. Taxonomy (NCBI): domain Eukaryota; kingdom Metazoa; phylum Arthropoda; class Insecta; order Hemiptera; family Miridae; genus Stenodema; species Stenodema calcarata. Next base: position 7,071,333 of record OY986056.1, read on the forward strand.
CCCCCGAAATTGAATTCGTTTGTTTTCGCTAGTGCCTGTGTTTTGAATACTCTAAACAGGCGAGTGGTTTCAATCGATTTTATAACTGAAAGTGAACCAAAATCAACCCACAATCGGAGAAGTTGAAGTTTAATTCGGCGTTCCAACCGCTCAGTTAATGAACTCTCCCTCACGCAACCCCACTACTTTTAGTTCATACACTGAGCTGGAACGAACCTAAAGATCGGTACTCGAGTCGAGAGTACACCGTAGGTTTCTTACGCTGTCGAATAAATTCATAATAATAATATTTGAATTTGATCATTTCGAGCTCCATTACATTTAATATAAAGCAGTACAAGTACATTCGGTCGATCTCAAACCCTAAATTACCCAAAGGCAGCCAACAAATTCAACGAGGGTTTTATATCACTGGAGGTCCCGTGCGAACTGGCTATAGGCCTTTCCCTATGACTCAAGCGCACGTAACGTTGAGGAAGTCGCCCTCATTTTCACTCAGTTATCCTCCAATTATATCGTTGTGCGAGCAATTTTCACGTAGACTATAAATACACTCACGCTATCACGTACACATAAAAGTCGTGAACGGTCGGTACAGTCAAGTTTTGAAGATACATCGAGAAAGTGATGAAGCGAGCACAACCGATGGGAATCCAAAGCAACTGAAAAGGCTATCTGAGATTTGATAATATCCAGTGGTCAACAATAAAAATTTGGTACACATGCAGAACAGCCTTAGGCACCAATTTGGGCCAATTTTTTAGATTTAATACGTTGGGAATCGTATTATTAAAATCTATTCGGTAATCCAGGAGAATGAGCTGGGCAACGGGTTTTTGGGTGAGTTAATTCAGGAAAAACGTCTAAGGGGTTTTAACGTTGAAAGACATAGAACATATCTCTGCAAATTCTTGACACAACGGTTTATTATCTTCCTTGTGCAGATCACCCTTCTGTCTATACCAGACTGTGTTGCAAATCGGCACCATACCATATTCTCACCGTACTCATACGATACCATTACAGATGGTTGGGTAAATTGACGTATATTCATCAAACATTAATGGATGGCCCCCTCTCGCAAAGACGGGGGAAACTAGCAAACTACTTCTGAATCAACTGGGGAAAATTTTGAAAATTTGCTTTTCGACCGCTTAGGCAACCCGAAAGTAGGATTTCTCCTCTACGGATTTTCAGCTTTGGACGGCAGAGTGATGGAAGGATTCGCCTGAGAAAATTCACACCAGAATCATACGTAAGTGCATATCGAAACAACTCGTCTAAGCACTATCTAAGACGTGAATCACGGTTTTAATCACCCCACGAAGCATTAAGTACATCGAATTGACCAAAATCAGTGAAAAGGGGCATTCATCAATCACAAAAAACTAGGGATGTGTATCGAATAATATTATTCGATGTTTTTTCCTTTCTCCCAAAATACCTATAGTTACGTTTCAGTTTGTAATTGCATTATTTCTTTTCCCATTTTACGTGGCCCTTTTGCCTTTTGTTGTTCTAGCAGCTGCAATGTTTAGTCATGGTTGACTAGAGATAAGATAATAGGGACGAAACCAAACCCACTACCACATCTAGTGTAACCGTGCGACGTTTAGGTTAACGTTTATCGTTTGACGATACCGAAAAGTGACAGATAAAGAAACGAATTTCGCACTCGATAACCCCTGATGAGCTTCATCTATATTTGAACACTCCACTCGAAAAGATTCAACAAAACGTCTTGGCATTTAACAGTTTAATGAATGTAAAACCTTTATGATGTAGCATTTAAATGTGTAGGTACCTGAAAGTACGAAGTTGCTGCTTGGGGCCACTGTACTCCAAGTTGGAAAGGAGCAAGGTTTTTTCTCAAGCTGGTTTTATTTTGAGCCATCTTAGAAACCGCCTCTCCGAAGATACGGCTGCAAAACTGCTTTTTGTGCATGGGGCCAACACAAAATATTCGGAATAAAGTAGGTAAGCTGTTTGTTAAATTGTCGCTCAACCCATTTTTGTTTTTCAAGTAAATTAGTTGATTTGTTAAGTTTACTGTTTTACACTCAGTAGGTAAGGTATTTTCGGAAAAAATATCAATGTTTTTCCAACCGATACCCATCTCTACAAACAACTGACCACACGTCACTGTTCGAATTATGATTCATAATGACTGACCGTATAAAGGCGACGGACATCACGTTAAGTTTTGCCCATCATCACGTCACACGTCATTTGATTGGGCACGTACTAATCATGTAGGAAAACCGAGCCTGCCAGAAGTAGACAGTATTGAGGTTAGACGAGCGCGTTTTGAACTGTTTTTCGATTGATAATAAATTATGACCACTTATAAAATTATTCAAGTACATCAGAAGATCAGTGAAGCAATGATAATTCTACTCAGTATAGTGAAAATGCAGAGTTCGTACCAACTTGGACGATCCACGTCATCAATCAGAAGCGGAATTGACGGAGAGCTTGACGTCACTCGCTCCAAGCTGATTGCCACGCGTAGTGTATTCACGTCCAATTGGCAACTGTCGTTAAGAACAAAACCTTGCCAAGATGCGCAATCCAATTTACACCTCAGAGCTGCACGGGTCTGAGCCTTCCTACGCATTACAGTGAGAGATTCGTGTTGAAAAACGTCATAAGGTTAACAAGTAGAGCGGCAAGTCCAATAAGTGAGACAATAATCAACGAATTTCATTGTAGTTGTAGATGGATGACGTCACAGGACCAAAGCACGTCGAGAAGTGACGTCACTGGGAAAATAACTAACAATGGAAACCGCGGAGAAACGACAAAATGTCGCTGAATCGAACCGTTAATTACTAATCCCACTTGAAATTGGTTCTTTAATTCATCTTCAATCACTACAATCAAGTTGATTTTGTCGCACAAAGACCACTTCATGTTCGTACTTGGAACAGTATAGATCGAACATTTGAGAATGAGAAGCTTCTGAACAAAGTAAAACGAGCACATTTTCCCGTCACGTGTTTACTTTCAAATTGAATCCCACTTCAGAAGGATTAGTTACCTAACGAAATGAGTCGGGAATTACGTGGAAACTAAGTCGGAGAGAAACGTTAATGCGCATCGAAATGTAACATGATGCGTTGAGATGGGGAAATGAGGGATGCAAATCCGCAGTAGTGATTATGTAAATTGAGATGGAGAATAACCAGGAGCTGTTATTGGAGACAATGATAGACTTGGAACAGACTGTGGCAAACAGAACGTACGACCAGATAACAGGCTGTTTGTTAAAATGATGGACAAAGGAATGAGATAACAAAGGCGATGGAACTTAGGACTGGAGAGATAACAGTTTTTCGGCGGTCCTCCATTGAGGTCAGACGAGGGACGAAAAACAAGTTGAAAGACGTAGAATTGAATAGTCGAAATTACAGGCGAAAATTGTGAGATTGCAGAGCGGAATAGGGAGAAAAAAATCTAGAAGGTGACGCAACGTCGCTATTGAGCTAGTGACGTCACATGGGCAAGGTCACTTGGAACAGCTGAGAAACAAGGGAGTTCCCACGAGGACAGGAAGTTGTTTCGAACTCACCTCTCGATCCGAGTACGATGTTCTCGTCGTGTACAGAACGAAGAGGTTCCGAGGATGTGGTGCGAAGGAGAGAACGCAGTTCGGAGTTTTCGGTTATCCAATAAAAGTGGCACAAGATCACTTTACGTCACAAACACAGAATCCGAAATACGTTGAAAAGCTTATGGACGGGGGGGTTCGAAATTCGGCACTTTTCGGGGTCGAGGTATCCGAAATTTCTACGTTTCTACGTGAGTCGGGGGAGGGGGGTTCCTTGAACACAGTACGGGAATCCGAGTACGTACGGACGTTCCCTTCTCTTGTTCAAGCGAGCACACAACGGAAAACCAGATCGAGACTGAAGTGGAGAAACTGGGGAACCCCTCACGGAGGTTTCCCCCACCAGTCGACTTCCGACTTCCACTCCCCTCCATCCACACCCCTCCGGTAGGGGAAGGAGAACCGTCTGTGCGTGGTATCTTCCCCCACCACTACCACTCCGGGATGGCCGGTACCCCCCTCCATCGCTCCCACACTCACGAGCTACTGAAGGTCCATAGTGCCATGTGGCAAACCGATAGCGCTACCCCACCCCTCGTACCACTCATACCGAGGGGAGGGGCCCTGGGGAATCCTGATGATGGGGTACAGCGTTTCGGCATGACTATCGAACACTCAAGGGGAAATCTGTATGTCGTAACGTCAGATATCTGCACCATTTTCCTATGAACTGAATCAACCCCAACTCACAAACATTTCCAAATATTGCATATTTCGTGCACCCATTAAGCCAAAACAGACCTGAGTAAGGGCCAACGTCAATTTTTCAGAAACAGGAAATTACACCAGCTTTCGTAGAATTCAAACATTTTTCGTACTTCATCCACGACTTCAACAACATTTCTTCTGAATTCAGTGAAATGACGTATCTTTCCCATGCGGCCGCCCTTTGGTCGGTATAACCTTCGATGTCCTGCTAACAGGTTATTTTTTTGAGTCACTTCAACGATTTCGACGCTCATGGTGCTGCCGCCACGACCGGTTTCAGATCACACTACAGTTATATTGTAAGTAGTATTCACATTCCACGACAAGGGCGGGAAGGGGGGTGTACGTGCACATTCTTAAGCAAGGGCGGTTTTTTAAAGCTACTTGTAGTCCGAAACATTAGAATATTGCTTAAATATCAATCAAACAAAGCTTTAATGTTTCTACTTCTTTATACAGTACATAACTCTACTATAAAATTGAAGTTGAATATTGTCTTATTTTTCAATAATTGATCATATAATTATTATATGATCCTCTTTAAAGACTGATTAGGTATTGAGGTACGTACCCAAAACTGGTTGGTGTAAATACTAGTGAATTCCTTAATGTTTAATTTTTTATTGTGATCTCTCGCTAGCGGATCATTGCCTCATGATGGTATCTGGTGCATTTCGACAGCTTGGTGTCCTAATACGCAACACTAAAAAATTTCGTAACCTGAAAACAGGGATTCATCCCGCTGTCTGCAAATAAATGGCTATAAACACATATTGATGACAACTTGATTAATTTAGAGAAGGAAACAGCTTTAGTCCAAATTAATAAAAATATTGTGTTTATAGCTTCGCTGTTTCCTTTGCAACTAATCAACTTTCCCTCCAATTTATCATACACAGTGTCACCATTAAGAGCAATCCAATTGACAACTAGCCCAAGGTGTCACTCATAAGAAGTTAGAAAAATTGGATAGGTTTTTCTATGCTATGTGACTTTTGTGTTAAATTGTTTTGTCTCATTTGACTTATACAGTATGATTCCTGTATTGATACGATGAACTTGCCATTATCATGCGTTTCAAAATCAATGATTTGCAGAACGATTTGCAAAACGCTACGAATTGAAAACTAGATGTTGAACAAACCGTTTGATTTTTCAATTTTTCCGCAAATATTCAACGCCAATGAAGGGTTCAAACGGAGAAAGGGCAATGAGAATAGAATACTTTATAATTCGAATGGTGAATTATTTCATTATACAGAATAATGTACGATGTTATTTGTCAAATTACTCGTGGAAGTGATCGAGAAGGCATGCGTTCAAAATATTTAACCCGAACATACCTAACAGTCGGTAATATGTCCCCATTGAGACCTGATTTCATCAAAAAGCCCCTTAGAAGACTAGACGTACCAACTAGGGCGTTATTCTGTAAGGCTTCCGTTGATCTCGCGACTTTGTTCGCGCTCAGAGAAGATAATATTCCCACTAGACAGAAATGATTCGGTGAAAACTCCTAACGATGATGCGAGCCCGCCAGTTAAAAAAAACAAGACCCGTCATGCAGCATGGCTATAAGAGCGAATTTTTAAAGAAATAAGTGATTTTATGTAAAATGTCTCATGTAAAATCATCTTACATTTTTTGTGGATGCCAATTTACCCAAAAAGGTTCTTCCAAGTTTTACAGTTTTCACGTTCGTGTTCAGCTATCAATAGAAAATATCTTCTTGGAATCAGATTACATCAACCTATACCTACTTTGTAGGCACACACACAACACAATAACTACAAACTGGTGACCCCGATATAATAATAAATCATATTTATTATATATTTATTTTGGTAGTGAATTCAGGACGGTCTGAAACGGATTTTGGTATAAAAACATTCAATTTTCGAAAATTCGAGTTTTAAAAATTTTGGAGAGAGAACAATAGATTCCTTTTATTAGAAAATTATTGTGTAAATAATCATGACAATTCCAAACGTGTCTATAAGTTTACACATTATACGGCGAGTATCATGAAAATCGCGTACCACTCTGAATTACATGCATAAATCGGTCGGTATGCACGTTACAAGGATTTTACTTTTACACCAGCCACTTGTAATGTGATTCTACTGTACAATTCCAAGAGGGTTAGCCAGAGCAATGACGAACGTTGTAAATCACATAACGCCAATGTATTTGTCAAGGAAATCCCAGCTAGTTTATAAGAATCACTGCGATACAGTGAGGTTGCGTTTGTTATTGTATTGAACAAGAAAAAACTTGGCAGATTTTCGGCTCGCATTCGACCAGGGACTGTCGAACATTTCAAGGCCTGACCCCCCGGGTGATTGCTATTTACGAGAAACGCCTTTTCAAGGGTAATACTCAGCCGTTTGTTATCGTATTAGCATTGAGTGTTTAAAAACGAAAAAGAGCGAAGATACAGAACCGGTATCCACTACGCAGATCGATATTGTTTCCATATTGTTTGTGACTTTTGGGATTTGGTATCAAATAAAGAATGGAAGACGTAACTGAAAATGTTTGATATCCGGATTGATAATAATTCTAATTATTAGCGACCGTTGCAAGGCGCGGCTCTCAAAGGTGAATGGTCTTCGGACCGTAAAGATTCATACGTTCCAGTACTGCTCCTTCAGCTTTCCCTCAGCGCACATCAGTTCCAAACATTTCCATCAGTCCGACCCACTTTAACGTTGACATCCAATCAAATCCAGCGTCTTCCCTTTCCATTCCAGTCTGCCAATCAAATCTCTTACTCTCCACCAGACGCAGAAATGAGTATATCCTATGGCGAAATTACGGTTTGACGTTGAAACCTTTCATTAAAACAAGTTTTTACATCAACTAGTATCCACCAGCTAAAGCAAGAAAAGTTCAAATTCGCCATTCTTCAGTTCGATTTGGTACTTAAACAAACATTTTCCATTTGAAATTACTCGTGTTACATGTGTTGTGAGTCACCAATTTTTGACCATCAAAGAATTATTCTCTGACACACTGGCGTTCCTTATTCTAAAGAACAGCAACTCCACAACTGAGCTGGTTTGTATGTTACTCCTTTGTATGTCCTCTTGGAAGATAGAAATTCTACGATGGACCAAGAAGCATCCCAACGAGTGACTCGCTTGATGACGCAACATTTCTACTTTTCTAAAACCAGGGAACGGCACTAAGTCTCGTGTATCCCCTCAAATACGACTCGAGTCGCCACTCAAGACTCCAAATGTATTTACAATCGACACTCGGAGGAGGATCGAGTCGAGCGAGGGCCATATCAATCAACTCAACTGAAACTCACGAGTGACAACTCGCCTCCACGTGCCGAATTTTCAAGTACTTTACTCAACACCGGACATTCCATTTCCAGCACAATACTAGTTCGACTTCTACAACACAATAATTACTGTGGAATACGATTGAAATGAGAACAAGTAGGAACCAACACAACCAATATCTATTCGGATGACACTATTCGTACCTTAATTCAAGCAGCGTTTTTCATTAACAGAGCTTGAATAACTCATTTTTAATTACTGTAATAAAAATTGATCCAAACATTACTCACACATGAATGAAAGGAAAAATCTAATTGTAATGCTAAAGCGTCAATTTTATATACTTGTTTTGAATACACCTGACAAAACGTTTATCTACCCAACTTCTTTGCCTATCTAGTCAGTTATTAGAACTAAACGATGGCAATGAAATTAGTGAAAATAAAATTGAAATTTCCGTTTTTTGTACTGACCAGTAAACTTTGCTTTTTTTTTTTTTTTTTTTTTTTTTTTTTAGCTTAAAACGTTTTTGGTGTGACCCATTCAAGTGATCAACTAAGTGACAATATCAGAGGGTCGGACGCGTATCTTAATATACCACAGAAATAAATCCATATGGTTTTTCGCAGGAGGGGGATCAGAACACATGTACGGCACAATCCTAATTATTCCAAGTAATCACAACTTAATTATCCACAAAACCTAAGATGGAGAGACGGTAGAAACTAACAATTGTACAGGTAAGAACAAGAAAGCTATACTATAATACGTTCCCACCGGTAACAGGAACGGCAGAATGCTCGCCTTAAACCGTGTACTTGGAGTTAGTGCTCCACTTGAAAGTCGAACTCACTTGAAAGTTGTCTCACTCGATCCATAAATACCGATACCGAGGGGTTTTAAACGTGTGAGGCGCCACTCACCTGGAGTGTGAGGCGTTCATCAAGTTGAGAACAGTTGTTCCAAAACCAACGCGTCAGAGAGACACTAGATGTTTGTTGTTTGTACGAACGACCGAGATTTCGATGTCGAAGTGCTTCCGAATTCAACAACGGAGTTCCTCGCAATTTACCTAAATACCGAAACCTTCGATTCCGTTTGTTTGTAGAGAGGTAGCAAAGAAATTCCATACTGCTAGAATATTTTGAATGGTTGAAACATAATTTTAATTGCGGATATTGCCTTCACTAACGGATTCGTCGATTTCACCAATAAATTACCGAAGAACGGGACCTCACAACTATCCGCATGTGGTTTACGGGTTGGGCAGCTTGTTGGGAGCTATTTCTGATACAGGAGGAAGAACGTTTTCTGGGTCGACAACTGGGGAGGCTCGAGGAAGTGGTGGGCGCGCGGAAGTGGAAAAGCTCCGAGGTCGAAAACCTCCGGAACCAGAAGAGCCTTGCAAGGGAATCTGATGGAAGATCGACACAGCCTTTTGCCGTTCGTTAGTACAAAACGGAATAATGAAGAAACAATAATGAGCTTCATAAAGATATTAATCGCATCATAACGCAGCGGGCAAAGTTATTAAAAACCCAGAATAATGAATTACAATTAGACCAACACCATGATACACCCAACGACCAGAGATTTTAAAAGCTCCTGTACAGAACGGAGAAGAACCTGTTTTGTGCCACCTAACCAGATGGCCTTTTGGTGGCCTCTTTTGACGAGCAACCGATAAACCCCTGTCCCAGGCTGAATAACCCAAACACAGAAAGATATATAGGACGCTCGCTACAGAAAAATACTCATTCTCACTATTGCACAATAACATGTCGAATATTAATCAATGACAGGGGGCCAAAGAGGCGCGAATGGCTGCGAGTAGGACAGTGGTGGGAGGTTGAATGAAACGTAGATATCAGAGGTATAAATAATATTATTTATTTATACTTCACATATTATGTAAAGTAGAAACTGGATTATGGAACAACCACGCCTCAGAGTAGAGTTATAATTATCCAGAATCACTACGATGGCTAGGCAAAGCATTATTCATGCGGGTTCCGAGATACTAAGAAACAATAACACTGGCCAACAAAAAAAGGTGTTGATTGGTGCAGAGGAAATGAGGGTTGGTGTTGGGGTTTTTCGATGTTCTGAATCCAAATGTGAAACCCGTTTTTCACAGGTCTAGTTTTTGAGATACAGCTCATCGAACCTCTTTTCTAGCTACGTTAGTGTGTTAAAAACTGTATTTCAAAAAATCCTAGTTAATTTTTCACTTTTAATCACGCTTTCTGTGGTTTTTGATGTGCAGAATCCGAATTTGAAATCCGATTTTAGTTATCTTCTTTCATTCCACGGAAAACCGCAGTAAAGTTGACAAAGTACCTACATATAATAATCCAAAAAAAACACTGTTTTATACTTTTAAAAATGCATTTCTTGAAAACCCTAAGGCAGATGAAAGAATCTAGTTCCAAATTGGGATTCAGCATGAAAAATGATGTAAGAATTTCTTTCTTTTATTTGGCAAATTTATAAAATAAGCCACTGGTAAATTTCCATCTGATACGTTCACTTTGTTTATTTGGGTGAGGATTGAGGAACACAAAAGTTGGTTATTGGTTGAACCATGTTGATTTAATTAAATTAGTTGGAAGATAATGAATGTATGTTCATCATACATTGATCAATTAATTGAATCAACATGTTGATCCAATAACCAACTTTTGTGTTCCTCAATCCTCCCTAATGAACGTATCAGATGAAAATTTACCATTGGCTTATTTCATAGATTTGACAAATAAAAGAGAGAAATTATTACAGAATGCTTCATACTGAACCGAATTTGGAACTAGATTTTTTCCATCTGCCGTAGTGTTTTCAAGAAATGCCTTTTACAAAGTATAAAACAGTGCTTTTTGGGATTTTTGTAGTTATTTTGACGACTTAACCGATGTTTTCCTTCGAGTGGAAGAAATTAACTAAAATCGGATTTCATGTTCAAATTCTGCACATCATAAACCATGGAAAGAGTGATTGAAAGTGAGAAATTAACTAGGATTTTTTGAAGTACAATTTGTAACACACAAACGTAGCTAGAAAACATGTATATGAGCTGTAAATCAAAAACGAGACCTGATCGCGAAAAACGGGTTTCAGATTTGGATTAGCACACCAAAAACCCCCAACATGAAACCTTAAATGGGACATGCACACGATAATTGTTTCAATTTATTAATTGAAATATCTCAGTAACTTTCAGGCAGTGGCGGCTCGTCCATAAGGCCACCTTGGCCCTCGCCCCACCCAAAAATTTGCAAAGGAAAACAGAAAAAACATAGAACAAGGAGAAAAAAATCTTACCTACTACTACCCACCATGGAAGAAGGGAGATCTCCCTTCCTCCATGACTACCCACTTCCACTGAGTCGCATTTTGTTTCGATTTATCGATTAAAAAAATCGATTATCGGATCGACCAGAAGTGCCCCAGTCTCAATGTTGAAGGTATAGGCGCTTCCTGGGGTGGGGGAAGGCACTCTGTGTTGCGAGATAGGAGGCGTTCCGGGCGGTGGCCAAAATATCGTATCAAGTTGAACGCCGAAAACAATCGATCGTTGAATCGTTCCTTGTCAAGGAAGAACGAGTTTCATTCTTCCATGCTTTCTTCCATGTTTGATAAGAATGATATCAAAACGTTGCCTGACGTTATAATATTATTTTGAATGCATTGACTGGTGGTTTTTAGCTTCGTATTTACTCATCATAGTAAAAGTGAATTATTGTCTCCATAATATTAATCAACTAAACATTGAAATTTAATATCTCACGTGCAACGCGTGAACGCTTTGCTAGTCGTCAAGACTGAAGTGGATCCACAGAAAACCCTACTATACTACGTGGATCACTATTCGCCCAAGGGAATCTCATTTGTTGATTTCTACATTCTGTAAGTTAATAACCATTAATAACAGTAATATACATAATATTATTATGTAGCTCAGCCAACCGTTGAGAATACTGTTTTATTTGTTATCCCTGAAACTGATGGTGACTTCGTTGACTCGAGCTTTGTTTGAGCTAACCAACGAACTCTAAAAGCTAGTTGAAATCAATCTTGCTGTTCTGTGATCGCTCAAAATGTTTTGATACGATTGGATAAGAAAACGTATGTGCAATCTGGGCATAAGAGGACATTTTTAGAGGGGGTTTTCAAGGTACCACTCGGCTAGGAAGCAGATGGTCGCGATTGCTAATTTTTAAAAACCCCAGTAATAGAAACTCCAATAATATAATTTTTTGACTACCTTTATAATGTACTCTTTGAATAGTACTCGTACAGTCACAATTTCTCTTTTATTCTTCCTATCATTTTGAAGATAATTATTTGGGTGGGTAGGTGGGATTGCCTTGCAGCCACCTCCTCGTCGGTAATCCTGGATACTGGTCAGTAACCTTCCCTCTCCTCAAGAGAACTCTTTGGAGAACGATGTTTCCTGACTTGCTAAGAGCTGCATACCATTAATTATGAAGCAGTTTAGCTGTAAGGGTAGTTTGAGTTTAGTTCCTATAGTGAGTACCTAATAGGTAGGTATGCACCTAAATATTGCCCTGGTGCCCCACCAGTTTCTGAGCTCACGAGCCGCCCCTGCTTTCAGGGTGCTTTAAATTCAATGAGTTCACGTGATATTACAAAGTTATACAAGTCGAACTACCTACCATGATTACTTGATTGCTAATGCTGAATCACTTCTAAACTTTCCAGTTTCATTGAATATACACACTCCCACTCTCTCCAATGAACCCCCAAGTTTCTAAATAAATGAAGCCGTGATGTGCGAACAAACACAGACAGATGAAGATAAGTTGAGATAAAGTTTCCATTCGAATTCAAATAAACGTAACAAGTTCGTGAATGTGATCGATATAAAAGCACACAGATTGGGGTCATTATAGATGAGTCCTAAGTGCACAAAAATTTTTATCAGTTCCAGTGACGTCATCAGTTTGGGATATCTCAAACCCCGCATTCTGAACCCTGGAAAAGCCTGATGACGCCGTACAAACACCCCGGGGGAAATGACATGAGGAAGGAAGAACAAAGGAAGACCAAAATGGAACTGAAGCGGGAGAAGGAGTGGGGCAGATCTGGGAGAATAGGAAGTAAAGAGACTCCGAGAGCTGGTAGCGGAAGGAGATCGCTAACCCTGAGGAACTCTGAGACAAGGACACGAAGGCTGTAGGGAAGCCGAAGGCCGACCGGACCAGCTGCCTAGTTTGGGTTCGGCGCAACCAAGAAAGCGCTAAAACCGAGTGGCGCACAAAAGGCGACGGAAAATACATCGGGCGGCCCTTTGGAATTCAAGTGCTGAATCAGTTGAATAACGATGTGGAAGACATCTCCACAAATATTAGGACGTTGTCGGAAAACTGAACAACCTTGTTGGTTATTTTTAACAACCACAAGGGAACGCAGGTTACAATTTTAGAAATACGACGGAAATCAGTTATAAAGAATAAATATACCTCGCGTTGCAGCCGGAAGTTGTATGATTCGCGTGGAGCTTTTGAGAATCATCCAATGAGGATGGTCTTATTGACGATGTCTGAAATAGACTCAAAATCCTTGTGAACTACAGAGAAAATTGATGTTCAACTGACGCTGCATTATCAGCAAAATGTATTAACTCGTCAGTAAACGAATGGCTATCAGCTGCCATGTTCATCTCCTCACGCAGGTGCCGATGAACTAAACCCTTGCGCCAGTAGATTTCGATGCCAAAAACGGAACTAGAAACAGAAAAATCGACTGACGTAACTAAATTCCGTTTGTAGATAAATCAGCCTTCGCTCGCATTGGACAACGTGATTGATATTTGAGTTTACAGCGTTCAAAATAGGTACACTACGATTTGGCTCATACAGATGGAGGGGTTCACTACATCCCTAAAACATCGGATTTATACGAGATTCTGATGATTGCAATCAGTGAACAGGCAATGATCAATAATATATTCACTACTGAAGATGGAAAGAAACGTTCAGTCGTTTTTGTGTTTTTGGAACAGTTGGATTCAGAAAAACTGAACTAGTGTTAAACTAGTAGTAGTCTAAAAATGACCAGTGTTAACTTCGTAACTGCTAGAAGAGCAGTCTTAATCTGTGATTCCTAGTAATATAACGAATCTGAAGAATACTACTAATCAGATTATTACAAATGTTTGCGATAATTAGAGAAAAAAATCCACAGTCATGCCCCGCATGGCTATAAGAGCGAATTTTTGAAGACTGGTGACCATACGTTTCAGCGTCAAAAATGCCAAAATTGCGATACCGAACTCACTTCCATGAAGCAAGTTGGCTTTTGGTGGAAAACGTTGATTTTCAGCTAAAAACCCACGTTTTTCAGGACTCAAACGTCCACACCTCAATTTTTTCGAACCATTTCCAAGTAAAATTCACGGTGACTCATTCGGTATCACTTTGTTTCCTACATGCGCCACGAGCAAAGCTAAATGCTGGTGTGCGCAGACTCTTGGAGGCCTGCAGCTACGAACAATGAGTTCCGCATGAAGAACCGTCGGACATTCGAGGAATCCTTCAAGTACCTTCGAACTTAATTCAGGAACTCGAAGAATACAAATGCACCTCAGAACATGGTTCGGGAAGAGACGAGAATAACAAGAAGGAACTAGTTCCACGCCTGCATATTCAGAACTGACACGAAAACTGCAAAACAACACAATTACAGCTACTGCGAACGCATCTTATTCAAGACGAAATTCCTTTTTTGTGTCAGTTTTTTTCAAAGAACTGCATATATTTTCATGGATGAGTGGACATTGAACACAACTAATTGAGGTGCTGAATTTAGGATTGAAACCACATACAACAACAATTTCGGGCAATCCACGCTAAAGTGTGTGGTAGCACTTAATGGCACGACAATTTGCCATTCCATTCGTTTTAGGGCCAAACTTGGGTGAGATTTTCGGTTTAAATTGGAAGTGAACTGTTTATAAGGACGGTCTAATTTGAAGATTAGCATCCCAAAATCAGCATCAGCATCCCAAATCCTTCATAAACGAACATAACGCTGCAAGTGTTGGCAAGCAAGGACTCAACCTTTTCAATCCCGAACAACTAAATTCGTTCGGATTAAAATAGATGGCCAAGCAAGAAAGCATTTCTCGTGCCAATAATTTATAATAATACATTCAGGTTTACTTCACGTGTTATTTACCTATAACAATCCGCGGATAGGGCTTCGGAGCCTCCAGGGACGTCTAAACTTGACCATTTCTACTCGGTCGACTGGATGGCTTTCAGGGAAATTGGAGTCTATCTTTAGAATAGACACGGTGAAATGAGTGGGTCTGAGTCTGCAACTGAAAATAGCAACGTGGATGACATCAGTGCCATGTAAAATATGTAGCATTGGCCCGAAGTACGAGTTCCATGCATGTGCATGAATAAAAGACGAAGCAAACAGGTGAAGGTTCTAATATTGAAAACTTGATAGTAGTCCGATCAATACAAATGACTGTTGTCCAATTTTCACACCATGAGCAATTACAATGTAGAAAACATGACAATACCATAAAATGGCAGATGTCAACACCACTCTGTGAATTACGACATCCCGTAGTTATCACATATTCATATTAGGTACTGCAACTGTGAATAAAAATTAAAAAAGAAACACAAAAAAATCAAGTCATGCAGCATGGCTATAAGAGCAAATTTTCGAAGAAATGACTGGTTTTATGTAAAATGTACCCATTTTACTGATTTTATAACCAATTTTTTCACAATGTTTTGCCGAGTAACACCTCAGTTTATAGATTTTTCAACGCTGAACACGATGGTAAGTCAGAATTGCGATATCTCATTCCGTTATGAGATTTGTAACAACCAAGAAAGTAACAACCACGTTTCTTCATCTTCGAAGTGCTCCAGTTGGAGAACGGAATAAGATATCGCAATTCTGATTTCACCATCATGTTCAGCGTTAAAAATTCTTTAAAGTGAGGTCTCAATGTCAGAATGTTTCATTTTTTGGAATTTATGGGTAATTTTCCCTTAAAACTCCCAGAGTGGCCCGATTCTGCCCATCTACGAACGTAGCCTTTCGACGGCCAAGAATTTGAACTTTTTATCTCAATTCTATCGTGATTTAACGATAGAAAAATAACTTACTTTTCTTCGAAAATTCGCTAAAAAGCCCGCAAAATCACGATTCACCAGCCGTCTTTCGGTGATCATAACATGATGAACACCCGAAAACGTCAAAATAGATCCACCATGCTTGACCTTTACTCGAAAAGGCCTCACCTCCTTGCGGGTAACCTCACTTTTCGCCTTGTCACTATCAGTATCAATAGAAGTGAAAAGCCTCGGTGGCCTTGCAGTCGCCTTCCAAGTTTTCAGGGAGCTCCACGCAGGCCACTGAATACCAATCCATGTGTAGGAGATGCGTTTGGAAGTCTCCGTGCACAACACTGACTCGAACCACGACAGAATCCTACATCAATCCAACACGAATTTCAATGCGATCATGAAATCGGAAGTGGGGATCGTACCAATGTAGCGACTTCATGGAATTTCGTGACACTAAAAATTAAAAACCTAATCGAGTTCAGTCAACACCATCAAGTTCCCCCATTCAAAATGCCTAGAAGTCAATAACAACCTCCAATGACAACTTATTTCGAATCCTTCCGGGTAACGAACGAATTCACTAACACCTGTAGCTCTGAAGGTGGACTCAACAAATTAACCCCGTTTCCCCTTGTTAGCGGCCCGCAACTAATTCCCAACGAGAGTGCGGTCGAGACAAAGCGTAATAACCTGAAAACTGAGGTGAAAACCCTGGCGAGCAGCCACCTACGCATCTCCGCAGAGCGCCAAAACCACACAACCCTAACGATGCAACAGAAATAAAATGTCTCGATCATTCGAAATGGACGAAAATGAGACATGTAGTGGTTGATTTTGAGTTGAACAGCCCACGCTGATGGGGCTAGTCGCACAAATAAAATTTACTTATGTGTCGCTTACGATCGAAACGCTATCGGTATCATTATCTAAACACTCCACCACTCTTCACCACTGTTTGGGGAACCTCAAAACGCCCTTTATTATAAAACCGTGGATGGCGGGCGGATTATCGTCGCTGTTATTCCCTACAATATCATATGACAGACAATTCGGACTGCCTCGCACAAAAAGGTGACCGAAGCACTCAGCTGAGATGGTGGTAGACACAAGGGGGAGGCAGCTGCACTTGCTCACTAGACAGATGTTGGATACCTGATGCCTCCGGGACGAAACGACCTTAGCGGGGGTCGGTGTCCTGTCCTTGAAGCCAGACATTTGCTGGGGTAATCACGGATGTAAGAAGGTAACAAGATTACGAAAAGATTATGCTTCGGTATCTTATAATTCACCATTCAGCAACTCGTGGTTTCCAGGTATCATAACAGGACACGTCAGAAGTAACGACAACACTGATAAGAGAAAGACCAGCAGAAGAACTCTAAACAAGGAAAATCAAATCGAAAATAGTAAGTGGTTCTTTACCTAGGGTCGAATTTCAACCTTGTTCATATCTTGAATTCCTAGTCACGCAGAGGTTTTTTTTAAATAATTTCACGACAAATTCAACGATTTCGCTGCAATTTGGTCAGTCTTATCTCCAGTTATTATTCGATCATTTTTCACACAAAAAAATTATTATTTCGAAATCATCCAGTTATTTGAAACGTACAAATGATGAAGATGATTGATGGTCTTACGCACAAATCAGCACATATAAGGTTTGTTCGCTGAGACCATCAAACCGGTTTGAAACCGTTGGAAGTGCGTTTGGGCGTTCGCAGAGCCTTCCAGTGACATATCGGCTCGTCACGGCCAGGCTCGGCAGCCATGTTGGTGCGTTCGCTGAGTCTCTCAAACCGTTTGAAGCCGGGTTTCAAATCGTCATAACTGACTGGAGATTTTTCTCCCAACCACTTCTGACTGGTTGGAAACCACTTGAAATTTGGTGGCGGCCACGCATGCGCACCGGTTCACCCCCATCCGGTTGGAAATGGTTTGCTACCAGTTTGAAAACCACTGGAAATGGTCTCAGCGAACAAACCTCTTATCTCTTCATAAGACGTCGGTACTAAAAATAGCGAACTAATCGATGAATCGAGGTAAAAACTAACTTATACCCCATATTTAGCGAAACTGGAATAAATAACGATCGACAAGGACCAAAACAAAGCTGGATCTACGCAAATAACTCTTGAGAAGTCATTCGGATCATTCTAACAGGAAAAAAGGAAATATAGGAGGCAGTGGCTTTCAGGCCGCTTGAAAGGTTGGGGTGGTGGTGGGGGTACATATTTCGGGTGATACCTTCCACCGCTCTATAACCTTTGCGTCGTCCCTGATTTCAAACACTCTTGATCGCAAAATAACTTCATGAATATATATGAAGTCGGAAAGTAGAAAAACAACTTGACAAACACGGAAGTACCAAAAAATAGCATGTTCTAATTGAGATTTAAAAAAAATAGAATCGATTGTCGCAGGCATTGATAATCGAAGGCTAACTATCGATTGTGTTTCATTTCCGAATGAGTGAGAACCAGCGGAGGGAAGGGGAAGGTAAACTTCCTTGTCTATGGCGTTGTCTCCTCTGGAAGTGACCAAAGGATTGGTATAACGCCAAGTTTTCACTATCAACCTTCGGGGAACAACAAACGACTCCGGAAGATAGACGTATTATTTTCAGTAAGCGACAGGGTTCAAGTTCTGTAAACGAGGATGTATTCACGTCGAAATTGATAGAGAACGGTTTGTAACAACACCCTACCGTGCACAAGTCAGAACATGCAGTACATAACGTTACCACCACACCAAAAGTGCCAATCTGCTTTTTTGGTCAAAAGCGCCAATCTGCTTTTTTGGTACTACTGAGTTGGGCACAGCCAACGTACGTAATTTTTTGAAGAATTAAGAAATTCGTTCGCGTGTCTGTTGGTGCACTAACGATAGTATGATCTGGATAGTTTGGTTGGCTGTGATAGAGCTAGTAGAGCAATCTGCCCAGAACAACGGCCAATTAGGCAGAACCCTTTAATAACTGAATCAATCTTACCCCAAAACCACAACTGATGTAATAAATTAATCATTTATATTTACTTAACAATACATAGTCAGCCTAGATGTGATACCTCGTAAGGGAAAAAACCTCAGTTTTCAGGAGAAGCGAAAAACTCAATTGCGGATAGAATATTGAAAGGTTGTAAGAAGAGCCCGTCAAATGCCATGGCGCCTGGGCAAAATTACAATATTTTGGCGATTTTGGAGTAAAATGACATATTTTGACATAAAATCTAGTCATGCAGCATGGCTATAAGAGCAAATTTTCGAAGAAATGGCTGGTTTTATGTAAAAGGTCTTAATTTCACTGGTTTTATTCAACACATTTCGTCTCCTCTTTTGCCGATTAACCCCTCAGTTTATAGATTTTTCAACGCTGAATACGATGGTGAAGTCAGAATTGCGATATCTTATTCCATTCTCAAACTGAAGCACATTCAAGATGAAGAAACGGGGTTGTTACTTTGAATGTTCTTCACGGTTTATCTGCTCTAATCTGATAATGGTGTGAGATATCGCAATTGTGACTTCACCATCGTGTTCATCATTGGAATATCTATGTCACTCGGCAATAAATAGAAACAAAATTTGTTATAAAACCAGTAAGATGGCTTTACATTTTACATAAAACCAGCCATTTCTTCAAAAATGCACTCTTATAGCCATGCTGCATGTCTGTAGATTACCACCAAAATTTTTAAATCTGATTTCTTGATGTTGTTCACGACAATGATAAAAGTAGTAGCGCATTCTAGAGAACAACGTCGGTTTTCCAATCATTTAGTATCACTATCGTTAGATTTCACACTGTCTCTGTTCATCATATTCAATATCACGGGTTCTACCGGTGCAATGATGATTTACAATAATTAATCAAATAAGTTATTAAGTTCTAAAATTATGCCTCGCCGCTCACGGTTACTTTTCGACGCCTACGGCAGTAATAAAAATGAGTAACGTAATTTTAGGGATCAGGTTGAACGGGTGGAGGGGCGAACTCAAGGTCATCGACCTGGAACCCGGTGGAGGGCCCGCACCTTGGACGAACAGCTGAATGCTGAGACAGTTTCCTGGAAGTTTCACATTTCCTCGTAATAAACTACTGTCAAGAGAAATAAACTTCAAATTCGGTTTTACCTAGTTCAACGGCGTCCTACCCAAAAGTTAGGTGAGGTCGAATCGAATCGATTCAAAAGAGTCCAGGGAGAGGTATGATGAGAAATGGAAATAGCTTCACGCCTTGGTGGGATAAAAGCCACAAAGTTGTATTTTGAGTTGGTGCATGCGTTACTAAGGAAACAGTGCCATACTGTACCACTGGCACCTAATTCATAAAAAATTGGCAGAAAGAAGACAAAAACAATAAAACTTGTTGTGCACAAACACTGTTAATTTGTAGGCTGTGTGGTGCTTCATCACTGGAGAGACCTGTGTCTGTGACTCCAGAAGGGGGACAATGTTTGGAACACTGCCGTTTCAAGGAAAGCCAAAATGTTGACGTCCAAAAAATGCCTCTATGTTTTTCAGCTGGCCCCTTCATTGCTCGACTCCAGTTTAGAATTACGAATCCGTATTGCCGCTCGATGTTAACGGTAGGTCCTATCGATCATGATGATATCGATTAAATATCCAAAACATTGTTTGGAGCACTCAGTCAACCACTTGAGCTGTTTTGCCTGCAAACACTCGCCATTTCTGACGCATCGTTTTTTGGAAAAACCACTTGAGCCAAACTGGATATCACAGCTGGATATATCCAGCTATATATCAACGATATATCATTGAGACAAAATCTCTTTACAAAACAGCTGATCACGAGTTTCGAGTTGAGTAATTTTCAGGAGAAATCACTTGGGTGTGAAGCGAAAAATCACTTACTATGGAAAAACGCTTATTCGTTTCGAGGCGAAACCACTTGTCACCAGATTTTGGTTGATGAGTGGTTTTGCCTGCAAATTGGATGACGTAAAATGTCAATAAGTGGCTGAAATTGACAAATTCGAGTGATTTTGCTTGCAAACTACCACAGATAAGTTGTTCTGCCTCCAAATTAGATGGACAACCCACAAGATAAGTGATTTATACGATTTTTCACAAATTTTAACGAATTCGGAGATGAGTGGTTTTACTTTAAAACGGCAGAACATGGGCCGAATTTGAAACATGTTATAGTCTTAAACATGTCTAGATTCAGTACGTTAATACACTACGCGAAGTACCTAGGTATTATTTTTGGATTGTTTGCATTAACAGGTTCCAATAAAGTAAAGCTCATAAAACACAAGGGGTCGTAGTTGACCCTACTTTGCTCCTCAAAAGAAGCCGTGCTTCGTCATTGATTTTAAATTTGTGTAACATTTGTAACAATTTTAAATTTGTGTAACATTTTTGTAACTTCTAGTTGCTTATCGTACGTTCGGCCATTTACTCGAGTCCGTCACTGATGCACCAAACAAATGGGATCATTCGTTAGACGATAGGCGGACGAAAGACTGCGCCAGTAATAAAATACACAACGGTTTCTCGTGTACACAACATGGTCGTGTAATTATTAATGGTGTAATATTATTGGTCATTCTATATCGTTATCACCACACCAAAAGTGTCAATGTGGTGTTTTAGTCATTTTCAATTTTGTGCACTTTTGCGTACCCTGAGTTGGGTACCCATGCCAGAGCCGACATACATAATTCCCAGTAGTTTTTTTGAAAAAAAAAGAAGAAATTTGTTTCGTGTCTCTGTAGATGCACTAAAAAGAAAATTATTAAAAAACCAAATTGGCTCTTTTGGCGTGGTGGTAACAATATTATTTGGGTGATGCTGGGTTTATAGCATAAATTAGATTTATTTTTGAATCCATAAAGCACGAAAATGATAAATCTGTGTGGATGTTTCGATCAAATACCAAGTCGACAGTCCCGCTGCAAAAGCCTTTATGTTCAAAAACAAAAAATGGTCGGGAAACGATCAAAAATTTCTTCCAACAGTAACTGTAGCCAACTTACAGGTTACTACAACATCCATTGAAGAGAAATGAAGCTGTAGATCGATTCTGTCCCTATGAGCGTGTGCACAAGGCCCAAATTTACCAGTGAAGCACAAAACCGTATTTTCCGAGAAAAAATAGTTCTTACAGGGTTTGGCAGCGGGGCTGTCGAAATTGACAATAATTATTAGTGGCTACAGAAAATAATTTTAGCACTATGTTACAGGGAATGATTTTCCACTTACTTGTAAAATTTCCAGAATTAAAGGTGTCCGGCAGAAAGTGAAGGATCAAAAGAGCGCAGCATCCTTCACTTTTCCACTGTCACAGGCACATCCTGTGGTGATTTCTAGACAGAAAAACCAAACAGGCGTTTAACATACGACGAAAAAATCGACAATGGTGAAAATGAGCGAAGTCATAGTCGCGGCCTTATTGCGAGGTTACCTAACTTATTTCTCGGATCATTGTCCATAATCACGAAACAGTGACAAAGAATTGGTGCAAAAAGTTGTTAACGGTTGAACGGTGGAGTTGAAAGAAGTAAACAAGGATTAAGTTATTGTCATTTTAGGTTTACAAAGTTAGAGAGTTCTATGAGGACTTTTTTCTTTACTAAACTTCGAATGAAGCATTAAAATCAAATATAACATTCATTTGAAGTTACAAATATTGTTTGTACGTTCGAGAAAATTCAGTCATGGTGTAGTTATCGAATTGATGGTGGGGAACATCTGGATATCGACCACCATGACCTCTGAAAATGCACTCCGAATGGAACCGTATTAAATAATTTTCACGTTTTGTATTCGAGGAGAAAAACAATGAAATTTCGATGG
Source organism: Stenodema calcarata (assembly GCA_963920205.1). Classification (NCBI taxonomy): domain Eukaryota; kingdom Metazoa; phylum Arthropoda; class Insecta; order Hemiptera; family Miridae; genus Stenodema; species Stenodema calcarata. The sequence goes on from OY986056.1 coordinate 7,093,877, forward strand.
AAATCATATGACCAATCCAACTATACACGTACATAGCGTCGCAAATATACTCGTACATAGGCCCAACTATACACGTACGCAACACAGCCTAACCAATTTATCCAAAATTTTCAAGAAAGACCAAAAACTGTTTTATTTTAAAACTTCTAGTAAATTCACATAAAATCACTACTTTTAGCTCACTACAGGCTCTCCAGAAGACTCACACCATGATTTGAAATGAGTTAGGGCTCTGAACGAAAAATCGTGAGGTGATCGGTGGTGATGCTTCAGGAGTTTTTTCTTCATCTAAAATTTTCTTGTAGAAATTATTGTGAAATTGCACATTTTTAGAGTTTCTTACCAGTACAAAATTTTACACATTAACACACTTGACACATTAACGTGACAACCCAGATGGTTACATTGATCAGAACACCATTTCATTAGTGAAAGAGAAGAACAAGTTAAGAACCAACAGTCGCAAATTTTTACTTAACTGGATAGTTAGGAGCATTGAACATAGATTAGGACGGAGGGTCAGACTGTTTCATCTAAATGTAAACTCAGCCCAGCCCTCTAATCGCTCATCGGTGCTAGTTGTAATCTCAGCCCAGCCCTAGGAGTCAGTTTCTTCAAGTGAACGGGTACCCGAACTACGAGTATGTCTTGTGCGAATGTTATAATAACTATAATAATAATTATTATGAGCCAGCGTGGTTTCGTTCAAATTTAGAAAATGCCGGGTTGAACATATTTAGATAAATATGTTCAAAATTAGATTAGTTGGACATATAGATCAAGTGGACGGGGTTGCGGAATAAAAACATACTCTAAATAAAATTTGGTGGAATGAACGGCTGTGAACGAGTTGAGATCACAAGTATGAGTGCATCCTGGGCTGAGCTTACACATCAAGGGGTTGGGCAAGTAGGAAGGATTGGGCTCAGTTTACATAGGCTACCCCGGATTTGGGCTCAGCTTACAATCGCCCATTCCAATGTATCAGAATTTAAAGTGTAATCCAGCTCATTTGCAGTTCATCCTCACAATGAAATAGAACCCATACATTTAAACGCGCTTTGAACGGCCGATTTTCGAAATTCGGCCGATGCCACGCAATCCGGTGTAATATTTTGTCCATATTGAGGGTTAGGCTGTGTTGCTTCTTAACCGACGATAAATATACACTCGTACCCCCACCTACACGTTCTTCCTTCCGGTAGCTGGCCATACATTATACGGCCTGTCAGTTATACCTGAACACTCAATTTGATACGGACTCCCGAGGTGACTCCGCCCTTGTCATTATACCTGAAACGCCTACACCAGCTGTTTTTCCAAACTTGGCCTCAGTAACTGTTGTAATGCATCCTTTTTAATAAACCTTTTTTTTTTTGGATTCAAACAATAACAAAGTGACTATATCTCCCTCAAAATTTGTTGGTTCTAAGTTACGTACAATCCATAAAATCGAATTTTGAAAACTCCGAGGACAGCACTTGTCGCTCCATTCTCAACCATCCTCCCACTAGTCGTTAAGGTCCCTAATTATTGTCTCTCGACTGAAATTGACGTCGCTTTTTCGTCCAGCTTTCCAAGATTCAACTGAATGTTTATGACATTTCAAGGACTGTAATAACGCGCGAGAGGTGACATGGCACGGATTCACATCGTCTGAGACGAGACTTTTCTCACTTCATGTTTTCGATCTAAATTGTTTTAAATTTGCTCCGATATTGGTCCATTCTGATTGATTTTTTTTCCGTGAGCTCCCAGACAGTGAGTTATATAGAAATTATATCCGAAAATATAGAAATTATGTGGGAATTTGAACATTTTAGGACGATGTGTTGTAAGAAATAAAAGTAATGACTACGAAAATTGGATTTCAAGGGTAAAACCGCGTAAATATTTCATGAAATCACAGATATCTAAAACTCGGGGGATGGAGAAGATTTGCCTGATCAAAAAATAGGCAATAAAAACGATAGGATCAAAAATATAAATATAAGAATAATACAAAAATAATTATTAAAATCAATCGAGCAGCATATTTTCTCTCTCCTCCTCTCCTTCTAATTCTCCATTCCACCTCCTTATCTGTTCGGCCATTTCATCGACGTCCGTGGCGATGGGATGGAAGATATAAAAATATGGGAATTTATCAATTTGAGGCACAAATAGGTCCGATAATGAAAAACACTTGACTAGAACTGAGTTGTCACCCGGTAAAGGGATTAAGGGGATAAAGGATTAGGCCTGAAACGGTTCCTAGTCATTCAAATCATCATAATTAAAACACACCTAGGAGGAATGACCCCTGGTATTCCGTAATGAGACTTTATTTAAAAGACAAAAAACTGATCCGTTTGAGAGAAAATCTCTCATGTCACCTCTCGCGGGATAATAGGACAGGATCAATGTTGATTGGAGCTCTTTCCAGATTTCTTTTTAAGAAGAAACGTACACTTGGGTAGGCATCAAATGCTATTTCCCCGTCGAAACCATCAGCTAATTAGATTAGTCTACAATGTTCATCAAAATGTCTCTAAACCCCCAGAGTTCCATTGACTAAAGAAACCGCAATTACGCATGGCGATGGCATCACACGATAACTTTGTACCTCGAAAAAACAAAATTTTACAGGAGACAACACTGATTTTTAACTGTATCAAATGTATCAGGTTATCAGTGACGTTACTGCCAACATGAAATTTAACAAAGTTTTCATTTAGGTCCCTAAAGGGCAGAAAAATCATTTTCCGCCATAATTTTGAAAACCGTTTTGTTTCCAGGCTTCTCCACTTGACCAGCGAGGTCACTTGGGAATCCGGTCAACGGAGACGTCCGTTCTTCTGTAAGTGCAGGACGGACTTCAATCGTGAGTTTTGATTTTCATACTTCAGTGGTGTTTATTTCAGTGGAACTTGTGATTCATACCTTTTGTCCTTCACAATCATAAATCATCATCAACCAAAATTAACAACAACAAAATATATATACATATGCGAGGTAAAATATCCTCGACTGCATTACGATAAAAAGAAATTTCATCTACAGTGGTAACAAACAGGACTTTCAAAGTAACAGTCATAACCCATCCAAAACGTATTTACCAAATTCGGAGAGGTCGTCGCCAAACTTAGCTATGGGAGAGGTCAAGTAATGTCTTAGCTTAGAAATTAAACTAGCTTTAGGAGCCACTCAGCTGATTCTGGGCCTATTCTGCTTGAAGTGTAAGTCCTGAAGAGGCTACATACCAAATTACAGCTTCATAGAGTGAAATTAGCGTTAGGAGCCCCTCAGCTGATTCTGGGCCTGTTCTGCTTGAAGAGGGTACACACGAAATTACAGCTCCATAGAGTGAATAGCATAGAAATTAGCTTTAGGAGCCACTCAGCTGTTCCTGGGCCTATTCTGCTTAAAGTGTAAGTCCTAAGGAGGCTGCATGCCAAATTTCAAATTTCTACCGCCATGGGAATTGGGCCAAAAAAGTCACATTTTTTGTATCACCCAACTTTTGGAATGCCATAACACATAATAGTATTATCGATATTTTCCATGTCAAAAAAAAATTGCCACAGGTTATTATGTGATGCCATCGATAATAATTATTGGTTACAGTGATGACTGGAGGTCTTGAGCCAAATGTTTTTCAATCAAGAAGGTACCACAATAAATTCGCAAAACCAACAGAGACATGAATTGGCGCAAGAAGGTAATCGGTACATCCTATTATTACAATTCCATTCAAAAGCCAATTACTGTAATAAATAGGAAAATCTGGTACATACACAAGTAATTTCATAGGTAACTCCTTTCATACTTTGGGGCAGTTTCATGGTCATGTGATGATTGGTTGACAATCGATTTAAAATGAAAGCTTAACAACACCTAGTTAAGTTTTAAATGTGAGCCTCAAGGCCTAGCTTATGTAGTTTAGGCCTTATGAGTCACTAGCTAACGATGGATTCGATACTACCTGAAATGATAAAATCGAATTGACAATCCAGATGTGATAAACAGTTCCGTGTTCTATGTAAATTCACGTTCCATATCGATATTCATGGGGTAGATAAAAGAGGAAGGAGAATGAACTGACGAAATTCGTCATCACGTTAAGTATGACTAATAAAGATAAGTACCAAGTTACAGTAGGGGAATGAGACGTCAAGTGGCATGTTCAAAAAATTAAAGGTACGAAGGTACTCAATTATAAAATACTTGCGGAGAATGAAGGGAACCCAAAGCATAACAAGTCACGACGCATTATGCGATTGGTAATTACGGACGGTTGAGGGATTAGTCTTTATTTTAGGAGTTGTGCGCAGTGAAATTTCTATCGCGAACATGAAGAGTACCAGTATGTACTGGGCAATTAATCGTTGAAGAATTTTCTACACTATAAAGGAGACAAATGACAGCGAACGGGCATAGAAAGGCACGGGGTGTGGGGAAAAAACCTCGAGTGGGACGGGGCAGGGCCTTGGTAAGGTAGCTGAGCTAAACTTATAAATATCGCGGAGCAATGGGAGATATCAATCGATAGTAATTATTTGAGCTTAAAATAGGGGCTAGAACGCACGAAGCAGCATCAAATGCACCCAGATCAAAGCAATTTCCAAGTAATGTGCGGGTAAAAAAAATTATAATCGTCAAACGATGCGGAGAGGTGCGCTGTCTCCATTCAAGTGGTGAGGACTAGGATTTTCGATAAGGTAAAGCAAGAGCGTTAGAAGGAAAATACACACGGAAAGCGTTATCAAAGAAATCAGCGTTTAAAAACTAGGATGTGTAAAATAGAAGTACCAGTATCTAGTCGAATTCTGAGGATTCTGAATCGAATTACGACACATTTCTACACCACAGCAAATGGCGACTCAACAAAGCGACTTCGAGGGCTGCCCCGTCCGCCTCGAAAGGCGAATACGTCTCGCGCAAGGGCGGATACCGATCGATCAAACAGTGAATTTAAACAAAGAGATCATAAATTGTTACTTACGGTGATTCAAGACTACTTCCACTGGTAAAATTAATACACAAAAATCACCGATGACAGGACGTTCTCACACACAACTGGAATAAAGAAAGATGGAGGTGGGAGATGACCACGTGATCACGGGACGGGCCGTCATTGGTCAGGATGGTCCCCGATAGAGAGCAGCATTGTACATTGATTAGAAAATGAGGGGTTATCAAGCGACAAAAGAACAAACAATCGTAGGTAGGTACGTGATCATCCTGCAACTCGAATTTTCAAACCCTCTTTCAAAATAGACGGCAAGATTGTCAAATTTCGAATTCACCAGTAAAGAAATCCATGAGACACTGGATAGAAGAGAAAGTTGTCAAAACACACTGGGTAACAACTATTCATTGTATTTTGTATAATGCATAGAGGCACCTATCGAGGCATTTCAACTGCCTGCATTGCCTTTACAAATTTAATTAAATCTTTGTCAATCTGCCCTCATTTCACTCATTTGTGATTCAATTAGCGAATTTTCGAAGAAAAGGAAGCTATTGTTCTCTGGCCAAAATTTTTAAAACTCAAATTCCCGAAAAATTTGCATAGGTACTTACCAAAACCCGTTTCAGACCAGAGTTTACTGCCAAAAATAATAATATTATAGGTATAATAATTATAGTTATAATAACATAGGTTCATATTATGTACCTATGTACAGGGTGTCTACAGACATATAGGACAAACTCAATGAATTGAACTGTTGAAAAGAGCGTTAAATTTGATTATTGAATATTGTCTTAAACAATCGGATTTTATACCAGGGAGATAGAAAATTTAACGCTCTTTTCAACGGTATCCTGAACTTTTATTTTACACATTAATTTAAGGTAGTTAGAGCCTGGGTGTGTCACCACTCGATTCAGCGTTAATATGTACCTACCTACCTGAAATGTGGTAGAAAATACCGTTGGAAAGCTGAGATTCTGGGCAAGTTTAAAACGGTGATTTTAAAAACAATCTTCAAATTTTTTAAATATGTCATTTTTACCAGTTACCTAGGCTGGACTAAAAAAATCGGATTTTATATGTATGTATCAGAGAGATAGGAAATTTAACGCTCTTTCCAACAGTATCCTGTACTTTTACTTTACATATTAATTTAAGGTAGTTACAGTCGTTTTACTGAGAAAGTCGAAAACGTGAAAAAAAAATCTTAAAAGTGAAAAAAGTTGGTTTTGTAGTTGAGCAATGAAAAAACTCTAGGAGGCACTTTTTGTTGCAAATTAGCTGTAGAATTGATTGAGTTTGTCCCATAATTTCTGTAGGCACCCTGTATATTCATATCACCTAATACATTTATGTAAGTGTCATTCCAGACGATAACTCTCGATAGAATTGGGTCAATAGTTCAAATTTGCACAAAAAATCTGTTTTGGCAATCTAAAGGCGTTCATAGATGGGTAGAATCGAGCCACTCTAAGGCGTGTTTCAGAGAGTAAAATATTACCGATTAATTCCCAAAATGAAACAGCCTGACAAGTGACTCCTCATTTTGAAGGTATTTTTACGCTGAAGACGATGGTGAAGTCAGAATTGCGATATTTTATTCCGTTCTCAATCTGGAGCACTTTGAAGTTGCTGCATGACTGGATTTTTTCTTATTATACCTATTTTATTCACTACTTCTCATTGTCTATGCCATTTATGCATCTTCCAGTGTTCAAACATGAATAGACCTGTGGCATTTTGAAAAATACATGTAAGTTATGAACACAACCTCCTAATTTGTCTCCCCATTATCATTCTGCTGACATCAGCAGCTCCTACTCTATAAAAGCTCCGCCTTTAGGGCTCGACAGTCAGTGTTGCATCAGCAGTCAAACGGTCCACACCTGTATCTCTCGTAAAGAGCAATAAAAGTGCTTTTTACAAACCTTTATCTCGTTTCATCTTAACTTTTTTAGTGGCCAGTTTGACATTGTCTCTGAATAGTTGCAATTGAATTGCAGTGGTTCTATTCTTTGAGATTGTCCATCCAACTTGTCCTTCTTCCTCGCTGTCCTGCTATTTCCTCTTCTAAAATAAGCTGTCAGCTCCTCTGATATGTTCAAAACATTGCTCTGCAATTCTCTGGGAAACTCAAATTTCTCCTACTGGGAAAAAGTTGAACGATAAAACTCCTAAATATTAACTTCTGGTAGTAATGCTAGGCATAGGTTTAAGATAAGAATACAAACTTGTTTCCTCTTGCTGCTCAACATCAGCTAAATTTCTTGGGCTCTGGATAGACCGAAAACTACATTGGCAAACTCGAGTACCTAAACATCGTCAGAGCTGTTGGCTGTAAACGGTGGGGAGCAGATCCAATAACTGCCCTAACGCTTTTCAAAACCACAATCATAGCGATCCTCTATGGATCAGCAACTAGGACCCTCATAAAGCGACTGAATGCATTGCAATGGAAATCTCTGTGAGCACGCCTGGGTAGTTTACAATCAACACCAGTACACGTACTACCATGCATGCGAACTGCCATCGAACCTGACAGATTTCTCCTCAAGATATTTCCTTGGACAAACTCGACAATTTATGGTTTGGTATCAACATCAGTGATCTGAGCAATGCCAAAGTCTGATGCGTTATGAAACCCTGATATAAAGAACAGACAATCGTAAGGTGTAAGAAGTAAACGCTATGTTAATGGACAATTTTATGTATGTATACAATAGGAAGGTAGTTGAACTTTAATAAAATTGAGGCATCTCTAAATGAAACACGTTTATACAAAGCCAGTATGTTTGCGCACGAATGTTAGTACGTAATAATGTTTTGAATGGTGATTTAATATTTTCATACAGAATCATAACATACATATAATAACGAATATTATATACAGAATACTCAGTGTCTCACACAAGCAAGCTGGACGCCACACCGCCTACATACCTCAACAACAGCATGACATTACTAATAACCAAATGGTCCGTGAGGAACATGTTAAAAAGAATCATTCATAAAATTTGACAGTTAGGGGTGAAAATTCGACTATTAATTTCGGATTCTAAGCGTTTTTTCTTATGAAGGTTGAGCTCTTCATGAATGAAATGATTATCACTCTTTTAAGACAAGGCTTTTCAGTTGTTTTTCAATTAAGCTGACGCGGTCTGTGAGTTTATCACGAAAATTATAGTCCTTGTAGGAGATGTTGAGGACTTGATAACCGGATTTTTTCAACAGTTCGGTACTCAGGGCTGCAGAACCGCACAGCGATGCATTCCCTTTGGTGATATCGTGGTAATCCCAGACCATCACAGCAACCCTGAAACAAACAAAAAGAATATTTAGTGTATCTTGAATAGCTGTAACGTCCTAGTTATTGCATTTTGGTTTTGAATTGAAGATTGGATTAGGTTGGAACCTAATTTTATACATAAAAACTAGGTTTTTGATCCTAAATCTGCCTCTTTTGCTGTTTGTGTCTGGTTCAAAAATTGGGCCAAAAAGGAAATTTAACCCACACTTTTAGCGTGGGTAAGAGGAGTTCCTCAGAATCGTTCTAGAGGCATGTAAAAGTAAATCCGGCCATATCCAATGTTGTTGTAAAATTACTTTTTAAATTTTTTTGAAGAAAAGATAGGAGAACATCAGGCCTCAAAACCAACTTGTAGTAGCAGAAGTAGCAATCTCCAACAGCCCGTAACTAGTAAAATCCGCAGAAACCCCTTTTTTGCCCATCTCATGTTATTTACTCCATAGTAATAGACCTTGAAAGGACGGAAACCTCCTTCAATGAATAGAAAGCGAGCCACAAAAACGATTTTTTAATGTTTATGATGTGTTCAAGTGTTTCCACTCCTAAGCAAAACTGACGGAGTCCAATTGTCTGATTTTTTGTAAGTAGGTTCAGTTGTGTGAACCATCTCTGTTTTGACGGAGGCGGGAAGACATCTTTGTATGTATGGCCGGCTGGGTATGCTGAGTTGTATTCTCTCCATAGCCCCATTAGGGCTGGCTAGGGAGGTAGGTTAGTATTAGCTAGGTAAGATGTGAATGTAATTTAAGGCGTGGATGAGTAGGTTAGGGATAGAAAAGGGGTAGATGAATATCGAGTAGTCTGCCCCTTAGGTTAGTAAGTTGGGGACCGTATTGGCTTGGTGTGAGTGGAGCACGCCCGCTAAGCACTGAGGTCCTCCCAAAGGTTCTGGCTTAGAGACTCGTGACGGGGGGGTCTGGGTGAAAGATTGCCTGGTCCCCTGCAGGCTCGGGTTGCTCAAAATGGTACCACGGGCGGAGGGTGCCCCAGGCCACCGGTGCAACGCCCTCTGGGCAAAGCTCCACCGGCCTGCCCTCCAACAGAGGTTGGATTCGTGGGGTCTTGAAATTGCTAGAAAGTAGGTAGTTTTCCCTCACCCCCAAACCCTGATGTTGGGCAGGGCCCTCTGGTAGAAGACGAAAGTCAGTTGACCAGGGAGCCCACACTAGATTCTTCCACATGTACAAATCTATATAATATATTATGGGCAGACTCAGTAGTTGAAGCAACTCTGTACCAATTTTGGCTTCATGCCCTATCGTTGCCCCGCAACCCTTTGTGCCCGCGTATCCAAAGCAGTCGCACTTGCCTGATTTTGGCACTTGCCACTCTCCCTTTCCGCGTCCCCCTCCCAGGTGATGTTTTCAGGCAGTTAGATAAATCGTGGCTAAAGCAACGATGTTTGTGATCAAACGCCAGGCCGAACAAAGCATTCCGTCCGTTACTACTAACAGAAACCCTTCATTGAGACTACGAGATCTGCGACAATTACTATAGATATACATATCTACAAAATCTAACAATCTAAAATATCTACAAACCTAATTGACCTAATCATAATTAATTGGACAGCTCCGTACAATGACCAGCTGAGCGACAAATTTGTCAATATCGAGTGTTTGGATTCGTCAATATCGAGTCCCTTTGCTTATTTTGCGCCCTCTACAACGTTTTAAACGAACTATTCTCGAAATTCCATCAAAACTGTACCACCAATACTGTGATTAGCAGTGGTGACACTTGTGTCGCTCATCAGGTTATTGCATAAAGCCGTCCAATTTTAAATATACAAAACAAGAATATGAACATGCGCATGCGTTGCACCGTCAATCAAGATGTTTCGTACCTGACTCCTTCTTTTTTGAGTTTCCTGCGTGGAATGAAAATATGTCTACAGTCACAATTGATTCATAAACTTTGAAGTTTAAACAAATTGTTTAATAATAAAAACGTGTCATTTTATTTTATACGTGCATCGTCAATAGAATAATAGTAATTTGTATCCTGTTTATCAAACCTACAAATTTTGTAGGTTTTTAAAACTATATTCAGTTGAAGTTGAACATGGGAATTTACTGTGTATAAATTGTACCAAGGTATGAACTTTTCTAATATATGGCTTAGAGAACCAATGTACGCTAGTTTTGCGCCTCTAAATAAATGGAGATTGAATTTATCACAACTTAAAACCCAGGCTTGTGGAACATTTTAAACAATTTGTTGGAACATAGAAAATAATTAAAAAACATACTTGCGACCCCGTTTGGGTTTAGTACTGGCGGTAGTCGCCTTATCCAGCGAAAGTGGAGTCATCTTTTCGTCAATCAAGCACTCAGCATCTGAAATACAAAGCAGTAAGTCCTCGTATGAGTCTGAGCCACATCCCTCAGCAGAACTGTTTCCAGCCACTTCCAGTTCCACTACGAGTTCAGGAACCGGTTCCTCCAAGTACTCAAAACTTTTGGGAAAAGACCGAGAAAGGTTCTCGAACTGGTACTGAGGAAACCCAAAATAACCTTTCCGAGAGCCTCATTTCAGTTTAACCTTCAAAAACGACACACATCCCCTTACTTTCTGCTCTTATTCTGCATTTTGGTAATTGCATTACAAACTAAAAGTTTTGTTCTTTTCCATATCAATGAGTGTGAAACCTACTGTATTCCTAATAATTCATTTGAACGATCTATCTTCTGATTTCGATGTTTTTGATAGGTGTGAAGATTGGGATTGTCTCTCAGACAAGAATGCAGGTTAACGGTTATTTCATTGTAATCCAAATGGTGGTGAACCTGATCCAAGCGCTCTCTGGTGTTTTGCTTCACGATGTTGTTACAACCTATGAGTTCCAGGAGCGAATAGTTCTCGAGCCCATTTACTAAGGTAGTTGAAGTGAACTAAATTAAACGCCATTTCCAGCACAAGTCCGACTACTATGCCAGTGCCGTAGGTGTATCAGCTGTCCTCTAATGAGGATAAGAAGTTGTTCTAATCATATCGTTCGTGGCTACTCCTTTAGGCCCCCTTTAGAGTAGAGGTGTTTGCCACATCATATACCTAGGCCATATAGGAGCCACATTGTCACAACGTTATCTTTACACAGGTGATCTTACCTGATAAAGCCTTTGGGCATAACAAGGTGTAGGATATGTCGAAAAAGATGATTAGATTGAAAGAAAGTGTCGCAATATCCTTAAATTTGAAAAACATTGAGTGACTTCCGGTGCTCATGGTGGCTCATAAGTAAACTTTATCTTCCTTCAATGCCGACATTTCCTTCAAAATGATTTTGAGACTCTGCAACTATATCGTGAAGCCATATTTCGAATCTGTTTCCAGTGATTCGTGAACAAGTTTGAGCAGACCCAGTAAACATTTAATAGCAGTGGCATTTCAATTGGTGAAATATAGCGAATGTTCTTACCAATGAGGAAACCCATCCCGGTGTCCACGTCTGTTTTCAAGTAGGATCCTGATGGAACGAGATTGGAAAGTGCGTCTACAACCGATGCAACTAACGCCAGTTTGTCTTTTGATCGAGAAAGTGGCAAGACGCAGCTTCCGTCAGCAAGCAAAGGACCTATAAATAGAAGTATAAATATCATGAGAAACTAGAACATTTGTCTGTATTTTGATCCCTGTAAAGATGTAGAAAGAAATGAAGCATCAAGGAATCCTGTCTGATAATGCTGCCTGATATTAGCAACAATTCACTGCAGCCTAGTGGGAAATAAAACAGTAAGAAATCTAGATCTGAGACACCATGAGACAAGAAAATAATCATTGACGATAAGAATGCAATGACATCGCAGGCGTTTTCTTAAATGAAAAGATCGTAGCTCATTCTCCGTAAGATTGTTAAGCGAGCCAGCCTGATGGCAAATGATGAGATCACATAATTCGGATCTGTGATACAGTGCAAAACAGAGGGTACACAGGAGCTCACCTTTGTAATTTGGATGATTTTTCGCAAACCCGTTGATGTTCAACAGCTTCTTCTTCCAAGCGAAATTTGAGGAATCTGAGAAAAAAAAGGAAATTTTAAAATGTTGATGAGGAAGATTGATAATTGATTATTCCAGTAAATTGACTATTGTGTTACAGATCCAACATGAAAGCACACTCTTGAAAACAAAGTGAGTTTGGATCATACATGATTACCAAATTGACATAGAAATACTGACACTTTTATCTCAACAATCTTATGCATCTACCATCATAAACAACTATGAAAAAATGATTGAACGATTCTGTAAAGGCACACATTCGATGAAGTCCCAATACTCATCACTGACCATAACATTTTGACGTGATTCAAGTCACACAGGGAAACTTATTGGTTGGAAACAATCAGATCCTCGCGCTCACATGTTACACTGTGTTTGTTGACAACTGCTCAACTCATTTGGCTACATCAATATTTATGTTAGTATTGATTATGATAATAGCAACTTATGATCAACCGACTTGCACTCAGAGAGTTCAAGTTGTCGACGAACTCCGGGTTCAAAACAGACTGAAGGTGTTCATCCTTGATGTTGTCCACAACGGTGAGAGACCACACGATGTCGAGCCAGGCAGTGCACGAAGGGGTTTCCTTGATGTTCAACAAAGGGGAAACAACCTGAAAGTACCCAGTGACAGTATATCACACTATTCAGAATTTCATGACATGTGTGAGTATGCATGTAATAAAACAAAGGGTTCGATCTCTTATATTCTACAAATAGGGAAGTTATGAACTGTCTTCGTATAGACTGTAAACCAATAAATTGATGAGAGTTATATCTTACCCTTTAAACCAGCCATATGAACTATCAACATATTTTTTTTTTTTAACTTGCCTTGAAAAAATGCTCAACGGACCGAGGGGTGTAATTTACACTCGCCAGAGTGAGGAGTAAGGACATGACATCTTGAAATCGCACGATTTCACTGTTTTTGATCATCCACTCGACCAAAGCATCTAGAAGATCTAACAAGCGTACATAACCAGGATTAATAAAGAACGATTGAATATTCCACTTTATAGCAGCAGATTGATTTATATAAAAGTACGCACTTTCATCTTTGTATTTGAGCAGCCCTAAACTTGTCGATATTGACCCAATAACAGATGTTTTCTGGCATTTGGATATACTTTCCAACAAATCGCAGCATACTTTTTCTAGAAGTACCTGAAAACAATGTGTTAACAATAATTGATGTTAATAACCTCGTTACCAGCATAATGGATAACCAAAGGACGTTGCAATGTGATTATTTAACTTTTGAGACAACTCGTTAATATCTGAATGACTTTGATCAAACAGACCATAATAATGACGTCATGTACCAAACTTTACTTCGCAAAATCTATTCCACCGTTAAGATGACTAAATAGTGGCTCACTTCATCGGGAAAGTTGAGGGATGCCAAGGTGTACATGACATCAGCACCTTGTTTGATATCCAACACACTCGATGAACTACTGATATTGTAGGAAAGGGCTCGCAAAAGAGGCACTGATCTCCGTTTCTTGAATGCCAAAGACACCAACACCTGTTAACAGTTAGGACTGGTAAGTAGATACCCTGGCAAAACAGATATATAATATGTATGTTACAGTTGTTCATGAAATTGTAGATATTAACATGAATGTTTTTGCGGTGGCCTACCAGAGTTGAAAAGCGTAACGAAGTTTAAGTCACGAAATTATGTCACGAAGATTTTTAATGATTTTCACGTACAACCGAGCCGTTTCTAGGGAAATGAAACTTCTTTAGTTTTCAACGGACAAAAATCGTTCTCCATTCGTTGGAAAGCCTTTAATTTATGCATAAATTATATACTGCCAAAACCGCTGTAAATATCGAAGAAGCTGAGATACAGCCCTGAGTAAATAAAAAAACTAATAAATTTCCCGCACATTTCTTAATATTTTCCATACAGACAAAGAAAAGGGATAAGGAAAAGGGGAAACGGGACGCAAAAACATTATTCATGTTTTGCATAGCAAATACCTCGTTCTATACAGAGTATAGAAGAGAAAAGATCCGGGGGGTCCAGGGGGGCTTGCCCCCCTGGCGAGGCGCCGAGTTATCTACTATTTCATGAAAAACTGTAACTGAAAGTTTGGGATTTTCTCTGAGCTTTATTAGAGTAATTCCCACGATAATTATTTAAATGGTCATAACTTCGGCATCACACTTCAGTAATGTACCAATAACAGCCTGATAGGGGAACAGCGACTGCGAGTCCACTAATGAACACTGTTATTTCTACCACAAAGTAGCTGTTGCTGGCCATTTTTTCGTGTCGGTGCTGTGGTAGCATTGATTTACCGACCAATCAGATGCTTCAGTGGTTCTGACGTCATTGCGCGCTTTTTATGAACATGATTGTTTCTCTATCCATAAAAACTAAGAGTAAACTCATTTTGACGAATGGTTTCCATTTGAACGGGTTTTGAAGCGATTCTCTATCAATAAAAATTCTTTTAAAAAAGCCATGCGCAGACCCCATTCGAATACAAAACACAAGTCAGTTGAATGTCTGAGAACGACTGAGACGTTGAAGATTCCCCCCATGCTAGTGGTAGTCTACCACTGGTAGAGCAGGTTATGAATTAAAGGTGCTTGCAACAAAAGTAAGTAGGTATACAAGAAGAAGAAGTACCTTGACCATTTGTGGGACAGTGATGGAAGAAATAAGTTTTGCCGCTTCGTCATCTCCCGTGACCCCAAGAACTAGAGAGAGATCTCCAGTTTTGCTGGGGCTGGAAAGGAGCGGCGAAGGCCGTTTTGGAGTCTTTCCAAGCATCTGGCACAAAGAGACGAATCTTGGGTCTGTCTCATACTTCGCCATGTCCGCCTCTCCACTTACTGACCATTCTGCGAGAGTCGTCACGATCTGTGGAATAGTAAGACAATGTCCCTGATTAAAGTGAGTCTGGTTTTCTTGAATGAAGCAGGCAAGAGGAAGGGGAGCTTAAATCTCCACTCAATTCCTCGGTCTTCGGTTCAACAAGATAAACGCTTTATTGTTAGCATTGTAGGGCTATAATAGAATGCTACATTCGTCGAAATCCATAAGGACTGGTACCTACCACAACAGGTAAGAGAAACTCCACCTACTTTTGCAATGGAGCTGCATAGGTATTCATTTATACTCACCCTCAAAATCTGCTTTTTAGACAAAACAGAAGACTGCGAAATTGACAACAAGGCCTCAGGATCTTTAGCAGCGAGAATCCTCTCGTCTAAAGTCGTTTTCTGAGGAGGGTTGCTGTGCTTCAGGGATGCGAATGCGGCTGACACCAATTTCGATCTATTTCCGTTGCTTTCTGTTTCCTCCGGCGTTTTTGTTCTCCTGACATTCGCCTCCGGGATGATCTTCTGTCCATCATCCTGTTTGTCCGAATGAGCGGCCGCACTGGGCCCGGAAGACGATGGCCGCTGAACTTGTTGAAATATCCTAGCGGCCAAACGCCTGCTTACGGTCCGCAACATAGTTTGGTCAATAGATGTGAGAATTTACGAATCCATTACAAGATACTACGGAGAATGAAACCGTTTGATGAATTAGGCTCTTACACACTTCGATAATTCAAATACACAATTCAAGAACGTGAAAAAATTCATGTGATGTCGTTCGAATCCGCAACTTAGGGCGATATTACGGTTACATGAAAGAAAGGTTATACTGATAACGTTAAAAAGTATGAGTCACACTAAATTCATTTTATCGAACCGTTGATGTATCGAAAAAATTTGTCAGGATTCGTGGAAGATTGGAAATTGCATATGGAAGTTTTCGAATTCGGGGGGAAACCTTTCGTAAGCGTTGGTTCATGCTCCATAGTAGAAACCATGGAAGAAGGAAACCATGAGTAGAAAGTTCGTACTTGTATAGCTGTTGGAGGTTATCAAAAGTAAACATACCTTAGGGAGACTATTATTGTTTATTAAGATGGACCTTGTAAAGACGAGATAAATATTTAAAACTCCAAGAGAGAAAAGACATATATACATCGAAGAACTTCTTGGTTTTGCTAACATCTAACTACCAACATGAATTGAAGAAGTACCCACATGACCTGTCATTCAGGTGATGCGTTTTTAGGGAAACTTCTCTGGGCAGGCTCAAAAACAGTTTGATGTAAAATCGTGGAAGGTACTTGATTGATGCAACATGTTGTTTTTCAATGGAAGGTACTTGACAAACGGATTGGGGAGGTTACGAGGCAACAGGTTTCTACCATTCAAATTACAACGGTGCCGACAGCCCGACACCACTACTTGGTACCTGAATTCATAACCGTGGTTCTGCTATCATCTAATCTAAGTAACCGCAAGGTCGAATGACTGTCACAATCAGACGATCATGTTTCTCTGAATGCCACGGGAGTACTCGACCCTGGTGTTGGTGAATATTCTTTATTACTATTTTTGATTCGGACTGTGAAGTAATGAACAGTTACAACTGTTCATACAACTGTTACAACTGATATAACTGATTACAACTCAGGTATACAAGTATACCTGAGTTGTAATCAGTTATATCAGTCATTTCCATAAACAACTGAATATCTTGACATTTCGTTTCATCTTCAAGGAGAGTACCTGCCAAGTACTTACCTACCTAATAGTACCAAGCTGAAAATAAGAAAGGTACCTACTAGCCACTATCTTATCTTACTCGACGTTTGCTGTCAATCGAATCGGTCTGAGATTACCCTTTTCTCCTGCGAGTTCGCAATAAATCAATTTGGTTATTTTCATTTTTCGAATGTGAGCACCTGCATTACATTAATAGATTAACCAACTTCTGTTTTACCTGCTTGTAAACCAATGTCGTAGTTACAATATTTGTCAGTGTGTTATCTCCGTTAAAATTATTGAATAACAACTAGGTATATTCCATGAAGATCTCAAATTATGAAGCTCTTGACCATTGTTTGTAGGTACTTATAGGTACGCCTGTATACAATAACCTCTTTGTGTTGGCATTTCTGAGAAGGTTTTGGTTTATTAGTACCTACCTATACACAAGTACCTATGTATAACTACCCATCCCCTTTGCCCGACTCATTTCTCAGAAGCTCTTGGACTGTAATTAATACCTGTAAGCATCAATACCCAGAAATTGACTACTCGTAAGAATCAATCTTATTTTCTACGTTGGCTTCCAGTGTTGTTATGTAAGATTCCAGAGATGTTCCTATATTAACTTGGCCCAGTCAGCAGTTTTGGAACAGGTTGTTGGGACGAGTCGTCTGAACAATTAAGGTAAATCATAAAACCTCAGTTTTCATTTGTGAGAATATTCTTTGTAAACCTTGCATGCCTAGAAATTCAAAACCCAGGTTGATACGCGCACTCGAAGCACTAGTTTTGCGCGGTTTCTGCCTTCAAAAATTAGTCCGAAAAATGAATCCATATGCTTTTCAAGTCATACCGGATTCACTCATACAGGACGTTAACTCAGTTCTAAAAACTGGTTAAAATTTGATGAGGACTTCATTGTTTCTGAGCAAATGAAGTCCTCATCAAATTTTAAGCAGTTTTTATAGGTGGCTCTGGAGATCTTATTCTCTCCCATTTTCCAAATAACTGATTCGAAGAGATCCAAGATCATTCCTGAACTGATTCGAATAGAACCAATATCATTTCTACTAAGATTGTAACCTCATACTCATCATACTCATACAAGATTAATATTTATTACCTATATAATAATGACTCAAATGAATTTTAGTGAGCAATGGATACTCTGAAGAACGTTGCTGACTACCTGGAGAGTTACAGCGGCCGTGATAAAGTGATGAGGATTTTGTACTATGCTGCCCAGTTTACAGCAGGCCGCGTTTCCACTCCCGAGCTTCAAGAAAAATTGAACGAATTCAGTGATCAGATAAACTCCTGTCGAACGGTTTTGAGGCTTTTCGATGACATTCCTATGCTCTATTACACGCTCTCATATGGACTTGGAAAGAAGGTGAGTACTCATGCAGGGACCTATTTATTTTTCTGGTTGGGAGGTGCAGGTATGGGAGGCGTGAGATTGTTAAATCCCATGTCATAGGGCAAGATGGCGGGGTCTAGCTCCTGAGGTAGAAGGAAAACCTTATAACAAGTTTTGTTTATAAGAAATAAAATCCGCTCTTATTTTAGAGATTGGATCTAGCTCTGTCATAAGATGTCACTGATTGGCTATTTGGTACTGAGCAGGGCCTATAGGGGAATGGAAGAAAGTCTTGCAAAGCCTAGTGGGAAGAATGGAGGCATTTTGTGACTCACTCTTCCACCCCTCACTGTTGTTCTTATGTACCAATTAAGTTTCTAATTTTGGAGTAATGGAGAGCCCAATCCATGCAGATGAATGCACAGGTGCTTGGTATGACGATGCCAATTCCTCGCACATTCTGGTGTAGACTTAAGTAAACCTGACCCTCAAATCCGTCATGATATTTGCCCAAGAGAGCGTTTGGGGCTGCTAGGTCTGCTGGTATAGGTGTGAGCATGAAAAGGAAAATCCTGCCTTTCTCCACCAGCATACCTACCAGCTCCTACGTATATACGATACAGAGATCCCAAAACTTGAAGGTACCTCACTTGGGCCAATATCAAGACGGGTTTGAGGCATAAGAGCAACAAGAGCAAATGAGGGTTCCCTCAGCATAATGTTATACGGGAAAAGACCCATGGGACGAACAGAAATATTTGGTGTGCTGAATAAATGTTAATAGTTGAAGTTGCATTTCGAATTCATCTACGATCACCCAATATCATCATTATGATCATCACAATTTCTCGGATTAATGGTGGTCCTATCAGGTAAAGTTACAATCTTTCTTTAGTGCCTGTTTTGGTGTGAATGTCTTTAATAGGTATTCTTCATACCTTCTCATGCATGATCTATGAAGGTAACTAATTATTGTATTTTTCCATTAGGAAATGAATTAGAGGGATTAATGTAGAGGGAACAAGTCATCAACATGTCGTTTAGGTTATTTCGGGCCTCACATGTACAGATATTCTGATCATTAATTTATTATCCTAATCATAGTAATGTAGATAAAAACTACTATTTTGAAGAAGAAAAACTGCATTTCAGGAGCCAGAGAAATTGATTAGTTTTTGTGCTGTTGCCGTGAACGTGTTGGATCAACTCTACTACCCTGTTGAGCACATTGCATGGGCAGCCAGTTCCAAACTTATACCAATCAAAAGCGACAAGTGGTGGACGGCAAGCAACATATGCTGGACTCTGTCTATGTATCTAATGGTTGTGAAGTATGTGGGTTTCTCACAAATGAGTCTTTATGGAAACAAAAAAATATTATTGGTCCCCTCTATTTTATAATTTACTCTGCCATAACGCTTTTTGGTTTTTACAGATCGCTGAGACACCATAGAATCATTCAGGGTATTAAAGAAAACATTGCTCAAATGGGGGATGTCCCTCGGTAAGTAGCCCAACACACTTGAATTACTCACAACCTGCTGTTATTAGAGTATTTTTGATCTTCCCGACGATTAGTTATCATGGATGCAAACAGACTTTGCGTACTGGCGAGAAGAATGCATTCGTTGTCCTGTGGAGTGAGCTGTATTTAATGAGCATATTGGAGAGGTTATGCAGAAAACTCATGGCTCAAAAGTGCTTTTAAGTCTCGAAAATTTCGAAAATGTACAGTTTTTTCAAACGTTAGTAAGCCGAACTGAACAGTGGACTCATGGTGTAAAATCCTCGTTCCCGTGCCAAAACCGCGGATCTTTCAGTATCGACACGTAAAATTTTCCGCGTAAAAATGTCGTCTTTAGTTTCAGTCGTCTCACACGACTCCTGTACTGAATACGTACCTACTCAGCTCAATTGTTATCTAACCAGTGGATAGTAACACCAGGGATATCGGGACAATAATAAACAAAGGATGAACAAATACAAAAAACTTTATTCAAACGAGTTTTTTTAGCGCTCAAAATCTAAAATAAAAAATACAAGTCCTTGTATTTTTCATATTAGACCATATAAGTAATTTATCGATATGATTTGGATAAACTATAAATTCAAACGCAGTAAACAATATAATTTTTCAAATAATAACTCACAAATATGTAAACAAATTATGAACTCATTTCGATGGCCACTCATTTATTTTCATTTTTCAGGGAAAACATCCACGCTTTATCAACATTGCAGAAAAATGAAATGTTGACTGCCATAAGATGTTTCCTCGATTTTGTTCACGCCGTCCACTGGCTACCATTCGGGTTTTTATGGGCAGGCAAGCTCAAGCAGTGGCATATTGGCATGTTGGGGATGGTTTCATCGTTAATCAGCCTGTGCCAGTGACTCTCGTTCAAACATATTGTTATGCGTCTTAATTTGTTATTTAATTATTTTATACAAAATAAATTTTGTTTCATTTTGCATCGAAGTAATTATATAAATACCCATCAAACCATTTTCGTTGCACTGAACGAATTGTACAAAAACAAACAAATTCACTAAATCGTATTCTCTTCATATTTGGGTACGACTTTACAACGCCATAATAATTTATAAATGCTAACCATTTATTCTGTCTTTATTTCAATGTAAAAATGTTCTAGCGTAGTGTCAACTTGAGTAAACGATTTCATGGGTAACACTTGCCGTGTTTATTACAACGTCTCCTACATCAATCGATACTGCAAAGATCAAATTTTTGTTTGCTCAACATCACAAATTTCCTTTCGGGGCAGAACTTTTGCGAGTAATAATCAAAATATACGAACTTGAGATTCAGAAAAATAAACGAACGAGTCAATTCATCACCTCCACCGCACAAACGTAAAACAAAATGTATGTTCTTAAAGAACTGCAATGCTTTCATGTCATTTAAATCGATAAAAAACTCAAGAAAAACTTTTAACACTTCCACTTTTTGGTTGTATAAATAAGTAATAATTTAGGAACTTTAAAATCGTAACATGATTAAATAACTTAAAAGCTCAATTGAATTATATTTTCCATCAATAAATACTACTGTGTTTTCAAACCGTAACACAATGAATTTTTCGCCTAACAAGGGATGCTGAGGGATTAAGCATTAAAATATCAACAAACGCCAATGAGATGTGACTTGAATAATACCTCTAATTACTCAATCTATTGTGCACATTACGTTTTTCCGACTGCTTTCTGAAGTTCAGTTTTTTTAATAAACGGTTTGCTAAGTTCCGAAGAATTTTCAGTCCCTGTAATATAGAAGGCCAAAATCAGTAATTAGGTAATATCATATAAATCTGTGTAACATTAGGTAAAGTGGGTATTTCACAGCGCGTCCCCGACCGGAGGTGTTCGGCTAAAGTAAAGATAATTGGAAGTTTGAAAAAGTTCTTGCGTAAGGAATTCGTCGTTTGGGAAACTGTACAGCGTACTCCCTTGCTGCTTCATAACTGTGACCATTTGCAAAGCCGTGTATGAAAATCCTGTCTACCTACTCGCTTGTGTTATAGCGAGCCATGATGGCACAGCGAGAAGAATGAGGCAAAATCGAACAGTCGTCCTTACGCAAGAACTTTTTCGATGGTAACTATGTGCCTGTGCATTATTATCAAGGTGTTATCACATAACAGACGTCCCACGGCTCTTCCAATGAGAATGTTTTTTTTTTGCGAATGTTAGGAGAATAACGAAAATTATGGTCAGCTGTCTGAAAAGTCTACCCAGAAATGTAGGGAATTTAGAGCTGGCCGCGTCTGAAAAAAACCACGGAAGCGAGAAGACCGTATGACATCACAAACAGGATGAAACCTGCAGTGCAAAGGAGTTAAGGCAATTTTAGGGAAGTAAGGTCGAAAACACGGAAAATATTTTAACAGTGAAAAAAGTCGGATTTTGAGTGAATTTAAAAAAAAGGCCAAGAGAAACTTTTGGTCGGAAATTAAATGTAGAGAACATAGGAGAGGTGTGGGACACCTCTTGCGTTACACCCTTCATAATTATGAACCAATAACCAATCCGTACGCCAGCAGTCGAAGCACTATGATCTTACCATATTGTACTGTGTGATGTGCATATGGCTCCCGTAACAGCTCTGGTAATATTTTTATTTTTTGAGCCCCTGGTCAGATGTTGGTGTGCCCTCATGGTTTCGCTTGAGTGCTGCCAATCCCAACATCCTCTGCAGAAGTATCTGAAGCAGGTGATATCTCGACAGAAGTAAGGTCCTTGTTGAACGCTGCAGGCGGAACATGGAGAATCCTCCAAGTAAGGGTTGATTTGAACCTGTATCAATAAAATGATTTTTAAACATATTCACGCTGCGTTGAAATACATGAGTTTAATTTTCCGCTGACTGTTTTTGAGATTTGTTTAGCAAATGTACATTTGGTACGTTAAGACCTTATTCAAATTGGTCAAGCTGGTTGCAATCACTCACATCTAGAAATGAGAAAATCCTTCAAGGTAACAAAGTTGCACTATGGTTACTTAGTCGACCGTAGCTGACATGATCCTCTAATCCTAAAGGATACAATGAATAATTCTAATGATAAAGGTTAACTAAGCGTGGCTCACCTTCTTTGAAAACTTGCTAGTTTTCACTTCGATGAAAGCTGCTAAAACCGCCTTCATGTAAGAATGGTGGGTGCTGAAAGTTACTCGCCCAGAACCAATAGGGTACTTGTACTTATCGGTATCCAACCCTGAAAATATGTACAAGGGTTCAATCACAGTTGTATTAATCTAGGTAGAGTAGCATGGAAATTACTTTTATCGAAAATCGTTAATCTACTTGAATTCTCATGAAATCGTGAAAAATATAGAGGTAATTTGAGGCTGACAGCATCAAATAAAAACCAAAACATGATTGTTTTGTTTGTACCATGATTATGGCTGTATGTGCCATAATTGTTATATGTGGTTGCCATAATGGCGCTAATCGTTATATTGGTTGTATGTGTATATTGTTATTACAGGTAATAATTCAATCGAATGTTATTTACCCGCGTAAACTACAGCTCCAAACAGGTCACTCATTATTTTCGCTAGCCCTTCGGCGTGTATCATGCCGTGCAAAGCTCCGACGAAAACCGTCTTCTGAGGGTCCAACTTTTGAGAGATTTTGGCGAAGTTGCTGTTAGCCACAACCCACGGAATTATTTGCACTTGCGTCTGGACAGAAGCGGGATAGCATTCAATCATATCTACGATTATCTTGACAAAGAAGAAAATGAGGTAATGAAGTTTTTAACATCATAAAATGAAAATGAACAACAAACACTCTCAAGATGGGATTGAAAGTTAGTAATCGTGAAAATTCAAGATCCTATACCGATTTAGAATAAATTCATCAGCGAGTCTTAGTTGAAAGTTTCAAAAACTTACCTCTTTCGATTTAATCTTTCGAGTGGGGATTTTGTAAAATTCGCCCCTTTTAATGTAGTTGTAGGTGCAGGAGTCTAGCAACGCTCTCACCTGAAAATGTGGACAAAATAGATACAGGAATTAGACACGAAGCTGATTTGGGCGTTTTATCAGCCCTTATATCTCGGATTCAAGTAGTATAAATATTGCCCATAATCGAATAGGTCTAGTTTTCAGCCCGAATGTGTAAACGAATATTGATCGATCCTACGCAGGGTTAGAAAAACCTTTCGATTTTATTATAAAATTTCGTTTTTTATACTAAAAGTAAACACACCTATAATTTTGATCAGGGATTTGGAATTGGAATAATCTGAAAGGGTTTTGTGTACCCTCGGGTAGTTATTGTTTTCTAGGCTTGAGGTTGGTGTCCCCTCAAAATCAAATGTGGAGTCGTCCCTTAGCCTATCAGCTCTGGTATATCAGGACTTTCAGAATTGTTGCCAGAATACCAGGATTTTACATGACCGTACGCCGTGTTGGACACAACGGAAGTTGTATGGATAAGATGGATCACATAGGATGAAAATGGCTACTGTTGGGTGGGTTACGTGTTTGGAATTATTCCAATACTCAAGTACTTACTCGCATACTCAGACCACTATGACGAGTATCGTCTACTTCTCACCTTTTTCTCAGACTCCATGATGAGATAAGCAAATCCTTTCGGCTCTTTGAGCCCCTCTTTTTTCGGCCATTCGACTTTGACCGACCCGAACTTGCCGAAAGCTTGAATCAGAGCGATTTCTGTGATGTCCCATGGCAAACCTCCCACGAACACCTGCTCAAACATACACAAAGAACTGAGCTTCTCCCCAAAACTTGATATTTATCCACTAAGTGAGTAAATTCTATATACTGCATTTTATCGAGGTTCTAAGATACGTTCTTTCAATCACGCGTTTGACACAACTGATTGGAGATTAACTGGAAAACGCCTGACACGTCGAAAGACCAGGAGGTTTATTTAATCATTCAAAATACAATCAGAACCGATAATAAATTGTCCTGAAGTTCCACAGAGATAGTCGCTGGTAATCAGAACCGAGTTCACCAATAGCTTTCTAGGAGCTGCGTAGATCTTCCTAGTTATTAAAAGCAATTTTTTGTTTACCTTACAGGAGTAAGTGAGTGGCTGCTTGTGATTCTTTGCCGGCAATTCGCCAACCCAGGTGCAAGAAACCTCCCTTACTGAGTTACCTGAAACTGTTAAATTTGAAACTGTCACTTTTGTGGTCCTGAGAGACTTTGAACTCACTTGTAATTTACAAATTCACCGCCTATCTTAACCACTTGTTAGATTTGATCCTTTCGAGTGATTCAAGAACAACGGGATTTACTCGGCATATTCTTCACTATTACCTACTACGTATGAATTTTGTTGCTGTTTTGTACAACCAATATTATGCGCTAATTGATTTGAGTAGGCACCATATTTGTACAGCTACACAGACGAAGCTACAGAACTATTTTCATTTAACATAACAAGTTGTACCCTAGATGTACATTCGGCGTTTTAGATCCCTAACTACACAGTACATATACCTAACCTGAAAATATTGCATAATAAGAATGTGATATTTAACACATATCAGGTTATAATTGATGATATACAAAGAGATTTGACGCACCATTGAGATTTCTTTGAAACTTCTGCTGTTTATTGGCTTGCCCGTTGTTGTAAACTTCGTAATTCTCGACGCATTTCGCTTGGTCGTTGTGCACAGCAGCCAGCAACAGTCTTCCGGTTCGCTCGATAATTTTATTCATCAGTTGAGGATCGCAGTCCTGCTGTTGTCTTTGGAGAGAGTACGCGTTTTGAATGTTTGTCCACTCCTGCTCATTCGCTGGGCAAATGATTGAGTTTGGTTGTACTGCAACTGTGTTGTTCTAAAACATCAAGCGGAGTAATATAATACATCGTACACACATCGACCGATATTTGTACAATGATCACAGAGAATAACAAACCGTAGCAAATTTACAGAGTTTCTCGGACAATAGTCAGATCGTCTCACAACAAAGTGGCGACACGACGTGGCAAATTAATCACCCGTAAGAAAATTGAGAAACTTGGACACCATTCTCACGGCTTGCTGGCATATGCCAGGTGCCTATTTCCCTGTGTAAAAATGTTAACATTACTTTCCAATCTGTAATTAATGTGAAATTGAAGTTTAAATAGAACCACTCACCATGAAGTTTGCGTTGCTCATATCTCCAATAGAAGTGCCTGAGTTGCTTTCATTCGGCGAGTTGCTGTTGGAAGTCATGCTGACAGGGCTGCTGCGGGTGCTGTATACAAGAGAAATTCGTGTTACTATGGACTACAAAAATAACTTCAACGGAGACGTTGCTGCAGACGATTAGCAGTAATTGAATAACATCACTGTGTGAATTACGAGTTAGTAATACAATTGCTTGAATATCTCAGTGTAAAGCAAAGTTTGCCAAGTCAGTTGATGACTCACCTCTTGACTGGTGGTGAATTTGCCGGAGGGCAAATGGGCGGCATCGTAAACTGGGTGTCCGCAGGTCTGACGATCTTCCGAGGAACGGTCACAGGTTGAGTGTCGTAGCATACTTGGTAATTTCCATACCTTATTCCAGCCCCCTGAAAAATACCATGAGATTTACAGTTGTGTTGATTGTACCGAACATGTAACGTGTATACATTCACGTGTAATACATCGCTGTGAGGTTCACTAGTCTCTAGTGTACCTACTCATCGATGCTGCGAGTAGGCCTGTCGTGACCAAAAATCACAGAGCCACAATTTCTTGATGCTTTACTAAGAACTTATACCAATCAATTTTTACCCAAAGGGCGGTAACATAACGATTGTGATGCGGTTTACCTGGTAAGATGGGATAGTATCTATCGCTGGAGTCACATTGTAAGGCGGTGCAAGTGGATTAGAGTTCCCAATAAGCGTGCCACGAGGCATATTTAGGCAAAGAAGGTCCGATATAGAATCTCCTGTAATGAAATCAATTTCATAAAATATTTTGGTAATTAGGGTAGGCGCCATCAATCAATCTTAATTTTCATGTTCAGTACATTATATTATAAGAGATTCATTCGAATCAGTTCTCACCATGGGGTGGTGGAGTGTTATCGAACGGTGAAGAGTTTTGGGACCAAGGTAAGTAGTCAACGTTTTGACAACCTGGCATTGGGGGTTCTACACAGCTCCTCAGCTGAAACAGTGATTCCAATTCAATTAACAAGCATCGTACAAAAGTAAAGACAATTCGTTTTGACAATGCCGTTATTCATAAGGAAGGCTACATATCTACATTTTACCATTAAATGTATTCTTCTACTCGAGACTTTCAACATTATATGTACATACAACATACGTATTAATATTCATACTACACGAAACGTGTGGGGACGACGGACCAAAAGAGCTTACCAAGTAGAATAAACATTAGTTGTTTTTAATGGTTCAAACTTGTTCAGCCAATATACATCACAGATACCACGAAAATGAATTGAGAAGGTACGTTAAATAATCTGTAGACACCTAAAATATACTGGTACTTACGACGGAACTCAGATAGTACTACCAAAAAACAGGACTTACAAAATCATTCAACCTTACATGTTATAGTTACAATAAATGTAATAATATAGTTACCAAAAGGCTGAAATCGATTATGTAAACGCTCATTGCCGTATTGATTCGATGATTTTCACGAATAAAATTAAGAACGTCAATAAACACTCGAGAAATTAAAATAAAAGTCGCAATTGGCGACAAGTAAAACTTCGGTGATTAAAACAAAGTGGATTAGTACGAATTCGAAATTGAAGAATAATGGAAATATGAAAATCGCGCGGGTTAAAATAATTTGACTTAGATGGAATAAAAACAAATTGAGAGTTTTTTCTCTCGGGGAAAGTTAAAATTGTGCGAATTGTGAAAAAGTTGTTGAGATGTTGCTTTGTTTTCAATGGAACAGCGACTCAGCTGATTGAAAATTTTATTTAGTCCGACGTAGGTAATGATTTGTGAGGTTGCTTTCTACACTTCTAAATGTGTGTGAATCTGAAGATTAATGAAACTAAATAAGTAGACTGTTAACATTCGTAATAATGTATCAGTGGGGAGAAAAAGGCGTTCCTGGCACACTAGTCTAGGAGCCACCAGACAACAATGCCACCGACTATGTAGTTTGTGCCGATGAACCACTATACAATAATCATGGGCAGTATCGTTTGGGTACATGTATATGTATTAGTTCATGTGAGGGATCGGTTCGAGGAAAATGCAGCGCATTGAAAAGCTAAACTTCATCACCACAAAACGCTCAATTGATGATCGCAATAAAGTGAACCAGAAAAATCTAAGGGCATGCGTTGCACTAGCTTATATCGTCAATTATACGAATTTTGAAAATTTACTTGGGGCAATTCAATGTATTTGACCGACTGAAAACAAGGACATCAACCAATGTCAAGTGCACAAAATGGAATGGAGATTCTCAAGCTCTCGAATGGCTGTATAACTGTTTGGGCTTGACGTTAAGCTTGTTTTTTATTCAAATTGATTTTAAATTCAAAACCTCTCAAGTCATGAATAGTACCTGATATAGATGAGGAAGGTGATCACCAGTCCTTGCAGTTGGCATGTTGAGAAGATCGGACAGAGATTCAACGGAATCTCCTAAAATATAATAGAAAAACATTATTGCTTTAAAAAATTTCTATAAAAACAAAATAAAACATTTGAAATGAGAGCGAACATGATAAGAGCATTTTCTGACAGCCTGATAAAAGGTGATCGTTGTCATTTAATTAATTTAACTGGAGTCGAAGCGTGAAATTTGTTGTTTTACGACCATGATTTGGTAAAAAATGAAGTACGAGTATTTCTTGATTCAATAAATTTTCTAAATCTGTAGGATGTATAGATGCGTAATTATATAATCAGTACTTATTTTGATGAACTACCTCCCAAGTGCAGACAAGAAATACATCATAGGATGTATACCCGCGGAGAATTACTATAAGAAATATTTTCCAACTACAGCCCTAATGGGATAATGAAATATTCTACTTGTTTCATTATTTTATTATACTTTGTTGCAGTAGGTAGTCGTCCTTGATTTTATAATATGAATCCTACAGATTCTCACAAATAACGCTGGGACTGAAGATTATAGAAAGAAACACAAACAGAAATACGAATCGAACTGCTTGGGATCGAATAGGAAGTGTATAGGGACTAAATTAACTAAAGCTTATTGTGCAGCTTAATGTGGAAGTTTACCTGTCGGCGGTGGTGTGTTGAAAGGGGATGAATTCTGAAACCATGTCCCTTGATAAGAGGCCAAATTGTTGTTCTCTTCTTTTGCGAAATTCGAGCCATAC
Source organism: Stenodema calcarata (assembly GCA_963920205.1). Taxonomy (NCBI): domain Eukaryota; kingdom Metazoa; phylum Arthropoda; class Insecta; order Hemiptera; family Miridae; genus Stenodema; species Stenodema calcarata. The sequence goes on from OY986056.1 coordinate 7,122,916, forward strand.
GCTCCCCCTTGCATCTAAACAAATCAAGTACAAAGCATCATGTGCCAAGTCCCCGAGCTTTGCCCTTAGTGTGGGGGAAAAGAGGGGTATTGAGCATCCAGAAGAAAGTTTTTTTGTTTCGTTCTTTCTATCAGAAATGATTTAGAACGATGAATTGTCGCGGATGGGTACGGTCAATGAGAAAACGGGGCGCCTCGTCTAGTTGTGTCAACTGGGGCTTATTCGCAGCCTCTGTCGCATGAGATATCTCTCAACGTCCGCCCACTTCTAGGCGATAGAGATAACGGGGGAGGCATGAAATAAAAACAGAAGAGAGGATATTGAAGTACGTCATAGACACAACTAGGTTATTACCTTACCAACGCTTTTCAAACAATTTATTTCATCAAATAGTAATCGAGAAAATGGAATTGTTGAAACGTTATCTATTCTTACGAAAGCGAAGAGTTACACGATTAAACTGGCTTCAATCATCAGTCAGTTACAATTATTGTTACGTTATTGAAAACTTTCCTTGAAACGGACAACTAAGTGCTTGTCAATAATTACGGTATCGGAATGTACTATGTACTAAGTCTTAGCGAGTGCCCGTTTGAAACGGTTGATAACGATTAGTGACCTGGTGAGATGAATTTGGTTCAGGGAGTTCAGATGACCTATACATCCATCTTTCATCAAAAAACATAGCTGAAACGTTTAAACTCGGATTACAATCAAGAACAAGTCAAAATAGAAAGAACTTGGACGGGAAGCGGTTCAACGAGATCGAAGGATAAATGGTGGCCCAAATGATTCAGATGTACAGTCTGCACATTCGAATCACATTGAGAAGTAATACGTATCTACATAATAATCACCAATACGAAAAGAATGATCGATCTCGTGTAAAGAATTTGGTTGGGATATGAAACGTTGTGACATAAATATCAACCTTTCGTCAAAATGTATTGTTATAACAATACATAATATGTATATTACACCTATGCTTGGACTCGGAAAACGGCGAAAAAAAAACTTGAAAATGCTGTCTTGTAGTTACTTCTACATGCTGTTTATCAGTTTCCTTTAATTACTTCCTCGTGTTGATTACCGTCCGCGCTTTTCATATCTGTTCACTTTTCTTATAATCAATGTCTAGTCTTTTACATGATTTCTTCTACCATTATTATTCTAAATAAATATGTGAGGTGAGTGTGTAAGGGTTTCCTTCGACATGACTTAGTTCGGTACTATACGTACATCAACGCGTAAATAACAATCACCGTACATAACAGTGACGATGAAGAAAAACAGAATTACCTATTAAGCACAATCACCTGACTGGTTACGTACAAAAATTACCACAACTTTCGCATTTTTACAGAAGATATCAATCATAGGAACTATACCTAACAAGATTGATTGATTGATTGACGTTTATTTACCTGCATAAAATAGGACCTAGAGACAAGAGAGGATGTTAAGAGGAAAACTCAAAACGAGGTACCTACTCAAATGAACTCAGCATAACAATATCAACTATATAATTAAACTTATTAGCGAATAGAATCAATTATAATTAACGAATTAGAAACCATTTTTTTACATGCACGATATATTTGGAATTAGAACTAATTTTTCCACACAGTTCTTCGAGTCTGTACGTTTTAACATACCTATTTAGTCTTTATTAACATTTACTCCATGTTCTTCCAGCATTTCACTAATTCATCTACTTCCCTACAGGGAGGGGAGGCCGGCTCCTCCATTTTCCGTGTTACTTCCCATTTCTCTAAATTTAGTTAGTCAAATTCTTCCAATATCAATCCACGAGATCAAACGTATAGTTTAACAAGTATCCAAGAGTGGCAAGCTACTATCGTTCGATTTTGGTAGACATGTAGGTATCCCGTTTGCCGTGGAACATTGGACCATGAAACCGTTATAGCTCAGTGCGAAATTTTGTCGGGACAACGCCTCGCCCTCGTACCTACTCCTTGTTCTTCGCCATTTCTTCTCGCAAATCTTGATAATTCAGGCATATAAAATTCTGCGAGCAAATTTTCCAAACAATCGTCTAATTATGGAAACTAATTAAATCTCCCTCATCGACAAGAACCATTCACCCGTCATTAGAGTTAGTACCTCGGGATTTTATCGCTCATGAACGGTATCGCTCATGTACAGCCCATGAACCTAATTTTCAGTCTAGATTACCATTTCAAATCTTGATAATTACATTATCTTTATTACATTATACGCAATTAAATTTCGCCGCATGCAGCTGAAAGGAGGTGAAGCTAAGTAGAAAATGGGTGAAACACAAGAAGACAAGTGGTTGAGCACCAAACGTAATAAAGCCTTTACATTGACAGGTCAGTGGTTTTACGCATACCTAGGTTTACACTAAACAAACCAACTTTAATACAGTAGGTACCTATGTAGGTATATTTCTAATGGAAAACGTGAATTATCTTCAAAATGGTTCATTGGTGAAGTATTTTGTTCTTCTCCTATTCACAAAGAAACACCTGTTTTTTAAATCTTGTTTTACTGATTTTTGTTTTACTGTTTTTGATTCACTGACTGTATTCTTCCGATCGAATTTCTGTTCTTTTGGTGTTCTAGTATTCAACAAAGCCGTCGGTTTAATAGAAGACACTGAAGTGATTGAGGTAAGCGCTTGTCCTTACTCTGGGAATACTCCCTTATCCTGAGGAGCTGACTGAGACTAAGTAAGTTTCTTGATTTTAATTTTCATAATGAGCGAGCTAGACAGAGGAGATTTTGTAGAGAAAAATGTTGACGTCAAGTCTCCAGATGGCGGAAAGCGTAGTGAAGAGGTCATTCCGACGGAAGGCGGTGATATTTCACCGGAAATACAAGAAAACCCGTCGCAGGCAGTCGTACCGCCGGATGCTGGCGCTCCGACGGATGCCGACCTAGAAACCTCCTCGAAGGAAAAGAAAAAGAAAGAAAAACCTCCCAAAGATGAAAACCCCGTTGACGACAAAGTGATCAGGAAAACTGCAGCTGTCGACTCGAAGGTTCAGGCGAAAATGTCAAGAAGCAACCTGGGGATGGCTGAGAAAACTATCCCGGCTCAAAAAGAGGAGACGGAAAAACACGGAGTACCTGCAGGTGGATTCTTGCAAACTGGTGACATCGGCATGCACATTGGACAAACTGAATATATTATGTTGACTGTAAGAGATTTCTTGTTGTATTCCATTTTAGTTACAGTTGTGACTGTTATTGCTGTTGCTTCAATGCCTAGTAGCAGGTATTACTACCATGACATTCTCACCCATTTCCTAACGGACTCCAATTTCAAAACTGAATCCGGACTGTACAAAAATTTTTGGGATATCCGCATTCTTGATCAGATATGGGATTACTTGGTAGGTATTTTGATACCGTTGACGTACTCTAGCGTTAACGACAGTCTCGCTGCCACGTTTAAGGCTAATTTGAAGGAGGACCACTTGATGATCATGGAAAACGTTGTGGTTGTCCTACCTCGAATACGGCAGGTAAGGGTCAAGAATGATTCCTGCCAAGTGCCCGAAGGATTTAAATACATTTTTGATTCCTGTTATTATTTTTTCACCCCGGAACTAGAAGACAAGGAACCGTTCGGTTTAAAAAACGGAACCCTTTGGACGTGGCAACCCGACTCGGTCACGAAATCGTCGCCCGTAAACGGCGAAATCTCTACTTACACTGGCGGTGGTTATTTCATGGACTTTTCAACAGATAGGAATGACACCATGAAGTTATACTCTGAAATGTGGAACAACACTTGGATTGATCACGGTTCTCGTGCCATCATCATAGATTTAGTAACATATACTCAACGAGACAATTTATTCTGTATAGTTACCCTGCTGTTCGAAATACCACCATCTGGTGGTGTTATTACTTCCGGAGACATACGGATTCAGAAATTATTACGCTACGTTTCAACGAACGACTTCATAGTTTTGGGATTCGAGGTTGCATTACTCATACTTCTCGTGTACTATACGATCGAAGAGGTCGTCGAATTGATCATCATACGCCTCAAGTATTTTAGAAATCCGTGGAATGTTTTTGATTTGACCATTCTTATTTTAGGGTTTTCGACTTTAACCATAGGTGTATGGAGGTATTTCTTGGTCGAGAAAGAACTACAAGGGCTCCGTGACGCCATGAGAAAAAATCAGTTTTTCAGCTTCCATGAAGTTCGAAACGCCCAGACGGCCTACGAAGTGTCAATTGGCGCATTAGCTCTTGGCGTTTGGCTCAAAACCTTCAAATACATGTACGTCGTCCGTCCTGGTGCCATTGTATTGAGAGCTTTTCAGAAAGTCCGGATGGAACTTTTGGCTCTTACTTTGATGCTTCTCCTCCTTGTGTTCGGGTTCGCAATGTTCGCTCACGTAATTTTCGGGACGCACGTTGAGGAGTTCAATTCCATTGGTAACTCTATGTTCACTCTAATCGCACTCTTCTCTGGTGGACTTTACTTCTACAAAGACTGCGAAGAGGCCCGACCAATGCTGGCTCCTGTGTTCTTCATTTTATACATATTCGTTGTTATCCTGCTGTTCCTCAATTGGTTTGCAGCAGCGATAGTACACGGCTTGAAGAGAGCAGCAAAGGATTTCGATGCTACAGGTGATGACGAGCAAGTTTTCTTGAAAGACATCCTAAGAAACGCCCTCAAGAAAATCTTCTTGTTCTGCGGATACAAGCGAATGTACAAAAAGATGGACCAAGAGGACATGGCTTTCCAAGAGAGACCTGACTACGACATCATCATAAACCTTCTTAAACGGAATGGTTTTGGGATCTTAGAAAGAGCATTATTCTTGAAAAGGCATGGCATTACTGAAGAGAATTCCGTCATACCTAAAAATAAAGTTGACGACATAATCGCTGATTTGAACGGCATGAACAAACTCTACGTCGAAGTTGAAGAGCACGCTAGGATTATGGATCAGGTTGACAAAATTAAGAAGAGATTGGAAGTTTTAGACCATGCGCTGTCTGATATGGTGGTAAAAGTTGATGTACTCGTTGATAAAATGAAGTACCAAGAAGAAGAGCCAAAACGACCAAAATCCACGTGATTTATAGGATTAATTCGTTCAGTTGGTTTCTGAATTTCAATTCAAATATAATTATATCTTAAAAGCTGGCGTATATTTGCTTAAAACTACTTTTTTTTTTAAACAATTTACGTGGTTTCTGAAGTGGACGAAATCGCATCATGATTCCCATGGCTATACTCTCTAGAATGGCATAATATCACAGTAATTTAATACCATATTACGTTATTAAATTACTGTGATATTATTCTATTACACCTATTAGACTTTTGATGGTTCTTATTATTCAATCACTGTGGTAAACCCAAATCTCAGCATCGAACCCAGTGATATGGAAATACATGACATGACAATACATTGTATTTCTATCTATAAATAGTAGAAATACAAGACATGTATCTATATCACATTGTGATATCTCTACACTTCATTGAATCACTTTATACACTTTACTACCGTAAGGTCTGAAAATTACGATAGTATAAAATTATAGTGATAATTATCGATAGTTTGATACGTTTATTCAACTATTGATCGCTTCAATCCGATGATGGAAACAGCAAGAACTGAAAATTGAAAAAATTTATTTACTATTCAAATTTAGAGTAGTAAGTGAAACTGACCTGGTAGGAGATTGAACACTCATTACATACGGTCGTATGTAATGAGTGTTCAATCTTGATTCGTAATTGTATTCGAATACAAACACGTATCTTATCCCACTGAATGAACGGACAAAAAGTGGCCCAATAACAAATTTTTGTAAAGCTGGAAAACTATTTGATCCTAGAATGAACGTACATATTTGAGTTTGCTCCCTCGAGCTTCTGGAGGCGAAAAACCACGAAAGTTTCATCCAACGCTTAAAATGGCTGATTTTCATCCGACGATTTTAGCAACAGCACTTACCTAAATTGGACGTTTGGGTAGTGAAATCGACGCAGAATTAGATGCTCTTTAATTGATTTCTGAATGGTCATGTACCAAACATCACCCGTTTTACGAGTTACAACCGAAAAACTGAAAAAAGTCTGAAAATGTGGTTATTCGCCTTTCCTGAAGCTCGAGGGTCTCAAAGGCGCAAACTCATATGCATTCATTCCTAATTTTTTGCTCTAATTTCTATGAAACATAATAGTTTCAACGACTCGCACTCACCCAGCTTTTCGTGAACACCCGGTTCTTTACGCATTTTTCGGGTTTTCTTCCGAACGATCGATCCGGTTCGGGTGAATCACTTGAGTCGGAGTTCCGATCGACGGACATCGCGTCAGCGTTCTCGTCGGCGTCCATCTACAACATTTTAGTTCCAATAGTTCTTATTGTAGGTTGAACTTGTTAATAACGGACATGTACTACTAATAGGGCCATTAAACACAGAGTTTATGGATGTACAAGTCCAGTAGAGAAAGTTTACAAAATTTCGTTACTTGTGTTTATTTACGTTTATTTGTGTAGGTAAGTCTTACGACTACTACAAAGATAGGCTCGAAATATAATCATAAGAAAGGCAAGGGAAACTCAATATGAAAAAAAAAAACCACAGTAAATATAAAACAAGTAAAATAGAGACATTTTATATAAAACCAGTTATTTCTTTGATAATAGAGTGTCATTCCAGACGATAACTCTCGATAGAATTGGGTTAAAAGTTCAAATTTGCACACAAAAAATCTGTCTTGGCAATTGAAAGGCTAAGTTCGTAGATGGGTAGAATCGGGCTACTCTAAGGGGAGTTTTAGTGGGGGGGGGGGGGGGGGGGAATAACCCATAAATTCCAAAAATAAAAACGATTGATGAGTGACACCTCATTTTGAAGGTTTTATTGCGCAGAACACGATGGTGAAGTCAGAATTGTGATATCATATTCCGTTCTCAAAGTAGAGCACTTTGGAGGTAAAGAAACGGAAAAAAAGAGACAATATTGATCATTGAATGTGAAGTAGGTGAATTACTCTGAAGTTACACTACTTTTGTGTCTTCCATTGGTTGAGTTTATTTCCAGAAGAATCAAAAGGATCAAAATCCTAGATATGCCAAAATCCGGAGTAGCATTGATCTTACTTTTCCATTTCCTCGCATGAAACTACGACCTCCGTAAGTTAGATGAAGTTGGCATATTTTTAATGATTATAGTAGTAATAAGATTTTATAATTAACACAAACGACATTGAGGGAACTGGAGGAACCTTTTCTTTCCAAGATATCAAGTGACTATTAAGAAGAACGATCTTTAGTCAGAGAGAACCGCACCTGATGCACACCGAATTAACCAAACAGCTTCATACTTGAATTCATAATATATTATAATTACCCAATACATTTAAGATTGCCCATATTTGAATGGGATATTCCACACATCACATTTTACATAAAATCTGTTATTTCTTCGACAGTTCGCTCTTATAGCCATGCTGCAGGTTTGGTGTCTTTTGGCAGTGAATTCAGGATGGTCTGAAACGGAGTTTGGTATAAAAATGTGTCGGAAATTCGAGTTTTAAACATTCGAAAATTCGCTAACAGATAACGCAGGCACAGGTTCACAGCAAGTATCGAGGAACCACCGATGAGCGAGCAAATGCCGAATTTATATAATATTATGGCACTTTCAAAAGAAAATCCACAGTTATGCAGCATGGTTATAAGAGCGAATTTTCGAAGAATTAACTAGTTTTATGTAAAATAAAACCCCGAAGTACACCGAACAGCATTGAGCAGTAGTCCTACTGACCACCCACAAAGCCGACCACCCGAATTCTTCGACAAAATTTCCCAAAGACGTTGCCCCGTTACTTATACTTCATACGCCAGGCCCAGCAAACAGATCCGGGGCAAACGGCCCTCCTCCATCCTACAGAGCTCTGTATGAGAGAACCCAAACCCATGAATAAGATTCACAACTGAATGTGAAAAATAACGTAATGAGTCTTCTAAGATAAAGTTAAAGTCTAGGTTTTTGAGAATTTACCCATTAGGCCATGCTGCATGACTCGAACGTAGTTTGAACTGAGATTATTGTCCGTTTCTATACCAATATTACCGCTTGGTCCTGTAAAGAAGTTCCGTTGAAAATGATCCGGTATAATTATATTGATTTCCCCACATTCTTGATCGTTGAAAGGCGTCCGTCGTATCAGGCTTTGTTATTGGTGCGTAATTTATCTGATTTTACTTTCGTGAAATGAATACTTGAAAATTATTCAAGCCCCAACAGCTGCTGGCTCAAGTCGTTTTTCGTGCTTTGGCTGAGGGAAAATAGCTTAGCAGTAACTGAGCATCATTCGTTCTCAACCGCGATACGTTCAAGGTTTAGCTGTGTCTTCACAGGCAGTGTCTTGTTATTATAACTCGTTATTCAGTATTTAATTGTTCAAATTGGCTAGTTGATTTTTTTCTTATCAATACTGTTAGTAGTCGGATAAGCACCACACGCCGTCCAGGAATGGCTGAATGCTTCATACATCAAAGCGTAAAACATTTTGGGTAGAAGAAAATGGCGAACTGTTGAACTTACCTGTGGATAATTAGGCATGCTTGCTCGAGGCTGTCAGTATTTTCAGAAAAAAATAAGCGAGTTACACTTGTAAGCAGATATCCGTCATAAAACTGTGTTACGTGGTACACGGAAGTACCAAATACTGTTTGAAAATGAAACCGAAAATTAAGCGAATCCCATCAGAACGCTGCTTAGAAGGTGCAGATACTTCTATCTTCGTGCGTCTGTCCCGAAACAATGGAGTGCACAAATGGATCCGTGGGTTGTCGATTGGTTTCATGATGTTTCACGTTCGAATTAGTAGCAGTCCAGAGTTCAATTTATCGCCTATTGACCCGAGATTAAGTTGATGATTAGTAAGACGGGGGAGGTAAACTGAAAATATTTTTATTGAATGTTCCACTAAGGTGAGCGTATACACAAGAAGAGAAACACCAGATGAGTAACAATTTTGTCATCAGAATACGATATTTTCTGATCAGAAAACATTATTGATTTTGATACCATCAACGTAGCGGAAACCTTAGGATCTCTTATGAGAGGTGACTTTGGTAGCTGTCCAAAATGACTATTTTCATGCGCAGTTTTCGGTTTCTACAATTTTCGTAAAAAAATTGCCGTTTACTTACATAATACTCTGGAGTCTGAGACCTTTGGATTTTCGAAAAACAATGTAGATTGTGTACTTGAGTTTACTGTTCAAGACTCAGATTTGTTGAATACCTAGCGATTATTACTCGTATGTACACAGGCCAACAAAACAAAAGGTGCAGTTTGTTGCAGAGGAGTTGAGGGCTGCTGTTGTGATTTTTCAGTGTGCTAAATCCAAACCTGGAACCCGTTTTCGCTATCAGGTCTAGTTTTAAATATGCCCCTATAACTATTTTCTGGTTACGTTTGAGTGTTAAAAATAGCACTTCAAAAAATCCAAATTGATATTTTACTTTCAACCAATCATTCTCTGATTTTGAGGTGCAGAAACCCGATTTCAGCTATCTTCTTCCATTCCACGGAAAACAGCGGTCAAGCTGACAAAGTACATAAGAAAAACCAACGAAATGCATTTTTTATATTATATAATATATAGTTATCGTCTGGAATGACACATACATAAATATATATTATATATTTTATAATATATTCCTCATAAATTCTTCAGAATTCTTCATAAATTCCTAAAATGGAACATTCCGACGAGTGACACCTCATTTTGAAGGTTTTTTCATACTGAACACGATGGTGAAATCAGAGTCGCGATATCTTTCTCCGTTCTCAAACTGGAGTACTTTGAAGATGAAGAAGCGTGGTTGTTACTTGATATGATCTTCATGTTAACTCTCCTCTAATCTGATAACGGAATGAGATATCGCAATTCTGACTTCACCGTCGTGTTTACAGTTGGGAGGGGGGTTCACCCAAAAAATGAAAGTCTGACAAGTGACACCTCATTTTAAAGGTTTTTACACGCTGAATAAGACCGTGAAGTCGGAATTGCGATATCTTATTTCGTTCTAAAACCTGAGTACTTTGAAGATGAAGAATACGTTCTGCTCTAATCTGACAACGGAATGATATATCGCAGTTCTGACTTCACCGTCCTGTTCAGCGTTGGAACGGCCAAAAGCTGAGGGGAGTTTTGGGGTGTTGGGGGGGTTTCACCCAAAAAATGAAAGTCTGACAAGTGACACCTCATTTTAAAGCTTTTTACACGCTGAATACGATGGTTAAGTCAGAATTTTGCTATATCTTATTCCGCTCTCAAACTGGAGCACTTTGAACGTGGTTGATACTTTAGATATTCTTCATGGACATCATGTTCTTTAATGGAGACATTTTACATAAAACCAATTATTTCTTCGAACATTCGCTCTTATAGCAATGCTGCATGACTGTGGATTTTTTCAGTTCTCCCAGCAACAAAAAGCACAGTGCCACTAAAGGGGAGCTACGTTCAGCGTGAACTACAATCTTAGTTTCGACCTCATAAGTACTTATGAGGTCGAAACTCAGATTGTAGTGTTTGTGCCACAAACTTTGTGGGTAGCCAGTGTTAATATTACTGTGGGTCGAGGGTTGAAGTATTTTTATATCCACACAGATTCGTACTGCCTACCACTCAACCGAGACCCAGCCATTTGGGTGTGGAATTGTGACCCTTTCCGTCAACCGCAGCAGAGGCCAGTGCCAAAGAAATGAATACCTAGATACCAGTCACCTTCTGGAATGCCATCTATACCACTGGTGCCCACATCTAACGATGACTGTTGCCAACACACCGTACCTGGGAAGAGGCTTTTTATAAACAGAATGACGAAGGCGGATCATCCCGCTAAACCCACCCCTAACAAATCCCTGATGAGGCAACACTATGTTGCGAAACATGTTGGATAAATAAAAGAGAAGACGAACCAGAAGTGAGCCAAAAATACTTCAACCCTCGACCCACAGTCAGATTGTAGTTCACGCTGAACGTAGCTGTCATATTATGAAGGGTTTAACGTGTATGCTTGGAGATTTACCCAGTGACGTAGCCAGAATTTCGATAAGGGGTGGGGGATGTGTGCAGACTTGAGCCTACTGCGAGAGCCATGGAATACTCCCCCAGGGGTATGGAAAAAAACCCAGACTACTTTCCTGATTTAACTTAATATAATATATAAAGCTTTTGGTTTCTTGTATTATTCACTTTTTATTTCCTTATATTATAACGTGCTCAACTAATTTGTGGGAAAGGCAACTAAAACACGAATTTGAAGAGAATATGGAGTTATTTAAAAAATATGAAGTAGGGGAAACAAAGCAATTACCAAAACAATGTTGCTTAATGCTTGCGTTTAATACTAAAAATTTCAACAAATAAATTTCATCATAATATACGTCACGACTTTATCGCAAAAACACGCAGATATCTTAATATTTAAACCAGGCGCTGTATTCTGATTTTCCTCCTTCACTGATCCGCAGGAAACTCGTAGGTACTCAATGACTCTAGATCAGGGGTCGGCAACCTTTCTTCCGTGGTGTGCCAATTTTTCCAAATTCGCAAATTCATGGATTCTTAGAGGGCCGTACTCGAAAATCATGAAATATTGTATGTCACTAGTTCGTTCATTAGTTCATTCCCGTTCCAGCTACTTTACCCCTGTTCCTAATTGTGCTCTCAGTTCAGTCAGTCAGTCACATTGTAGCCCTTATACAAAACGTCTGTTTCTACCACCACGTTCTCATCAATAAAGTGTTAAGTACTTTTTTATATCACGCGTACCATTATTTAATGTATACAGCTTCACAACAGTTGGCGACGAGGATTAAACACATCGAACATTCAAAATCAAGTGCCGAATCGTTTCTTTTTCGCATCCGCGCATTGGTCACCCAGTTGTCGAAGGGCCGCATGCCCCCCGCCGGTTGCCGACCCCTGCTCTAGATGATTAATTTTAAACTGGTGAGGTCCTCAAGTGAATAGTGACCATCCACATCTGATTTGTGGTTTCAGCAAAAATACAGCGCCTGGTTATGATAAGTTGTATTCAGAGGCAGTAGTTTTATTTAAATATATACGGGCACTAGACAGCGCAAGTTTGTCACGTGTTATTTTCATCCTGGAAGCTATCGGTCATGTCCATATCGCCGTAATGGTTTCTAGGTGGAGTCGTTCCTTTTTCGGGCAGCGTCGTCGTCAGGGCAGATTGATCGGTAGTCGAGGTTTGGTTTTGGTTGGGGGTGGTCGGTCGCTGATGGGGGAAAGGAAGGATATCTGGGTGGAGTTCAGCGCCTGGAAACATACAATATTGGATCAGCGACAATCACAATACTCGTGAAATACGTTCCTACCAAGTGAAAAAGAAAATACAAAAGGGTGAGGGGAGCAAGCCTAAATCTTCTACGGCAAGGTTTCCCAACAACAAATATTCGAGGACCCCTTGAAAAGTCGATATAATGTCAAGGACCTAGGGGTGGGGAATACTTAAGGTAACCGCTTCAAATAACCTAATACTGTCCAGTAACCTATTACCAGAAAAACCTATTACTGGAATAACTGTTTGGAGAACTTGGGGGAAAGGCCTTTGAGAGCCTCTTGGTCGCCGGCCATTCGGGATTCCGTGATAATAGGTAATAGGTTACGGACAAGTTACTTGAGTGAGTATTAAGTTAGTTTCGAGTAACAGCGACCGTCTGGTAATAGGTTGTGGTATTAGGTTATTTTGGTAATAGGCTATCGGCGATTCGAGAACCTTTCCAGCGCCCAACGCGGAAAACCAGTAAACCCAGTATTACCAAAATAACCTAATACCACATCCTATTACCAGACGGTCGCTGTTACTCGATAACCTATTACCAAGAAATAACCGTATTACCCAAGCCTACAGGATAACTACGGAAGTGTGAGCAGTCTTGCGGTAGTCTTACGGTGCTCATTCTACTAGTCACGTCACTTCCACCTGCCTATTTTCACGGATAAGTTTGGGAACACTGATTAACGCTTGACTACAAACTGTAACTGTAAGTCAAATTCCTGTCGAAACATAATAAATAATAAAATTTATTATTATTTAATATTGTTTCGATGACAGCTCGTGGACCCCTGCCTCATCCCAGACCTGTTGGGAACCACTGTTCAAGCTGCATGGCCACCTCAGCTTTTAGACAGATATTGCGACTAGTTCAACTAGTTTCTCTGTTTGGTATGAAGGTTTGCTTTACAACCTACACATTTCCCAACTCAGTCCAGATCTATCGACCTATCATACATTACCATTACCGTCAAATGTTTCAGAAAAAATACCGTTATTCTGACAAGATTAGTAACTAATATATAACTGTTATATTCGCTCAAATCGGGCCTCCAAGAAAGTATCGGCTGTTAGCCCAATTCGGGCGAATATCCAGTTAATGGATATTCTGGATATTCGCCCAAATTCGGCTGCCAACTCTCTGTGGCTATTCGTCCAAACCAGGCAATATAATTTGGGCGAATATCCATTTTGAATATCCATATCCAGTTTGATAGATCAAGCGGATGGGGTTGCTGAATAAAAACATCCCCCAAACAACAGATTAGTTGGACATATAGATCAAGTGGACGGGGTTGCGGAATAAAAACACCCCCCAAACAACAGATTAGTACCATATAGATTAGTTGACGACGCAGATAAGTAGATTACCTATATTATAGGTTATATTATATTATATTGCCTGGTTTGGGCGAATAGCCCCAGAGAGTTGGCGGCCGAATTTGGGCGAATATCCAGTTTGTTCTGACAATTCACACAGAAAAACTGAGAAAGGCGTGATAGTGAAGGTCATAGTGGCCTGTAGGCCAAATCGTTAGTTCTGCTTGAAAATATGTATAATAACTGTTTTTGTGAGTTAATGTGTTTTTTTTTTTAAATCACAAGAAGGGCAAACAAACTCCCCAGCGAAGCCCGTCGCTCTCAGCTGAAATTTTCCAAAATACTATTCAGCATAAAAATTGTCATAATCATAATGTATTGTACTTCTGAGTTATTTTTACCATCATACGGCAGACTCTCAGACACCAAGGCTTCCATAGCATTGGTGAGCATAGTTGTGCTGAATGTATCGTCCCGCCGTTGCCCCAAAGCCTTGTGGAAATATTCTACAGCTCCGGAAAAGTTTCCAGTTAAAGTGTACACGAAACCAATGCTGGCTAAAGTTGATGGATTGAGAGGGCTTAGAACGAGCGCCTGTAAGGAAAAACAAAATGATTAACCTTTTTAACAATTTGGCATTTAATAACACTATTTGTCATCCCCCACCACTCCTCCCAGAAGGTAGAAAAATAAAAAAATTCTGCACCAGAACACGTACCTCTCGGTGATATTCCAAAGCGTTTTCATACTTCCCCAGTTTTCGACACGTATGACCCAAATTATTGAATAAAGGTTCCCACTTATCTGCTATAACAACTTCGTTTATTTCTTTCACTTTCGCCAACGCATCTTCGAAATATTTTAGGGCTGCATTGTAACTGAAATAAAAATCAAGTTATTGATCAACACAACCACCAAGTACAAGAAAAAGGAGCTATACTCACAAAGAAGTGAAATAATTGCTTTGACTAACTCATTGTTCTGGTACGCCACCACACCTTTTTCGTGTATTACAAAAGGGTCTATTGGTGCAATGGAACTTGCTTGCAAAAAAAACTTTTCCGCTAATTTGATATTATTCGTAAGCCCACACTCGAGACCGATGTAGAGAAGTGGCAGATGGCATCTGTAAATAACAATAAATCGGTGTGATTAGGTAGGTACCATATTACTTTTAGCAATGTCGCGAGGGCATTATTGATTAATTTGAGAAGAGCATGGACATACAGAGGATATTTTATCCTTCAATGAAGTGAGAAGTGGAGATAACACATTGATTGGGTATTCAAATTCTCGACTTCGCCACAATCTGAACTGAATGGTCGAGAAAATCGAGGTTAATATTATTCGTATTTCAAAGATCATATCGAGGGTCTCACGGCAACTTCCCACATTGTCATTTTGGCGACTTTTTAGAAGAGCCAAAAAACCATATTATGCCAATGACTATTTTTACTGACTAATCCAGTAAAATAAATCGTGAGATTTAGTGTTACCTAACTTATACTTAGTTACATCGATCCGCCGGGAGAAGACACTTCGAATGGTAAGCATAGGTAGGTAACTCCTTTTGGCCTAAAGTGACGGTGTGGGGAGTTGCCGTGAGACCCTCGATATAAGAATGTGACGGGGAGTCGGTCAATGGTTTGTGAAATAAGAGGCAGCAGGAGGGATACGCACAGTGCTTCCAGTCCCCCCCCCCCCCGAAAGCATCCACTGGGCGATAGCCCTAACAACGAAAAAGCCCTGGTGCCAGTTGATGACGCACATTGCTCTGACCAAGAGCCGCAGGAAGTTAGTAGTAAGTGCTGTCAGTCCTTATACATACCCTTTCATCAGCTGCGACGCTTTGAAATAAGCAGCCATCGCTTGGTCGTGCTCGTTTTCTATTGCAAATGAGTGCCCGTAAGTGAGCCACGCCGGCCCAAAAAGTCTGTCGATAGAAGTTGCCTTTCCTAAATATCGTCTCGCAGGATCAGTTTTACCTACAAACATCGAGACCCTGAGCTTGGAACACGAACGAATGAAATACGCGAATTAAATTTAGTAGTTGCAATAAGTTACCTTTCAAGTAATAGTAGCATCCAACAGCAAACCAGGAAACAGCGAGATCCGGCCTCAAATCGACTAAATCGTGGGCGAGATAAAAGAGAGCTGCAAAAACACGATTCTTGTAGAAGGGATATTTGACAAGCGGCATAATGGTCCGTAGATGATTTATAGAATGCAAATATGTATTAGAGATGCAAGATTCTAAAGCAATTTTACCCTTAATATCTCTACAACTCTAATGATTGATTTTACTCGGCCTAATGCACACTAAAATCCTGAAAGGTCAGGGTTAAACGCATGATGATCAATAAGAAAGAGTTCCATAGATCATTTGGGTAAGCAACATTTTGGGTCATATAACCACCCGATAGTATAATGAATGTACCTGCAGTAGTTTTGTATAACTAGATAAACTGAACATGAATCAAATACCAAATTATCAAAGGTCATTACCGTTGCCTTTCTTCAATTCCACCATACAGGCGATGTGGATAGGCAGGCAGGTAGTATGGTATGGATCTTTCTCAATGACCCTGTCAAATGAAATATTGAACATTTTAAAAATAAGACAAGATAGACATGGGGCAATTTGTGAGCCAGTTCCCAACTTCGAATTGGGAGGCATTTGGAAGGTAGTGAGAAAAGAGTGTGATAGCAATTGTATGTTCGTGGAGAAGCTTCGATCAGATTTAGATGAAACTGAACATGAAAAATGCTCTTAACTTTCAGAAAATACTGAAGATCTGATTGAAATTGCTTTTGCTTCAAGTAGGTGCATCTATTAGCTCAGTACATGTATTGGTGAAAAAACTAATCAAGGCGTGAATAGTTCAGCTTACTCAGAAGTTGTGGCAAAACATTCAGCATAAGAACATGCATAATAATGTCTTTCAGCCTTAGCTACTTCCAAATCGAGGTTTCCTTGGAGCCTAGGATGAACCTGAAAACAAATATTAATTCTTTAAACTTCAATAATCTGTATCTTTATATATCTGTATCATTGATGGAGGCCACTTCCATTTCTACTGAATAAGACAACACTTACATGTACGACTGATCGAGAAGGAACGCTCTGATACTTCTTCAGGAGACTCTCGTAAACGCTCTTCACCAACCATTCTTCATCCTTCGTTTTACACTGGGAAGACAAAGGTAGGGAGGCCAATAATTCCTTTTCTGGAAAAACAGGAAGAAATATAGGTATATATATTTTTTTAATGAAAACTGAGTGATAAAATATAAGAATGAATGAATTTCCAAGGTGAAATGTAAAAGAGGTTGCTCTTCCCCCAGAGTCCACCATTCAACGCCAGCTCAAACCACCACCCCTCCCTTGAAGATTCCAAATGGTAGAATGCGGTCAGCCATAGTTCCCACAATTTGTCTCACACTCGTGGTTTAAGTAATATTAATCGTTTGTACTTTATGACGAAAGATTGGATATTTTACATAGGCTTAGGCTTGGTACCGAGCCCAAGCTCAACTAAGGATAGTGTTCAGAGTCTGTGGTCATTATTCAGCTCGATTTCGGTCCACGTTCTATCTCAAATAAGTCATTATACCATTGTCAAGGAATCAGGGTGGGTCATGTCCCCATCCGCCGCATTGAAACCTGGGCTTACTTTACGGATCGTTGTAGGCCAACCTATAGCTCTGGGTCCAGTCCACTCCCTCACCAGATTGATGATCCAGGTGTATGCCGACACAATCCTTTCTGGTACTTGAGACCTGAAAATTCTGTACCATTGAGCTTCAAATGCTGGACACTCAAAGAGGAGATGAGGCGCAGATCCGCCCCCCTCTCCGCAACGTCTGCACGACGGATCTTCCACGTATACATCCATTTCTCCGATTCTGTGCTCCTGAGGACCTTTTCCGACAAGGTGCTGCCATTGTCAACTTCCCGAGTCTTTGTGCCGGATGTCTTCCCAATGCCTCCTATGGCCTTCTCACACCCATTCTCCTAAGGAGGATCCTTCACAGTTCTTGGTGATACTAAAGTCTGGCTCCGGCCCCACAAATGCTGTGGAGGCCCCTTTTCTTGCCATGCCATCTGCTCGCTCATTCCTTTGCACCCCAGTGTGTCCCGGTACCCACTTTTTTCTCTGCTCTCAGACAGTTCTTTGGCTTTCAGTGCTGCCTAGCTGTCCGAGAATATGAGTACCTTCCTTCCTCTAAATTTCCTCCTCCTAATCTCCGCAACACATTCTCCAATCGTGTAAAGCGGCCAAGATGCCTCTGTGCAACATCTCATTCCACTGACTCCAGCCCCTGACCTCCCATCCATCTTAGAGCCATCTGTGAAAATGAAGATGTCTCCATGGATCCGGGAGTCTGGTACCGTCATCCCTACGTGTCAGTCTGACCTTGAAACTCTTCTCAGAGGCAAATATCGGAACTATTGAGTCGCTCCACCAGTAACTTTCAACTCGGACATTTGGAGGACACAAAACTCTGAATACTCTTCAGAATTCCTTCAATATCTTCCAAACCGCTGAACAACAGTTCAGAAAAGGGGTATCAAAATGGGACCATTGGGTTGCTCATGACATAGAAATACTTCAGGCGCAGAGGGTTGTCCCTCTGAAGATACTTAAGATGAAATTTCAAAGTACGTTTACGCTTGCTTCTAATCGTGGATAGCCCAAATTGCAACTTTTTGGATGATTGATCAGTTAGAAATATTTATAGCAGTTTGTTACATTTTAACGGCCAAGGTGAAATATAAACAATTTCACATTCAGTAAGCTGTCCAGGTATAATTGACAGGTTAGCTGTGAATGGTGGACTGAAGCTGATAGTTTGGTAAGTCAAGTAATGGGGAATTTGCGTCGATTCCGAATATCATCCTCCTGTTGTATAGTGCGGCATAGAGTAACGTGTATTGCCCGCGATATTCATTTAAAAAAATACAGTACATGCGGAAAATTGATTTAATTGATTAAATGGATTTGACATTAAGACAACTTTACCTTCCCAAGAAGTCAACATTTGATGCTGGACAAGAGCTTGAAACGCGTCGTAGCAGTATACGTCACTTCTGAGGGCTTGTTTATAACAATCAGAAGCCAAACTGCGGTTGTCCAATGCTTCGTAAACACAGCCTTTCAAAAATAATATAGCACTGTGCACCTGGAAAACAAATATTTTTGAAATGCAGGTACTTACATTCTAACAAGGAAAACATTTGGAGAGTATACAAAATTTGTCTCAACTTTCTTGACTTTCACTGCAGTAACACTCAATTGTTAACCAATGCAACTGAACGTACAGAACCCAGCGTAGAACGTAGGAGGTTTATTACAGTGACCACAGACGTTGAAGGTAAAAGTGACATTTATTAGAGCATAACGACTTACATTGGTCAATGGGAACCCTTCAATAGGAGAATCGGACATTTCTAGGACGGAGTTGATTCTGGAGAAGTTTGCCGATAGGTTGTTTTCATCGCAAGTCAACAAATTTAGAGCACCTGTGTATTCCTTCGCCTCAAGTAGGCACTTAGCTGCTAAGTATCGGCACACGAGATGAGTCTGAAATAGGCATGTGGGTATTTTACATTACAAGTTCACAATATCCCGTTAGCTATCAACTTCCTAATAACACAATGTAACTACAGATATGTATAGATAACTCACTTTTTCAAGTCCTTTGCTTTGAATGAGGTGTGCAGCTCTATGGTACTGTTTCATTAAATACATGCACTGAGCCAGCCAGAACACGTCTTCTGGTTCCCCATCACTCAGTGACACGACTTTGTCTGCCCAGAACAGTGCTGATGTGTACAGGTGCTGAAAGAGTTGTAATTAAATTAATATTTTAAAATGACTAAAAAGTATCAAGCATCAAACTTGTGCAAGTTAATTTGGATGAGGGATTGAAATACAACTCATGGTGAAAGTCGGAAGTCATGAGTAAAATACCACCAGTTGTACAGGCAAATGGCATAGTTTGTTCTTATTTGTTGGGGTTAAATCAGATCTAATAAATTTGAATAATAAGCAAATTGAATAAATTGAACGCACGGCAACCAACGGAAGTTTGTTATTGTTTACTCCGCAAGCTCTGAAAAAGTTGTGAAATGCGCTTGCGTTCTAGTTTTGTGAGTTCTGAAAAAATTTGGGGACTGCGAACCGTTCGGAACTGCGTTCGCGTGGAGATTGTGGTTCGGCTGCATTCTTTTCTTGGCTAAACAGGAACTGCCTTTTAGGGGGCATGACAAGTCCTCTTTCTCTTCTCATAACAAAGGAAATTACCTCGAGTTATTAAATTTCCTAAAAGATTACGACCAGCCATTGGAAGATAATTTGAAAACGGCATCCAGGATGATCTTATAAGTGCTATAGCTAGGGTCATTCCAGATGACATAAAATCTGATCTAGCTAAGTCAGAATTTATCTCAATCTTGTTAGATGAAACATCAGACGTTAGTTGTCTCTGGTTCGGGGGGGGGGGGGGGATTTGAGTGTGGTACCCCATTGACCAGAGCCAAGCCACGCTCCTGTCTCAAATGAATGTTCTCTAGTTTGTTATGTTTTGTTACTACGCACTAAATGCTTACCAAGTCAATATGTGATCGAACTAGCTTGCGATAGCTATCGATGTTGATGGGTCGTTCAGCATTGATTTTCATTTCGTCGTCAGTACCACCAGGCATGATTTCAATTGAAATTATGAGTAGCGCAGGAACGAATAAAAAGTTCAGAATCGACGAACATTATGCGAAACGATTGAAACTGTCAAAAACGATACCATGAAAAAGAAGAAAGGAATCCCGTTTCTTATATGAACTGCCAACAAATGTATCTAATTTTTTATTGATAAATGAGTGAATTAATAGAAATTAATCAAAATCAATGCTATGAACTCGAATCCCCGTTGTTTCCACAGAAAACCCTACTATACTACGTATTATTAATTGTTTCTACTCGGTATTAATAAACTCGGCTCAAAGTGTGGTCAAGAACATTACAAGATTTCTTCTTCTTCTTTCCCATTTATTGCCTTGGGAAACCACAGCGGTGGTTTTGATGTAACGTTGAATGTGTGAGGACAAGTGAACTACTGAAACACTGATCCAACTTAGACAGCACAGTGATACAATATACAGAATGAGTTTGGAGATTAGAGTATTTCTACTATTATTTTATTTCACTATAGTGTTTGCAGGCATATGAATTTCAAATCACTTCCTTTTACATACCGCAAGAAATTGATGTTAAGTACCTACCTAAAAAACATTTATATAGTATCCACGCAGTCTATAGTATCCAACCCCGTTATAGTATCCACCTGCACTGTCCCTCAAGGAACAAAATTTGTACTCACATGAAAATTTTGTACTCACATGAATCGCATGGATGGATACTATATACTATGTGGATACTATATAAATGTTTTTAGGTAGGTACATCAATTTCTTGCGGTATGTACAAGGAAGTGATTTGAAATTCATATGCCTGCAAACACTATAGTGAAATAAAATAATAAGTACGCCTCATTATAGTTACTGTTTTATAATAATAATATCTCATAATATTGGGATGACAAAACAAATGAATTAAGCTAGAAGGTCAGAGTGATTATCCTCTCATGATGATGTTTTTGCTCAGCCATGGAGCAAATTGGTGGAACTGGTGAAAAAGGAGATGGGTGAAACGGCCCAAATCGTACATCAGGACAGAATAGAATAGAAGAGAATAGAAGAAGAAGACCCAAATCGTTATCAATCGTCGGAATAAATTGTTATGCTGATGCGCCAACTTCTCAGCGAGATATTTGGAGGTATGATTATCTCCCGATGAGTATTTAACTTCATGATATTGAAGTGATGATCTAGTGTACTATTGGATTGATCTAATCTGTCCGTAATTGGTTAACAATAGGTATCTCAAATCCTGATCTAACAACCTGTAATCGTGATTATCTATAATCATATTTTGCCAGAAATGACGTTGGAATCGTCACAAATAATGGACTAATGTGGACTGAGAACTCATGTTAGTAAGTACTTGCAAGTAATTGTTCAGATGAAACTCATGGTGTATTTTGAAACGTTACAGAGTGGATTTGAATTTGGTGCACTTATGGCCAATAGTCAACTGAGGAAAGAAGTGAGTGATTATCAAAGTTATTAACAAATTGGTTTGTTACTTGTGCATATTTATACGTGTAATTATGATGTATCTGGTCATGATGTAAATTACGTTCATGAACACTAACATATATTTAGCTATAGACGCTTTGATCACTATAATAAATATTGAAAACAGTTACTGATTACGGTTTGGGATCGAATTTGATAAAAAGAGAACGAATACTTTCTTTTCAGGTGCTGAGAGCTTTCAAGTCCTTACATCGCACAAGATTGTTCGTATTTGATGGAGACGAGCGAGCACTGAACGGTAATTATTTGTGTGCATTTATTTAGTAAGCTGATGTGTCCACGCTTTCCGAATAGTGTCATTGATAAATAACTTATGGGCGATAACTAGGCTTGGTAAGGACGATTTGACAATGATAATAATGATCATCGATAATTTTGATCTGGCGTGTAATGTTGGCCCGTTATCGTTGTTTTTTTCCAGATCACTAGATTTGACTCGGGAAAAACACCAACATTGTTGTCGATTGCCTGATAATTTCCTCAAATAAATAATGGAACCTCTTCTGCTTTGTGATGGAACGCCCCAATGGCTTCAAGAGCTTTTGTCGTCACTCTCAGATTCAGAAACATTAGGCGAACAGGCTCTAATTTTGTCGCTTGTTGTTCTTATGTACGAGACGGGGCTATATTTGGAAAATAGTACTCCGTCATCGACCGGAATATTTGATATACAATTGATGAAGCAACTACCTTCAATTATTACACTAGTCAAGGACGAAGGGTCGTATAAATTAACATTTAATTTGCTGAATTCTCTGCATTGTGTCCGTTTAGCTGTGACGCCCATGGGCTCAATTCTTATTGTCAATTTACTCATCCCCGATGTAAAAGTAGTCAGTTGTGCTCTGACTATATCGGATTTCATCGATATTCATCCGCCATCTCGCGCCACTGTGAAAAACAACTCGAAATTGTCAATTTTGTTCAAAAGCCACATTGACTCGATAAATACGCACATGTTGGAAAACGGATATAGCAATCGTCACATTTTCGGCTTGCCCGCTGAAATATTGACTTACATTTGTCAACATTTGACGCCTCGAGATTTCGCCATGTTCGGGGAAACCTGTCAACAAGCGAATGCGTATCTTGAAAACGAACATATTTGGAAAACCCTAGCTCGTATCTACTTGCCTAGCCACAAAACTTCAATTGATGAGACGTGGAAGAAATTTGTTATTTACCAGTACAAATGTGAAAACGCCAGAGAATATCGTCCATATCTTCTGTATTATACTTCCCCCTTTTCTTGTCTTGGTCCAGTCATTTGATGTCACTGCTGCAACCTATATTTTAATCGTGAATAAACCCAAATTTCCTGTGAGGAATAATAAACCTAAGTACCTGTTTTGAAAAAACAAAAACCTCAAAGTGAATGTAGTTAATTGAAATCATTCCCTATGTAACGAGCAGAGAACTTGAGAAATTTTCATTGCCTGACATTCTGATTTTCATATCCCTCTTTGCATTAGTACGTTTTTAGTTTATACTTCAGTTAACGATTTGATACTGGTTTCATTGAGCATTTTTTTCATGTTGTAATAAAGATGGTTTTTTGAAAAGTTGTTCATTCAATGTCACCTTCAAAGAAAATTATGACATGAGTGGGTTTGAGTTGTAAAGATAGCAATTTGTGGGCACTACTTGGTTGTCTGTTCTGTTCGAACTAAATTGCATGATCCAATTCGTGGATGTACGAGATTATGTTCAATTGATTTTCTTATTTCTCATAGCGGCTCGGATCAAAATTAACGAAGAATACAAAAAGAATAAGTGGGTTGAAGATGCTGAGAAGGTTAAGGAGGTGAGTGAGTTACGTTATAATTCTTAATAATTCAAATAGGTAATTAATTTGAGTACGTAGATACAGTTAGCATTAAGGGGTTTGACTTTTCCACAACTCAAGGGGTTGGGGTGGGATTCAAACATGTTACATTTCAAATATAGTACTTAACGGGACAAATTTGTCAGTGTCACAGGGATTTACCATGTGATCAATCGCATACGGCAAAACAGGCTCTTCTTCCTGGGCACGGAGAACCTCTTGAACGTATTTTCATATACTTTTCAAACCACAGCTAATACAATATATTATGCAGGAACTGACAATGGATAGTGACCTGCTCATGTTCCACGAAGATAGCATGAGCAGGTCACCACTATCCATTAACAGTTCCTGCATAATATATTGTTTTAGCTGTGGTTTGAAAAGTCTATGGATTGGTAGTCAGTGTTGTTAACCACCAGGAGTTTGGTGGCGGATGGATGATGGCCCAAACTCTCATTAAACTCCGTTTAGACAACAATCGTTCAATAGTCAACATGAATAATTAGAATAAATCTAAGAACAGTCTGGGTCTATCTGAAATCTGACCCTATACCATAAACTTTAGGGAGTATCAAGAAATTTCTCAGTTTCTGAAAGTGTAAAATGCTTTGTAGCTGGCTGAAGGGTAATTATTTCAACATACAAGGTGGGCGTTCCGCTCAAACCAATCTTGAGATCTAGGATTAGTCCAGTAAAATAAGGAAAGGACCTCGAAGTGACCTGGGGAAAGCTGTAAACCGTTCATTATTATCAAATCGTTCATGATATGAACATATTAAGTATGTTTTGTAGGTCGATTCGGTGGAATGCACAACTTTGTATGGCCCCTCATTGGATAATTCTGTACCTCTTCGCATTACCGACAAAGTGTAAATGGCATTCATGTAGGTACGTAGTGGACATGGTAACGTCAGAATTGCCAAATCTTTGAAATGGACTGAATAATATCACTATAACCAAACCAACTTCTGAATTATTCGAACGGTCTTTATTTCACCCAAACATAAAGTACATCATCAGAATGGTGGATGTTGACCCAAATGGTGCATAAGCTCAATTCCTTCTTTAGACATATTATGTAGGTACTTGTTGTTTGAGAGGTGTGCTACTTATGTAACATCCCATCCTATGACTGCTAGATCATGACATGGGGGGGGGGGGGGGGGGTAGCGAACATGTTCTTCTAGGGGATTTTTCAAGTGCTACATGTTTTCCTGTTACACCGGAATGCCAACGTTTTCACAGCATTTCACTTCTCTTGAGTAAATTTGACCCACATAACAATCTTTTTCCTTCAGTTTCTGGTGATTTCAAAATTAGGTTCGGTAATTAGACACTAACACGTCAAAACTATTTGAAGACAAATTAACATGATTTGAAACTCAGTTTTTTTTTTTTTTTTTTTAATTGCATTTATTGAGAAATAATACATGATTGTTTACAAATAACATAAATCATCAATGCTACTCCCCACTTTAAGCAAAGCTTGTGCTGTGGGGAGGAGTTGCGTTTATCATCAAACTAAGTTAGAGTACATATATTTAATTTAAAGAAGTACATATTTATTGAATTAAAGAAGTGCTTTTGAAAAACTTGTCACAATACCACTCTAGCGAGAACAATTTACATTAAAAGTTGTGGCAGAAAAAAGGAGAGAGAGAGAAAGAAGAAAATAAATAGATAAATAAAAAAGTATTTCACTGAACCGATGCTTCAAAAATAAAAATGTAGCGGACGAAACAGCAAAGATAGATATTAAAATATTTTATAAATCTTGTTTTTGCATATTATAAAAATACCTTCCCAATTTCGTCTTGAAAATCGAAGTAGATGTTACAGCGCGTATATGTTCAGGTAATGCGTTATAGAGCTTCCCTCCTCGGTAATCATAGATCAGTTGACCTCGTGTGGTCCTACGAAACGGCAGCTTAACCAAACCTTTGCTTGAATCCCGGGTGACGCCTCTCTCTAGCAAAGGCAGCGCGCCCCCCTGCACCTCCTTGCTTATCCTAATTATTGTTATTTTATCTCTAAGGTTCAGGAATGAGAGGACGTTCATCCGCCGGAAGAGCTCATCCGAAGGATATCTTATGTTTTTTTTAAGTAGTACTTTGATGAGCAATTTCTGTACTACCGAGACGGAACCCAAAAGACCTGAGCCTGCACCACCCCATCCCGAAATGCCGTAAATCATTAGGGACTGCACAAGGGCAAAATACAGCGTTCTGATTGCCTCCATCGACAAAAATCCTCTTACCTCCCTACATATGTAAACTAGCTTGCGGAGCCTATTAACTAACATATTGATATGTTTATCCCACCTCAAACATTGATCTATACATTGATCAGTAGGTATAGTATTTCGATATTCTTTTCTACTGATTGAGTAGTTTCGACAAATTCATTGTGCTCACAGCTACTGAACCACCACATTCATATAATGGATTTTTACTATTTAGAACGGCGTAGGATTCGTATTTAATGAAGAATTAGTAATTTAGGCTTGTATTGTTGATCAGATGCTCGGCTTCTCAAAGGCGGTTGAGGAGGAGTTGAAAACGACGGTTATTCAAGCTCGTGAAACCGACCCTGGAGTATACAGTGAGTCATCAGTGTCATTATTTCCATACATAGATACAAAACAATAGCCTAATTTTATTTACCAAGTTATTAAGGACAATGAGACCTGTAATAGTGAACCGCGTTGTGCGCTTCAAAATGGTTCTCGGGCGATTTTAAATTTGGAAACGTGGGACTAATGATACACTCGAGTTTGAAAATTGAATTAAGATTTTCTTCTCATTTAATTTTTCAAATTTATTTTGAAATAACTGTTTTTGACTGACGGTTTCGGATCGAATTTCGGGTTTTCCGATGCTTTTTATCAAATCAATTGAACTACTCTATCCAACTCAAAAATCAGCACTGATCTTCTCGAAGGTCCATTTCATCCCAAATGAATGATCTTTGAGAAGACCAGAGCTCGACTGGAACACGTCGAAAAACACTACCGTTGGTCTTCTCGAAGATGAATGAAATGAAATAGAATTTATTACGCTAAAGACATGTTATGTTATACACATATCGATACCTTAATTCACAATGGGAACATGTTCGAAAACGCCATTTCGACATAAGTACAAAATAAATCGTCAGTCCTACCTGAAGCTTCATCTTACAGTTACAATCCAAAAGTCACGACGGACATATCCCCATTGCGCGCGTAATATGCTGGAAATATTCCTTGTGAGAAAATCGGATTATGTCAAATCAGGCTTCTTATTATGGCTACTTTTGGGCAAATCAGGTTTCGCATCTTCCTTCGTTTATTGTCGATTGGGAGCTGACCTGCCAACCCTACAGTCTTTTCCATCATAGCCACCACTGGAATTCATGAATTTCGCAGCATTTTGAACGCATTTTTTGGAGACACCAAAAGTATTAAATATTTTGGAGACACCAAATTTTGCAAACGCGAATTGGCTCCCTGGTTCCACTTACCAGGTTTACTGCTTATTCATCGAAACTCGCGTCTGTTTTCTCGTGGGCTCAGTCCCTATTCCTTTTTCTCACGCACAAAGCATTAGGTCCTAATGATTAGGACAACGCACGGGGGTGCACTACTTCCTGTAAATTTGGAACCTCCTGACTGGACAAAGAACCATTGTGCACTCAGCTGTTGGACATGGCTCCTGTGTGCAAGTGAAATAGTTTGGTTTGTGGACATATTCTTGGCAGATAGGGCGAAGACCCCTTATTCGGAAGAAGGGTGTAAGCGAGAACATAACTTCAAAATCGATTTTTGGACATATTCTTTTTGTCAATTAAGGTATCGATATCATCAACCCTTTGATGATTTCCAATAAACGTAACCGAAATGTAAATTTCCAGCTTTGCGCATAACACCCGAGACCACGAAATTGGATAATTTGCCGTTTGATCCGAATGTGGAAATCCCTCGTGCTAAAAGAAGAGAAATGGCCAAAGCTTGTTGTCAAGTAAAGATCGAGTAAGGTAAGCGTTGATCTTTTGATGTTAAAGCACCTTTCACTTCAGTTTTCACAATGTGCCCATTACATTGTAATCGATATTTGTTTGCAGGTGAATGAATTCATACTGTGTACATTGATGTATGACTCCACTAGTCACCGTTTTTGAACGAGCATTAGTACCTGTTAGTGTCTGTAATACAATAAGTACAGATTTTGTTATGTGTATAACCTAAGTAGTAAGATTAATAAATTGTTTTCTCGTTAGTAGTCTCATTTGTTCTCAAGTAGTAATTTCCTCTGATTGTCATACCAAAACGGCTGCTATACAACAGTATAATAATATTATATATGTAATGAGTACCTACTGCGTCACTCATTAAATTGTGTATCGTCGATACGGACGCCGCTCTACTTGAGTAACAAAATATGACGACTGACAACCAGATGTGAAACTTCTATTGGATGATTTGGATGAGAGAAACTCATTTTACTTTACTTATCGACGTTCCATGATTTTGTTGAAAGAACCTGGGAATAAGGACTTTAATTGTTGTTTCTTTCGTTTTACAGGTTCGTAAACCTTTTTCATAAAACAATTATTACTATGATGATGTTCAAATCACATTTCCGTACTATAAAAATAAATTCTTTCGTTTTACAGAGAAACGCTGTATCGTCTTTATTATAAAACAACAATTTCAGCGACGATTTCACGGATTATGGAGAAATTGAAGTTCCAGTTTACGGTGAAACAAGCGGCGGATGGAAAATCAAACTTGATATGCATAACTTCGATAGCTACACCTGATGGGAATGTTTTTGAAATGCCACCCGAATTCCAACCTGCAGACCTACACCTCGAACTTAAGAAAACACCGAATTATACAAAGGTAAAAAAATCTTTAACTAAACGACACCAGACTAGGAGGATATGGATAACTTTGACGGACGAACTATCAAAAACATATTTAGATGAAGAAGAAAATTTGCAATTCAATGAAGTTTACCTAGAGGAAGTTACAGAAACACTTGAAACTGCGGGACCCATGCCTAGTGGCTCAAATCAAATGCTAGAGAAACTGATAGAAAAATTGCTTGAGGAAAAACAACGAAACCCAGAAACTCGGAATTTAGGAAAAATTGCAAATGATTTCATGATAAAGAAGTTTACAGGAAGAAACTCGAACGCTAACCAATGGATCGAGAACTTTAACAAGGAGTGTGAACGGTTTCAAATCGAAGAGGACTTGAATAAAATTAAAATTTTGAAGCATTTTTTGGAAAACTCTGCGGGAGAGTGGTACAGCTGCATGCTTATAAAACTAACAGTGGAATCGGAATGGAATGCATGGGAGCAATGTTTTCGAGAGACATTTGAAAATAAAGGATGGTCACCTATTAGATATGCTCTAGCATTTAAATATCAAGCAGGTTCATTGCTTGAATACGCTTTAAAAAAAGAAAAATTATTACTGGAAGTTAGGAAATCAATTGACACAGGTACCCTTATCGACCTTATAGCTTTTGGTTTACCGAATTTTGTGGCTGATAAAATAAACAGAGGAGATTTAGAAGAAACAGAAGATCTTTACAGTGAGTTGGGGAGATTAGAACATCTTGTTGGAAAGAATAAATATGAAAAAAAATACAATACACCTTCTGGCACCACATCAAAACGTATAGAAGAAAAAAAACCATGCAGCATCTGTTTCAACGAAAAGAAGGGGAAACGCTACCATCCTGAGGAAAATTGTTGGTTCAAAGGAAAAAACGGAAAAGCTATTTTGAAAACTGTTAACAACTCCGAATTGGAAATCGATTTGAACAGGGATAATCCAAAAAACTAATAGTGCCACCATTAATAAAAATCAAGTTACTGTTAAATGATACTTTATCAGTTTTCGGAATTTATGATTCAGGATCAAACGTGTCATTAATTAATGCAAAATTACTAAAAATAAAACCTCAAAATGATACAGGTGCTATAAAATTATTGAACTTGAAGACTATTAATGGTGAGAAGAAAACGAAAGGTGTAGTGACACTGAAAATAAAAATCTACAATATGGAGAAATGTATGGATATATTTGTAGTGGACAATGAAAATTTTAATCACGACTTTTTAATTGGTTTAGATTGCATAAAAGAATTTAGATTGATGCAAAATGAGGAATTACAAATCATACAAAACAATAAATTGATGATTCCGGATGCACTAGAACGACAAAATAAAGAAAATCCTTCCTCGAAACCGCCTATCGACAAATGTGAAATTAATTTCAATGAACATATAAACACGGACGGATTTGAAACTACAGTAAACCATCTGAATTTACATCAAAAATCAGAAATTAATAAATTGATCGACAAATACAAATCTGTATTCGCCAAGGATAAATATGACGTCGGTACTGTAAACCAATATGAAGCCCACATTGACTTGATGGTGGACAGGTACTGTGCGAAACGTCCATACAGATGCACAGAGGACGACAGGAAAGAGATAGAAAAACAAATATCCAAACTATTGGAGAAGAATCTTATTGAAGAATCTTATAGCCCGTTCGCTGCCCCTGTCACTCTCGCATATAAAAAAGAGGATGATGGAAAGACGAGATTATGTATAGATTTCAGAGACTTGAATAAAATTGTCGTCCCTCAATCGCAACCTTTCCCTTTGATTGAAGATTTAATGGTGAAAACTGTAAACTGTAAATATTTTTCTACGTTAGATGTAAATTCAGCATTTTGGTCAATTCCTATGAGGATTCAAGATAGATACAAAACTGCATTCGTAACGCAACAGGGACATTATCAATGGACTTGCCTCCCTTTTGGACTGAAGACGTCTCCTGCCATTTTCCAGAGAATTTTGAGCAACATTATAAGAAAATACAAACTCTCAGATAATTCAGTAAATTTTATAGATGACATATTAATTTTCTCAACAACTTTTGAAGAACATATTCTACACCTATCACGGTTGTTGGAAGCACTTCAGGCAGAAGGCTTTAGAATAAAATTTTCGAAATGCAATTTTGCGAATAACTGCGCCAAATATTTGGGCCACATAATAGAAAATAATTCAATCAGACCACTGAAAGACTATTTGACCGCTGTCAAGAACTTTCCGGTTCCAGAAACAAAAAAACAAATACGCCAATTCCTTGGAAAAATAAATTTTCATCATAAATTTGTCCCACATAGTGCAATTATCTTGGAACCCCTACACAATTTATTAAGGAAGGATGTTAAATTCATATGGTCTGAAGAGTGCCAGCAATCATTTGACAAAATAAAGGAAATGTTATGTTCAGAACCACTTCTACAAATCTTTGATCCTGATCTACCTATATATATTTACACAGACGCTAGTATCAAGGGAGTAGGAGCGGTATTGAAACAGGAAAATAAAAATGGAGATAGAAAACCAGTTGCTTATTTTTCGAAGAAATTAACAGAATCTCAGAAGAAGAAGAAGGCAGTGTACCTAGAATGTCTGGCGATAAAAGAAGCTGTAAAATACTGGCAGCATTGGCTCATGGGAAAGAAATTCAAAGTTTATACAGATCATAAACCGTTGGAAAACATGAACATAAGGGCTAGAACTGATGAGGAATTAGGGGATTTGATGTATTATTTATCCCAATATGATTTCACAATTGAATATAATCCAGGAAAATCAAATCAAGAAGCTGACTGTCTAAGCAGAAATCCAGTATTGGAATCACACGAAAATACTGAAGATGTTTTGAGAGTAGTCAATTTAATCAATTTAACGGATATAAAAAATGATCAAAGAAAAAACCTTGACTTTAGAAATGAAAAACTTATTCTGGACAATGAAATTTACTATCAAAAGAAAGGAAAAAGAAATAAAATTTTAATATCGGAAGATCTCAGCAAGACCCTAATAAGAGATGTCCACGACAGTTACTGCCACATTGGGAGGACCCAAATGATAAATAAAATAACAACATTCTACACAGCTAGGAATATTATAAAAAACATAAAACAATATTGTGATTCATGCGAGATTTGCTTTAAAAACAAGTCGAGAAGAAAACCAAAATATGGGTTGCTGTCACATTTAGGCCCGGCTAAACGCCCATTTGAAATTACATCTATTGATACCATTGGAGGCTTCGGAGGGTCACGATCAACAAAAAAATACTTACATCTTTTAGTGGATCATTTCACCAGATATGCTTATATTCTCACGTCGAAGAATCAAAACGCAAATGATTTTATAAAATTAGTGCAAAAAGTAAAAAAGGATTATAAGATGGACATAATATTGACAGACCAATATCCAGGCATGAACTCAACAGAATTTAAACAGTTCCTGGAAGATGCTAACATAAGACTAGTTTTCACGGCTGTTGATACACCATTTTCAAACGGACTAAATGAAAGGCTAAATCAGACTATAGTGAACAAGATAAGATGTAAAATAAATGAGAGTGAAAAGAAATGTGCTTGGACTACTATTGCACAGAATTGCGTGGCGAAATATAATGAAACGGAACACACAGTAACGAAATTCGCTCCGAAATACCTTTTGGAAGGCGATCCAGTAAACATTCTACCACCAGAATTACAAACAACATGTAAAAAACGAGATTTAACAAGAGACAGAAAATATGCTCTTGAAAATACTATTAAATCACATAATTATAACAAAGACATATTTGATCTACATAGAAAAGAATGTAACTTGAAAGTTGGTGACAGAGTATATGTGGAAAATGGAAACCGATTAAATAGGAAGAAGTTGGACGAATTGAAAATTGGACCGTTTAAAATCGTGAAGAAGATTTCGAATTCTATCTATGAGGTGGACACTGGACGCAAGAAAGCAGAGTCAAACCTTTACCACATTACGAAAATTTTTCCAGTGATGGATGATGCACGAACAATTTCAAATACCTGCCAATGATCGTTTGAAATTGTTTCTCTCTGAGGGGGGAGATGTAATGAGTACCTACTGCGTCACTCATTAAATTGTGTATCGTCGATACGGACGCCGCTCTACTTGAGTAACAAAATATGACGACTGACAACCAGATGTGAAACTTCTATTGGATGATTTGGATGAGAGAAACTCATTTTACTTTACTTATCGACGTTCCATGATTTTGTTGAAAGAACCTGGGAATAAGGACTTTAATTGTTGTTTCTTTCGTTTTACAGGTTCGTAAACCTTTTTCATAAAACAATTATTACTATGATGATGTTCAAATCACATTTCCGTACTATAAAAATAAATTCTTTCGTTTTACAGAGAAACGCTGTATCGTCTTTATTATATATATTATATTATTATACTAGTCTCAATAATAGAATTTGATGAGTCTAATAATATTATGAGTCTAAAAATAATAATAATAAAAATAATATTGAGATGAGTTTGTCGAGATTGCTCACAATTGAACTACTATTTAAACTGAAATCTTCATGTGATTATGTCAATTATGAAAACATTATGTAAAAATGTCAATTATGAAAACATTTCAACGTTAACGTCACTATTGGAATCAGCTTAGATCGTTCAACAACCTAATAACCTAACTAACAACCTAACTTTCATGACCTTTCACAATCTAAGAGGTTAGCATACAGGTTTTTAGCATGGGACATGCTTTAGCCTTGGACTAACTAGCCCAAAAATGTCACGTGGGAGTGTCACGAAATTTTAACGATGATTTTCACGTACAACAGAGTAGTTGCTAGGGAAATGAAACTTCTTTCATTTTCATCGGACAAAAATCGTTTTCCATTCGTTGGAAATCTCTTGATTTATACTATAACTATATAAATTGATACTATAACTATATAATTGATTTATAACTATATAAATGTTAACATAATTTAATTTATGTTTGTTAATTTAATCGATGTAGTAAACAATGCCGCTTGTTTTGTGATCATTTGGTTGTCATGTTGGTTACAGTAGACGCTAAGAAACTGTTCAACAAGTTGAACTACTGAAAGCAGCAAACAGAATAAGAAAGCGCGGCTAAAGCATGTTCCATGTTTCTTGAATTTTAGCCGTAGGCTCTAAGCGAAAAGCAACCGGGGGTCCAGGGGGCTTTTCCTTACATCGTTAGCCCGGAGATCCTTAGTCCGCCAATGACCTAGTGGCTAAAGTTTTGCGAAATCTCTCTAAGATGCTATATCCATCTGGTCTTTCTCATGTACCAATTGGTTACTATGTAATTAGTAATGTTTACTACACGTGACGTCGTAAATTGATATGTCGACTTCAGGGCCCTATCGTCACATCGCTTCAACGTTGGCAGTTTGCGCCGAATAGTTTTGTTTCTGCAGAACTGTTTTGTTTCACAGTGACTCGTAGCTTACTCGCATCCACTCTTAGCATGACCACAAGGCTGGAGTCGTGGCCCTCCTAAAACCAGTTATTTCCTCGAAAATTCGTTCTTATAGTCATACTGCAAGACTGTAGATTTTTTTTCTTATGAATAATTTTTTATGAAAAATTTATGAATAAATTTTTCTTACGAACGAATTCGTTCGATTTTTTGAGCGTGTTGAAGTTTCTTTGAAGTGCTCCATTTCTCTCTACTAATCCTTGTTACTACCTAATCTTGTTACTATCTAATCTCGTTCTACTATCATGTGTGATGGTTTGCTGAGTGTCCTAGGTTCTCGTGTCTTGTTCGACCACTCTGGAGATAGCCAGTTCTGTGAATGCCGGCTGGATATCTCCCTCTGGGTGGGCACTTTGCCTAACCCCCTCGAGAAGAGGGGGAAACTCAGCAAACCATTCATTACACATGTGACGACTAAATCTTGTTATAGTGTTACTACGAACAGCGCAGTGACTACTTCTTCTGAAGAGGGGAAGTTGAACGTGTCGACAAGGCGAAGAAAGGGGCCTAGCACACTTCCCTGGGGGACACCGGAGATATACCTAATTATAATAGGAATTGGATAATCCATTTATTATTGGATTTGAAGTTTCAGCACTTGATCAAAAATGTTCTTTTGTTTAGGTAGGATTGCAATAGCAGGTGTCTGGAAGTTTACGTTTTAGTTTTCAAATGCCTTCTCTGCGTCTACTGGAACCAAGCCTCAGAAGACGAGTCAAGAAACGGAAACCCCAAGATTCCTTACCACCCAGATGATGACGTAGCGCTACAAACATTTCTATCGATTTGACCCCATCTCAACCCACGCCCTACTGAGAGGCCAATTGACGGACTGCAACCCCTCATAGGACTGCTCAACTATAGTTCCTTAACCATCCCAACTGTAGTGTTCTTAACAGAACTATAAGGTAATGCGTCAGAAGTCGACACGTTAAAGGAAGTTTGAACTTTGAGCTTACCTTTCACGTAGGGAAATAGTTTTTTCTAAATTAAATTCAAAATTAAATTTTGATGATGAGCTAGATACTTGAAATTTTAAATATAGGTCAGAAATGGATGACATTTCAATATTCACTCGGTTTTTTTCTCATTGCAAACCTGTTCATTGTGTACCCAAGATCCTTCCCTAAAAGACCTGGCAGCGGGAAATATTATTCAACATGGTTTAAAAAGGTTAAAACAAGTTTTGTAAAAAATCCCAATGCTCTAGGTAGTAGTCGATACCAGTGACCAACATTTTCTTCAGTAGTCGACATGGTTTTGCACTAGTAGTCGACCTACATGTGTTAGAAGTCGACAGTATCACTTGAGTCAGTGGTCGACAGGTTTCGTCATTCCATCGTTTTCGAATTTTACGACATCTAAATAAAATACATTCAACTGTGAATCGGAACTTGAAAATAGATTAATAAGATGTAATAAAGTAGTTATCAGACTTTTTATTTGCAAACAGCTCATTATCAGTCTCAAATTGCAATAAGTACTTAAGTAAAAAGGTATGAAAACTATAGTCGAAAACTCATTGTCAGACAATTGACATTACAGTTGGGCTTAGGTACCTATTTACATATTTTTTTGACATTTTCATGTCTTTGCTTTGGCGCAAAAACTGAAACGGGAAAAATTTGTTCCCTTGATTCACCCTTTCCCTCAGATCACGTCAGAACACAAGCGACCGGCGGGCCATTACGTCAGAGCCTATGACGCACGAGCGTATGACGTAAGACGGCTGGCAGGAGGCCAACAAGTACGTCAGAGCCTATGACGCACAGGCGTATGACGTAAGACGGCTGGCAGGAGGCCAACAAGTACGTCAGAGCCTATGACGCACGAGCGTATGACGTAAGACGGCCGGCAGGAGGCCAATAAGTACGTCAGAGCCAATGACGCACGAGCGTATGACGTAAGACGGCTGGCAGAAGGCCAACTAGTGCGTCAGAGCCTATGACGCATGAGCGTATGACGTAAGACGGCTGGCAGGAGGCTAACTAGTGCGTCAGAGCCTATGACGCACGAGCGTATGACGTAATACGGCTGGCAGAGGACCAACTAGTGCGTCAGAGCCTATGACGCACGAGCGTATGACGTAAGACGGCTGGCAGGAGGCCAACAAGTACGTCAGAGCCTATGACGCACGAGCGTATGACGTAAGACGGCTGGCAGGAGGCCAACAAGTACGTCAGAGCCTATGACGCACGAGCGTATGACGTAAGACGGCTGGCAGGAAACCAACAAGTACGTCAGAGCCTATGACGCACGAGCGTATGACGTAAGACGGCTGGCAGAAGGCTAACTAGTGCGTCAGAGCCTATGACGCACGAGCGTACGACGTAAGACGGCTGGCAGAAGGCTAACTAGTGCGTCAGAGCCTATGACGCACGAGCGTATGACGTAAGACGGCTGGCAGGAGGCCAACAAGTACGTCAGAGCCTATGACGCACGAGCGTATGACGTAAGACGGCTGGCAGGAGGCCAACAAGTACGTCAGAGCCTATGACGCACGAGCGTATGACGAAAGACGGCTGGCAGGAAACCAACAAGTACGTCAGAGCCTATGACGCACGAGCGTATGACGTAAGACGGCTGGCAGAAGGCTAACTAGTGCGTCAGAGCCTATGACGCACGAGCGTACGACGTAAGACGGCTGGCAGAAGGCTAACTAGTGCGTCAGAGCCTATGACGCACGAGCGTATGACGTAAGACGGCTGGCAGGAGGCCAACAAGTACGTCAGAGCCTATGACGCACGAGCGTAAGACGGCTGGCAGAAGGCTAACTAGTGCGTCAGAGCCTATGACGCACGAGCTTATGACGTAAGACGGCTGCAGGTGGCCAACAAGTACGTCAGAGCCTATGACGCACGAGCGTATGACGGCTGGCAGAGGACCAACTAGTGCGTCAGAGCCTATGACGCAAGAGCGTATGACGTAAGACGGCTGGCAGGAGGCCAAGAAGTACGTCAGAGCCTATGACGCACGACCGTATGACGTAAGACGGCTGGCAGAGGACCAACTAGTGCGTCAGAGCCTATGACGTAAGACGGCTGGCAGGAAACCAACAAGTACGTCAGAGCCTATGACGCACGAGCGTATGACGTAATACGGCCGGCAGGAGGCCAACTAGTGCGTCATACGACGAGACCTTTTATGTCTCTGCGCCCCCTCCCACACCGCGTACTTCATTTTGGTTTATTATCTTCGATAATGAACCATTGGAATTGCCCAAAGAAAAAAAGTTTAACCCCCCCTCAAAATTTGTTGGTTTACGTTTCAAGATACGTAGATTCAGAAAATCGAATAAAAAAAAAATCCGTCCGTCCGCCGTACGCGCCACTTTGCCCAGTTAGCGTTGAGCTAAAATTACGAAATTCGGTTTCCGGGTTTGGACCAGCCCCACAATGGTCCTCGAAACTTTTCATAACCCTAGGTCAATGGGAAGGGGTTCAAAATGAAATTTAAAATTTCGAGAATGTCATAATATGACATTCTCGAAATTTTAAATTTAAAAAAAAAAAAAAAAATATTTTGAGATATTATCTCAAAATATTTTTTTTTTTTTTTTCTCTTTAATATATTTTATTGCGCCAAGTATATACAAGTAAACTTATAAGCAATATTCGTATGTTGAATTTTAAATTAAATGTAATCAAAATATTTAACTGAACCGTGCAATGTTTAGTTCACTTTTGAATGACCTGAAAAATTACGAATCTTTTAAGACCAATTGGATTTTCGTGCGACCAGCCGTTCGTTCACAGTGAGCGCGCAAAGGTTTAGGAAAAACACTAAACTTCGCGTCGAAAACTATAAACTATAAAAAATCCCAATGCTCTAGGTAGTAGTCGATACCAGTGACCAACATTTTCTTCAGTAGTCGACATGGTTTTGCACTAGTAGTCGACCT
This sequence comes from Stenodema calcarata, assembly GCA_963920205.1. Lineage (NCBI taxonomy): Eukaryota > Metazoa > Arthropoda > Insecta > Hemiptera > Miridae > Stenodema > Stenodema calcarata. Next base: position 7,160,929 of record OY986056.1, read on the forward strand.
ACATGTGTTAGAAGTCGACAGTATCACTTGAGTCAGTGGTCGACAGGTTTCGTCATTCCATCGTTTTCGAATTTTACGACATCTAAATAAAATACATTCAACTGTGAATCGGAACTTGAAAATAGATTAATAAGATGTAATAAAGTAGTTATCAGACTTTTTATTTGCAAACAGCTCATTATCAGTCTCAAATTGCAATAAGTACTTAAGTAAAAAGGTATGAAAACTATAGTCGAAAACTCATTGTCAGAAAATTGACATTACAGTTGGGCTTAGGTACCTATTTACATATTTTTTTGACATTTTCATGTCTTTGCTTTGGCGCATAAACTGAAACGGGAAAAATTTGTTCCCTTGATTCACCCTTTCCCTCAGATCACGTCAGAACACAAGCGACCGGCGGGCCATTACGTCAGAGCCTATGACGCACGAGCGTATGACGTCAGACGGCTGGTAGGAGGGCAACTAGTACGCCAGAGCCTATGACGTCAGACGGCCAACTAGTACGGCAGAGCCTATGACGTCAGAGGGCTGGCTGGGTGTTCGGGTGGTAGCGAAGGGATGTGGTGATGATGTCAGAGGGGGGCAGATATCTGAAACCCCCATTTCTTCCTCACTACTTTCGTGATCACGGTGAAATTTCCTAAAGGATCTCCGAGTTTCAGATTTTTGTCCACCCAAATTGGTCAGTCTGCCTATCGACATCTAATAAATCTTTTATTGAGGAAAACACTTCAGTAAATAGCGTTATACAACGGTTGGGATACATAAGCAACATAAAGATTGAGTAAACCAGAAAACTCTCACTCTCAGTACAGTGTTTCTGTTTCAGGGTTATCAAACTGAGATAAAAAGTCTCCAGTCATGCAGCATGACTATGCTGTACATAAAGAAACTGTACATAAAATGTTCAGCTTTTGTACAAGTACGCAACCACGAGGGACGATTTTTGTACGATGATAACTGGCGAAGTTAAAGTTCCGTAGCAACGAATCGGTTGTACGTGAAAATCATTAGAAATTTTTCATAACGCTTTCTTCGTCATACCGTAATGTCACACTTTTTGAGTTATGTGCCATAGTAAAGACATAAAATGTCAAAATGTAAAGCACAGTTTTAATTTCAAGAAAAATATTGTCAAGTACTAGAGAAATACTTTGCATAATTCATTACACACTAGCTGTGGACTATTAATAAATCACATTACGAAATAAATAAAATCACAAGATAAATGTTTAATTAAAATCACAAGTTGGTAACTTATTATTGCAAAATGAACAAAATAACTTGGCAAAATGTATCTCCTGTCCTCATCGTTGTCTTCCCCAATCAATACAGGGTTTAATTTATGTGTAACATCTTTCACAAAACAGCTGAGAATCTTCTACTTTGGCCTTGAAAGTAGTGGCCAAGTAGAGTGGTTCTAGGAACATCGTTGTTTTTTGCTGCCTCCTTGATGCTTACTCCACTTCTTACGTCTTGAATAGCCTTATCTCTCTACACTGATCCTAGCTGTCTTTATCCTTAGCTTTTGCCCACTTTTGAAGAGGGTGTCGACTATTAGTGCAGTGTCGACTTGTGACGCATTACCTTAACGGTTTTACTTACTAAAAAAAAAAAAAAATTACCTACCCACTTCTGCAACTAACTACTTGCTGAATTCACCAATGATTCGGGTTCAGCCAATTGGGTGTGGACCTGTTGGTTCGCAGGATACTGGTGGCTCCTGGTCCCTCTTGATGACCTGCGATTATTGTCTTATTTAAATTAATTTCATTCATTGCCTACCTACTGTATCATTTCTAATTTCGCTAACCTTATTAAATACCCTTAGGTATTATTTTTCTTTTTTATTACACACCTACAAACACATAATATATGTTTTAGATATTATCTTTCTTGTAAATTGGGCATCTGCCCGTTAAATCTTGTAAATAAATATTACACAAAATATCGAGATTCTGCTCAACGTACAGACGAGATCACTACTTCAATATATAGCTTGAATAACTATGCTCAGAGGTCCTCTTCGACTAGATTACTAAACAAAATTACCACGTAGTTACTCAATCGACTGTTATATATAACATAATATATATTTCAATACTGTGGATTATAATAACCACAGTGCTTCCTTGTGACTTTGAGTTTCACTATATGATTAGATAGGTAAGTTAAGAACAGCATGAAATGAAAAATGGGATTTTAATAACTGTAGTTATAAGTAATAGAATGTGTGAAATGCAGATTATCGTCGTCCTTTGCCTTTCTTCTTGGTAGATGTGGACGGTTGCGACCCTTTGCTTGGACCGCTTTGTTCAGTGGTTGGTTTCCCTTGTCTTGTTTTCAATTTGGGGATCATCGCACAAGCATGAAGCATCACTGACTCTCCTGCGATATAAACGGTAGCATTTAGTATTCTCATGCAAAAGAGACAACGACGGAAGGTTCCGCGGTGCAGGTAGATAACCCACAAGTTAGGCCTTATCGTTAATAACTAAGTAGGTACTTCATTGAAGAATACTCACTAGTGGGGAATTCTGGATTAAGGGGAGTGCCATCATCGTCTTTCAGTTGCACTCTCAACCTTCCTCGGTACAAAATTTCCTTGCTTCTTTCTCTCGAGTATAATTTATTTTCGACTCCCACTTTCATTCCAGCGGCTGACAGTACGTCTCTGATTTCTTGATATGTAGGATTCTCCACGCACTTGTCTTTGGGCAATCGGCGACCCTCGGTCAGAGTTTTCTTACTGTTGATGTAGGCTGGGTAGATACAAATCCACCTGGAAATCGTTAATGTAACTCAATGGGTTTTGAATAGCAATCAGCCAACATCCTAGAAACTGTGGTCGTGTAAAACTCTACATTACAGGATACAAGGTATCGTCTCTTCCAGTTCAAGCCTCTCAACTTTGTTACATCTCCTAGAGAAACTAGTTGTCCCAAGGCAGGATTTCAGCGGTCGGCTGAACTTTGTCGATCTGACAACTCTAGCTTTGGGTCAGAAAACAGCTAGGTGGACAAGCATATGTTAACACAGAAGGATAAATATTTACCTCTCTCTATCGCTGTGAGTTTTGTCAGGACTGAATTGCGTCAAAAACGTAGCCATAATTAATAGCTGAATTAAATGAAGTAGATAAAATACTTAACACTGCACAAACAAAATGTGTTCAATGTCCATGGACTCCATGCCAAAATGCACCGATTAAAAAAAAGATGTCACAGGACCTTCTCTTATGTTATCGAGCAGGTTATAACAGTTGTAAGCTGTGACGTTTCAATGTCATAGTTATAATTTCAACTTTCTACAAAACTAAATTTCTTGGACCGTCAAAATGCATTTAAAAATTTTGTTAGAATGATTTACTTTGATAAACCGCCGTCTCAAATACGGATTTCGATGATTATTTTCGTCGAGTTCCATGGAAGAATGACCTTCTTCCATGGTCGAGTTCCGCGTGGCAGTAAAACTTCTTAGTGCATCTATCATCTGCATGGTGGTTCATATTTTCAGACGCTAGCGTTACTTTTAAAATTAGCACAACGCGCAATCAGTATCAAAGTGCCAAAGCAATGATAAATTGCTGATGAATCTTCACTGTGAAATGGGGCTGTCAAAGCGCAACAATTTGTCTCTCTCTTTCTTTAATTGGGTAAATACTGGATGAGTTTTATTCGAACGGACAATTGTATCGTGTGTGACATTAATGAAATCAGTTTTGGGTTTGAAGAAATCTGCGAAGAGCTTCAAGGGTACCGAAAATCGGTGTATCGTCGATATTGCAAATTTATCGTATGTGACGTGTTTTAAACATGAATTACTTATTAAGAGGGTCTTCTGTAGTAACGAAAACCCTTTCTATTCTAAATCGTGAGCCGGTTTTGTTATCTCTCCTTCACCATAGAACTATTGTTCCTGTAGCGAGTGGTAGTTTGTGTTCCTATAGACACTCTTCTACTTATAAGCCTACGCCTGCTCGAGGCTTGGCCGCTCAACTGGTTGATATCTCGTCTGACAAAGTCAAACCGTATTTGAAACTCGCTCGCGTTGACCGGCCCATTGGAGTCTGGCTCTTGTTTTGGCCGTGTGGATGGAGCATAGCGATGGCAGCCGATGCTGGCTGCTTCCCCGACGTCAAAATGTTGGCTTTATTCGCCTTCGGTGCGGCCGTAATGCGGGGGGCTGGCTGCACGATCAACGACATGTGGGACAAAGATATCGACAAAGCAGTCGAACGAACCAAGGATCGACCCATCGCCAAAGGCACCATTTCTCAAAGTGAGTAAATAATTGGCAACTAGTAAGAGGTAACTACTTAAATTTAGCAGGTAATTTGGTATCATTAGGCGGTAAAAGTATAGTAGGGGAAACTAGAGACGTTTGACCCAACCTGCAGTTTTTCTGCGCTGTACAAGTTATACGTCGGTTTTTCATGTTGATAACAGATTGTATCGTTAGTCCAGACCAAAATCAGTCATTTAAAGCACAATTGTGAGTAACTTAGATAGTTTTTCGAATTTTTGACCTCCGAATCACATGCTTACGAATAACTCCTAGATGACATCTGATGGTGGAAACATTTTTCTGCCAAGTGATATGGAAGTCAGAACTGCTTCCAGTTTTGCCTCTATCACATTCAAGAAATGTCCCTAAGCTGAGAAATCGAGGGTGGGTCAAACGTCCCTAGTTTCCCCTTATAAAGTATTCAGCCCCATTTCGTTGCTATTTTAGTATGTTAATGCTAAAATGTCCGCAAAGACTACCTTAAGCCTTAATCAGAGTCTGAATCCTCCCTAGAGGATAGGGCAATAGGTGCGGCAATATAACGGTCTATAATAATATTATTATGGTAGGTAATAATCTATGTAGTGATCTGTATCTCCAACTAAACTATAGGTTAGAAAAATATCCCCCAATCAACTGATCAGTACCATATAGATACGGTACTAATCAGTTGATTGAGGGATAGTTTGCTTTCCGTCGTTTTTCGACTCTGGGTATCCGTTTTCATGGAAAAGACGTTATGAGATCATTTTTTGTCGAATTTATACTGGAGAAATTAACTAAGTGACTTTCTGCGTTCTGAGAGTACAGCAAATTTTTGACGAACCACACTTGCTAAGGGCAGAAACTAGCAGAGCCCCCCCGGTGGTCTATTCACCAAAATTACTGTTGATGAAAGCCCCCAATTTCACTTGAATACAATGATTCGTCCAATGAGATCGTTAGTGTCGTCCAACCAAAGGCCACATGGAGCAATGATTCTGTCTCAGACATGAAACATAATCAGAAACACGCATACGAAATGCCACAACATTTATCACTCATTGCTTTGCGAAACTGCAGAAATTGTACAGGAAATTGGAAACCGGCTATGTGATGAATATTCAATCACAAAATACAAAATTATTGCATTTTATTGTAATTTAAAAAATAAATCAATTATTATTAATTGTTAAAATGAGTTATTCTGAGGTATGTCGATGGGAAAACATCCAAAAATGGCAAAGAGAAATAAAAGTCGTGCTATATCAAATTTTCATCCAGCAGAAATTCTTTAAGTCGAGTGCCTTTTTCAGAAAAATAGTAATTTTACTACATTTAGTAGTATACTACATCTTACATGATTCAGATATGTCGTGGTATAAATAAAACATCATGAAGGACCACTGGTTCAAATTAGGTTTCTCTAGCTATTTCCGAGCCAAAGCAATCCAACTTCTAAAATCAGAAGAACTTCAAACTCAAGTTTCATGAAACTGTGTTTTTTGACATAGTTTCTCCTGTAAGCCGACGATATGTCCAACTAATCTACATTAGATTAGCACCACATACACTGGCACTACATAGATTAGTACCATAATATAGACCTGTCTACTGCCGCACCTATCGCCCTATCCTCTGGGGAAGATTCAGACTCTGATCTTTGAGGGCATTAATTTTTGTTCTGCTTTACTTGAGGTCGTAATAGTAACATACTAAAATAGTGAAAAAATCCACTTTTGCTATGTGGAATTATTTTCGACAAATTTCGATATTAGACCAATGAACCATATGCACACACTGGACTACGATATTTCTAGATTTGCCTCTTGTTTGTATCTCATATTCCAAATCTTTCTCACTCGACAGGTGATGCTTTAAAATTCCTCGCTGGAGAACTCAGCGTCGCATTAGCTGTACTTCTCCAGCTGAATTGGTACAGCGTTTTTCTCGGTGCCAGCTCGTTGGGGTTAGTAGTGATTTACCCTCTGATGAAAAGAATCACGTATTGGCCCCAACTTGTTCTCGGGATGACGTTCAACTGGGGAGCTCTGCTCGGGTGGTCTGCCATCCACGGCTCCGTCGACTGGTCCGTGTGTTTGCCTCTGTACGCCGCCGGAGTCTGCTGGACGATTATATACGACACTATTTATGCGCATCAAGGTAATTATGAACTGAATACCAGAAATCTACATGTGGTTACATAAGATCCTGTCTGCCTCGACCTTGGAATTTATGAATTCGTTTTCATCCTCATCTCTATGTTCTTGATAAGGTGGTTATATAACAGTGATTTCCTCTGGTTTTTATATCTAGATCATTTGCCATGTTTAAGGAACTAGGTAGGTATCAATCATTCATACACAATCAGGTATGTGAAGGTAGTGAAATCATACCAAAACGAGGGTGACACAAAATCGGGGGGAAGGCCAGAGCAAAGACATTTTCATGTCAAAATACTTATTCAAATGTCCAAAAAGGTGGACTAGGAAAGGCATGCAAAATCCGTCGAAACATCTCAGTTTAAAATGCATTTTATTCAATTCTGGGGGTTTCTAAGCCCCATTCTGAAGAACGATCATACTCGAGTTTTCTGTATACCTCTCACAAAAAATCAGAAAATTCTGAATTGTTGCACAAATTAACTCTCGTCGTCCATTTTGGTTTCAGACGTTGCGGACGATCTCCTCATAGGCATCAAATCGACAGCCATCAAGTTCGGCGAAAACACCAAATTCTTCCTATCACTTTTCAGCGTGGGAATGGTGAGTAACCTCCTCCTCTCAGGAGCAATGGCCGACCAGTCTCTCCCTTTCTACTGCTCGACGGCTTTCATCGCTGGCCACCTTTGTTACCAATTGTACTCTCTGGACATCCACAACCCGGCAGACTGCGGGAAAAAATTCGTGTCCAACAAAATTTTAGGGTTTATCCTATTCGGAGGAATAGTATTAGGGAATTTAGTGAAAAAGAAGCGCACCGAAGTTACCGACCAAGAAAAACCGGCTGTATCGTAGTCTTCATTGCCATACATTAGTTTTAATGTTTGAGGCACTCAGTGTCTCATTTGTGATTGCCGTATCTTAGTCATAAAACGCCGGTTATTATTTGATTAAATACAAATTCGCAATTTTCTTGACGCTAAATTTGTTCATATTCTTTCAGAAACGCACCTATTCATAAGAGCTAGACATATTTTTGTGGTTACCAGTGTATCATATGAGCTCCTTTTAGTATTTGGTGTCAACGATGTTTGGGCATCTGTTACTTAGCAAATATGTGGTCATTTGTTATTTGTATTATGCCAGCTGTAGCGTGATGTAGCTAAATTTGTTCAAATTTCTAAGCAGAGGCAAGTCACGAGGTTCCAATTTGAACACTAGAAGGACGTTTCTGTTTCATGTGAGTTTTTGTCAATAAATGTGTGAAAATAGTAGAATTGGCTTAGAAATATGTTTGCTCCTCCCAAGGAACACCCTACTGAATAAAATTCACCGAGTGTTTTATTGCCGAACTATTTATCACTGTTTTATCATGCTAATGCAAAATCACAATTCGAGCTGTCCAAATACTCCATGTCCAGTCTACTCAAATCCATAAGCCTGTTTTTTTTTTTTTTTTTTTTTAGACGAAGTAATAATAATAATTATTAATCAAAATCAAAATTATTATCAAATAATCAAAATTATTTTCATTGTGCTAATGGGCATGTTGAGCGACCATTGATTTGTAGACGGAATACTTTTTGTTATGTCTAAAAACACTCTGGAATGGCGAAACAATTAATAAAAAAATCCAGCCATGCAGCATGGCTATAAGAGCCTATTTTTTCTTAAATAACTGGTTTTATGTGAAATGTCTCCATCTCACTGGTTTTGTAACAAATTTTGTCTCTTTTGTTGCCAAGTAACATCTCAGTTTATAGATTTTTCAACGCTGAACACGATGGTGAAGTCAGAATTGCGATATCTCATTCCGTTATCAGATTAGAGCAAATGAAGCGTGACGAACCAGAGGTTCGCGTCAACACGAATTCCACAATATGGAATATTATTCTTGTCGTGGAGGGATGAATATTTTCGTTCAAAAGTGAAACATACACTTTCCTGGAGGTATCGTTGATTTGTAAGGACATGGTCAAGTTCAGGATGGTTCATCTGAACGTCCAGTCTCGTCATTATTCTATTAAAATATGATACTGGTCACTCGGATCAGGGAGCTTCGGTTAATTACGTCAGCACCATGTCATGTGCAAGACAGTACCTACTCTGCATACAGACACCTAAAACTTCCGTATGTAGTCGAATTCATCTTACACAACTTTGAAGAACCTTCACAACTCTATGACAATCCCACAAACAGGCTACCACAAAAAAAGGAGGGGAAAAAACAATAATGCAGCATGATTATACGAGCGACGCAGTAGGTATTCGTACGAATAAGTCAGAAATTACCTAAATTTATAAATATAAACAGACTGACGAGTTTTTTTAGTTATTCCAACGCTGAACACGATGGTGAAGTCAGAATTGCGATATCTCATTCCGTTACCAAATTAGAGCAAATTAACCGCGAAGAACATCTCAAGTAACAACCACGTTTCTTTCCCTTCCAAGTGCTCCAGTTTAAACAGGAATAAGACTTCAGCGTAAAAAAATTCCTTTAAAATGAGGGGTCAGTCGTCAGACTGTTTCATATTTGGAATTTATCGGTAATTTATTTCTCCCTAAAACTCCCCCCCCCCCCCCTTAGAGTGCTTCTGGCCATCTACGAACGTCGCCTTTCGATTGCCAAGACAGATTTGTCAATAGAATCAAACTATTTCGTACAGTTATAAGACCTCCAAGGGTTGTACAGTGACCTCTGTTGTACACAGAACCCAATAATTTAGAGAGTTTTTAAAATATTGGTCGATCCCAATGGTTCATTATGGAAAATATTAAGACAAAATTGCAAATTTGAACTTTTTATATCAATTCTATCGAGGAAAGCGAAAAATCGAGCAGGTCCTTTCGATTGGTATATAGAGTGAAGTTTATGCCAGACCCTTTTTGCTGTAGAACAGTCCTTAATCTGCTTAAGCTCGCACGGGTTTATCACTAAGATAACATAAGACCTAGCTTTTCGGTCGTTCTTTACCCATTCAGCAGCAGCAGCAGCGTCTTCAGTGGGTTTCACAGTATTCCCTCCAATAAATCCCCACATATCGTTCTTCACTAGTAGCGCCTCTATTTGGATCTTCCAAGTGGTCTGAAACGGATTTTGGTATAATTCTTCTCGAATGACGAAAATTCGAGTTTTTAAAATTTTGGACCGAGAACAATAGCTTCCTTTTCTTTGAAATTTCGCTAAACATTACAGAAGTATGATTATTTCGTTCCTGGTCTCAAAGCTTGGTTTGGAGCTGTCAAATCGTCACGAGTTTCCAGTACCCACACCAGTACCGTATTCGACTTCTTCCAATACTTGTCGTGATATTTATCAAGTGAAGGTGGAAACCATCGCCCCTTGTGTATATTTTCCGCTCCCATCACCCAACTCAATAACCTAATAAGGATGGAAAGGGTGTATTCAGAAAACCAACATTGAAATTTTTGTGAACATTTATTGTCAAAATATTCCATTTAACGTAAGCGATAAAATTTAATTCTCCTTTAAATAAGTATCAAAATAACCGTACATAAAAATTATTACAGCTAATCCAAGTCATAATATCAAATAACAATGAGAGTATCCATTACAAACGCGGTTTCGATTCCTTGTTAAAATTTAAGCTTGAGTGAAACTGAAGTTCCACACGTACATTAACATCAATAGCACGAAAAAAGAGAACAATTCAACAACTAAACATAACGACTAAAAATACAAGAGTTACGAATTACTTATTACGAAAATAATAACGAAGCAAAACAAGCGAGGGTTAACAAAAATCTCAGAGAGCCTGAGATAAAACACAAAAAAAAAGCGTCAATATTTTCATTTTTTGTTTTTGAGTTAAAAAATACTTGAATAAGAAATATAGATTATTTTGGCTTTTGCGACACTCATCCAACGACAATAGGTAACTTTAACTCGAGTTGTAATAAATTAATACGAAAACTGTAATGCGGTCTCAGAGGTAAGGGTTGGTTGGGTTGGAGAGAGGCGAGTCATGGAACCGTCTGTAGATGGACTGCACGTAGGTGAATACGCATTTCCAATCCGGTCTGGCCATCATGACCATGTCCTCGACGTCCAGGAGTGGGTAAATATCCGCTTTCTCCCTGAAGAAACAAGACAAATGAAGTTGTTAAGTAATCATTTCAATAGGTACGTTTTTGTAATTGGCATCACCCGTTCAAAAGCCCCACAAGTATAACTTGGTAGCATTGCAACTAGGGGTGTTAGGATAGTCGATAGTATTATCGATATGTCGCTCGTAGCCTCCTATCGATAGTTTTTGTAGTTTGAACTTGGGAATTTCACGAAACTATTTGAAAACCGAACAGGCCGAACATACCCCTGTTTCTAAGAACTTTTAATAAGAACCAGACGGCTAGTAGTGGGATTGTGAAATTCTTGGGAATGAATTTCGTTGAATTGGGAGTTTTCCTGCTATTTTCAATATTTGTCAAACTGAGTAAGGTTTTTAAAATTCTCTGATCTGCTCTCTTGTGTTTCTCGAACCTGTTTGCTCAACTATATACATATGATTTCTATGAATCCCCCTCTATTTAAAAACTTGAAAGAAATAGCAGCTGGGATTTTGTGATTAACTACGCTACAACCCCACTACGCCCATTTCACCTATTTTAGCATTATTATGATTAAATAGTGATAATTGAATAGTGAATTTTACCATGTGTGACCACAGCAAGGCTTGCTACAGTACAGATATACCTACCCATATGTCGACCAGGAGTAATCTCGAAGCGTTCAGGTAATCGTGATAAACCTATCGTCGATAGGCTATCGATAGTTGGTGTCTGATAGTATCGAGCCTATCCCAGCTATCGACTTTCTAACTCAACTAATTGTAACATTAGGTGCCAGAAGCCACTGGATTGGTAGTTTCAAGAAGTTGGGAAAATTACAGTATCAGTCTCTTTACAAGTAGGTGACTGGTTCAAATCGTCGTATTAGTACACAATTGTCAATTTCAAGTCATAGAGTCGAGGAACTTTGAAAGTAGGTAGGTATACTTTGCAATGTACCAGGGCTTCAACTGCTTATGAATTAATCCAGACTTTGAGTTGATTTGATATTCGCCTGACTTTGATCTCACAGAACCGCACTGGTCAACTAACATGACACCTACACCTACTTAATCTATCTCTATTCCTCCTTTCCCAACAAACAAGTCGATCGAACTAACCTCTCTAAATAAAAGAAAAACAAGAGATAGGTTTTTGTGATCAAACCAGTACCAACAAAACAATACCAAAGGTTCATCATAGAGATGTGAACTTGAACAGAGATTCCAAAGTGAATGGTCGGACAGGATTGGTTGATACAAGTGAAAGGAAAACCAGTTAGCTATTGGCTCTTGAAGTGAAGGGGAGGGGCTACAAAGAGAAAAGCCTAAACGGATTGGTTGACACCAAGTGAATGGCTGATGGGCTGTTTGAAGTGATGGGTCAGTGGGATTAGGGGGTGCATGGGAGTCAAGCTATTATTAACAAATTATAAAAATGGACGCAACAATGAAGGAATTACACCATTCAAACATTTGCCTAACCTATCACGCTTAATAGTTTTGATTTTTTCAAGAACATCCAACAAGCTCCCTTTTCAGGCAAAGATGAGGGAACTCATTAAATTGCCTGTCTGCAAGATCAACATTTGAGCTATGATTTAATTCCAATTCATTCAAATGACGTGCAAAAGCTGAATCCCCCTTACTATCCCTAAAATCTTTTAATCTTTCTTTAATCCTTTCCCTAAACGTCCTACTAGTTTGGCCACAATACCTGAGTCCACAAGAACATTTAAATTTATATACAAATTAATTTTGACCTTATCTGAACCTAATGAAGATTTCTGATTATTTTTAGTTTTATATCCTACTAATTTCAACTTTATTAGGTTTAGTTAAGGACAAACTCTCCCTAACTTATGTTGGCTACCAAAGTTTGCAATTAATCCACTAACAAGACACACGCCAGTAGGAATATTTTGTAATCCAGCCATTAGGTTAGGGACACTTATTCAACCTCTACACCTCCCAAAACATCACCTGATCTTTCAAAATCTTGTTCTAACTTACTCGGCCACGGTAAATGCCAATTGGAAGTTGTGACGTTGGTTTTGCGGTGTCAGTAAAGAGTAATCAAAAGCGTCTGGACAAAAATGGTGGATGAGAGCACAGAAAGCCAATCCGTCGCTCCAACTAGTCGAAAAGTTGTCTATTTTGACGTTCTGAAACACATAAAACGGTTAGCGTTAGAATCACCAGTTCAAGTACATTTATAAGTAAATATATTTTTCAGATGATATTGTAATATTTAATAGTACTATCACGCCCGAGAAACCCCATGCACAGTACATACAAAAATACAACACAAATAAGCAGTGAGTTAACGAGTAGAATCGGAAACGCTGCTTGTGCTGGATTCTGGTTAAGTAGCTCCTTTGATCGTACTTCATTTGAACCAGGCGTTGAATTATCAAGTTCAACTTGGTTGGGAAAACATACTCAGTGAACCATAAGCAGACCAGTTGTTGAAGATTTGGTTTGTTAACAATATCAATAGGATTTCTGTAATAGATTTTCATTCTAGCGTTAGTTTGATAAAATTCACACACAAATGAAAAGCCTTTTCCTAAACCGAAAAAGTCGACCGTTTCCGGGGAGCTGGAGATGGTATAGGGTGATTCAAAAGTAGTGACGGATTTAAAATACTCGTAGGTATTTTCGAAAAACCATACAATAGAAATCAGCATTTCTTCCCATTTAAGAATGAAAACAATATCCGGCAAATGAGCTCCCCTACTGCATCTGCATGTGTCTACTCTTTCAACAAAGTTACACATAACTCTTCTGCAGATTTCCACATCAACGCTGCATACTGGTATAGGATGTACGTTTCTATCCATACAAAATTCAATTAGTACAGGAACTTGAGCCCTTCGATCAGTCAGAGCGGAGAAATTTTGTTGAATCGGTTTTTGGTCGGCAAGAAAGGGACGAAGACTTTTCTTTCATGATGATATTTACGGGCGAAGAGCACCTCAGGAGATTTGTCAACAAAATAACATGCCTAATTCGGGAGTAATTGCAAATGCATTCGTAACGAGTAACGGTTTGGTGTGCCTTTTAGACCCTATTTTTTGGATCAAACCAATTTGGGCTTACGACTGCCAGTTATGGGGCTGCACTAAGAAGAGCAACTTGAAAATAATCCAAACAACGCAAAACAAAATTCTCAGGAGCATAGTTAATGGCCCCTGGTATGTTCGAACGGATGATCTCCATCGCGATCTTAAAGTCAAGATGGTAAACGAAGTTGTTAAAAATCGAGCAACGGACCATGAAAACCGTCTCCACAAGCACAGGAATGTTGGAAGTACTGAACCTTCTGGACAACGGCGGCATTGTACGAAGGCTGAAAAGGACCATACCCCTGGACCTAGTTACATCTCACTAAAGTGAGTGATGAGTGGTAGTAGGCAGTGATGAACCACAGTAGGTACGTTAAAATAAACTAACAGAGTGAAGTTACTAGATGTATATAACTGTACAGTTGTAACAATAAAGATGATAAAAAAAAAAAAAAAAATGAGCACCTTTTCAACAAACAAACCTGCCTAATTCGGGGGTAATTGCCTATGCAATCGCAGCGAGTAACGGTTTGGTGTGTTTTTTAGGCCCTATTTTTTAGAAAATGACGATTTTGACCGTTAACGGTGAAGGGTACTCTTGAGTATTCACGGCTATCTCTGGAAAACATCGATATCTCAAACCGTGAAAAATTCCTAGAGCGAATATCTCAAGAGGTGGTGACCAGAATTGGCCGGCACGATCCTGTCATCTGATTCCTTGTGATTTTTTTTAATGGGAGTTCCAAGTTTCCAAGTCCAAAGCGTTTGAAAACAAGCCCCAAATACAAACCAACTCAAGCAAAAATTGGTCAAGTGATTGAAAGCCTTGATGAGGAACTCTGCAGAAGAGTAATGGTGAACTTTATTGAAAGAGTACACGCATGCAGACGACGTGGGGGTGCTCATTTGCCGGATATTGTTTTGCATTCTTAAATGGGAAGATGACGATTTCAATGGTAAGATTTTTTAAAATTCGATTTATTGCTTTTAACGAATTTTCGAACAAAAGGAAGCTAGTGTTCTCGGTCCAAAATGGTAAAACTCGACTTTCCAGAAAAATTGTATGACAAAATCCGTCAAAAAAGAGGATAACTCCCGATGGAATTGAGATTAAAAGTTAAATTATGCACAAAAACTCTGTCTTGGCAATCGAAAGTCGAAGCTCGTAGATGGGCAGAAAGAGCCATAGATCGTAGTTGGGGGAATTTTAAGGGGGAAAAATTGCCCTTATATTCCAAAAATTAAACATTCTGACGTATGACACCTCGCATTGTACAATGTGAAATCTGTGACCCATTTGAAATTCCTTGAGTTCTGACATCATCCTGTTTGATACTGGTTTGTTTTCACCCATTAAACCTCAACTTCTGAGAGTAAAGAGGTATTTGGCGTTAAGGAGAGCGTTGGTATAATTCGATATTTAGCAACAAATGTACGAGGGGTACCAACATAGTACTACTAGTATTCATGGAAACAACCTGTTCGTATTCATATAGAAAAATCAAGCTCAATGTAGGTACAGTATGGTGCTGACCGGACGAAGAAGCAGAGTACAGTACCCTAATGAAGCATGAGAAACAGTAAATATAAACACGCATATCACAGTAAACAAAACCTCCACAAACGCCCCTCATCAAGTCATCCTGGAAGGTTGGAAAGTTCGCACATTCATGCGGAGATAAACAGACACCACGACAGCCAAGTTACCCAATCATGCAGTTGATTATACCTTGTAATCTCTTGTTTGAGCCTGGACCCACTCTAGGAGACGTTCCTTTATCGATGATGCGCTCGACGGTAGCGAGAAGCTCCCGGCTCGGCTAACGCTATAGACATAACACCAAGCCCTCAGCTGAGTTAGTTCCCTCAAAGCGTGAAAGATAACTGGCACTCAACTCCCCTCGAGTACCTACCACAGAGTCTTGTCGGTCGGAGAAATTTATCAACAATTTTTTCGACAAACAAGTCGGCTTGGAAGTACTTGTAACTAAATTCTACAAAGCTCTGTGTAGGTCTAGAGCCTACTGGATAAGAAGCAGCACGGGTGCGTATTAGTTGTCAAAACTAACTAGGTATAGCATTTCCAAGTCAAATTCAAGATTTTCCTAATCAAATTCAAAATTTTCCAAAACAAATTCAAGATTCTCTACTGTTAAAAGCACAGATTGTGCTAATTACGTCTTGGACATGATGATGAAACATCCTGACACTACAGCTCGCAATGACTTCCATTAACATTTTTTGTAAGCAGTCTTGTTCTGATAAGTAAAAGATTGCTGTATTAATTGATTGGATTGTTGGAGCGTAACAACGTTTCTTTCTTATCCTCCAGGGAGACCATCTTAATTATTATTTTCGACTAAAGATATATGATTTATTTCTCTGTTTTATTCTCACTTACCACATCTCAAATCATAGTACAAACATTATGGCTCATTAAAATGTAAATAAATTGGTTTGAAAAAAAAAAATATATATTGAGTGTGGTTTGGATAATCTTGGATTTGGTTTGGAAATGCTATATAATTCAGTACAATTTTGAAAAATGCTTCCCTTCGGACCAATCTAATAGTGTAAATTTCATCAGGCGAAGCAGTAATGATTACGAGTTAAAAATACAACAAGATTCATGTTTGCTATTGTAGAGAACTACAAAACTGGTAGAGTTACAGTTGAATCATGAATCTTGAAATCATCAAAATCATGAATTATAACCTCAACCACTATTCATTTTAGAACAACCCATAGGTATCGAAAATCTGTGTTTTAGGAAACCAACAAATTTCATCGCGTAAGAAGCAAAAAAGGCTAACCCATTTTCCCCCAACTTTTCAGGAGAGACAAAATAAGTACGGATTCATTCAAAAACTACCAGTAATTTCACTCTAAAATTACTAAATTTAGCGCTCCGTACGCTCCCCAGAAGTGCCCTACCATTATTTAAGTTGAACTGACGCTCCGATCGAAAAATCGTGAGGGTTTGGCGGCGATGCTGGCGTAAGAACAGTTTTTCTTCAGGAGTTTTTCTCCATCTAAAACTTTCTAGTTGAAAATTATTGAAACATTTATCTAGAAAATATTGCAAAATGGTTGAATGATCAAACACCATCTCATGAATGAACGAGAAACGAAAATGTTATTAAATATAGATATTAACCACAGCACATTAAACATAGATTTTTGAATTTAAGTGTTTCGCTGAGCCAAAATCCTAGGTAAAAGTTAGATTAAACTTGGGAAACTAGTAACACACTCAATTATAATCCTGCTAATTTACAGTTCAGCCTCTCAATAAAATTACATAGGTATTACACTTCACCAACCACCCAGTTTTGTAAATCGATTTTTGTAAATTGAGCTGGCGATTTTCGAAATCCTCGACGCCTCGCTATCTAGCGCGAAATTCGGAATAATAAAGTGCTTTAACTTCATTTTGTCAAAATTGAGGGTTAGGCTGTGATGCTTCTTAAGCGACGATTTGTCACAACGAAATTTGTTGGAAGGGATAACAATAAGGCGTTAACGTTGACATTTGTTATGACATTGATTTTACGACATTTTGCTCAACTGAAATATCTGAAGAGCGACAATCTAAGGGGCGGAGAAAAGTATTTGTACCCCTATTTACTGATCCACTGTCTAGCATGTGGATGACTCCGGTGGAGGATACTGGAGTTGAGGACCAGTTGCCAGATTATTAGAAGTAAGCAAATCCAGAAATGGAAAACACAAAAATACCACGACCTTCCATTGAATTGGTACCAGAAGTTCTACTTGAATATTATTCAATATAAGTCAGTATTATGTACATGATGAGGACTATGTTTGTAAGTAGGTACGTACGCAAATGAGTTACCTATATATCCGCGGTTAGATTAGTTATGCATCCGCAATGCGGCTACTTATGCCTTATCACGAGTTATGTAGGTATTTTAGCGGTTATTTATAAAAGTATTTTATTTATTTACCTCTTATTGAAAGCATTCTTGCCAGTACCCATTCAACCTTTTTAACAAGCATTTTTCTTTCAATGTTAATTTTTTGTTTCCACTACTTACAATTTTTTGCGTTTCTCAACTATATAAATTGATTAATCAACGTTCGAACTTATCGATTAGGATATCGAACTTATCGGCTCCTCGATATCTGAAGATAAAACATCGAAACCTTATTGTTAAGTAGCAATAATTGCAACAATAAGGTTTCGATGTTTTTATCTTACCCTGAAGTAAGAATCAATTATTCATTCCTACTTCAGGGTAAGATCGTTTGTATCATGAGTGGCTTTCATGGACCAGACAACGATCAACCAAACAGTTTATCATCACGTTTTATAGCCTAGTCAATGTAGACACAGTAAAAGGCAAACTTTGCGAGCTGGCATGGGTATTTTAAGGGACTTGATTACAATTTCATATATGGGGTCTGTAAATGAAATTAACTAGCTTTCAGACGAAAAAAGAAATTTTGGATCGTACGAATAGTTTTGGAGCTATAGCCAGACAGACAACCATGTTTTTGCAGAGAAGTGGGACTTACAGCAGGTTAGCCAATCTTTGAACGCGTGTGGTGGCCAAACTGCTGGTCCGAATTTAATGTTTCTGGGTTTCATCGATGCAGAATTTAACGCTCTTTAAGAAAGTAAAGCCTTACACTATGATATAAAACTCATCGATGAGTAGCTATGGATACTATTGATGTGTAGCTCACATTAAATGTTATTGGTCAGTTATCAGTAATATTTAGTAACTACACACCACCATCAATCGACAGTGAAATAATGAGAAACAGGTTGTGTGAGACTTTATAACGCGTCGACTCTGATATAATTTGGTTCAATAGGCTGTTAGACGGCAAACTAACGTGTTTTACGGTTCACGATATGATAATGAAAACTTACTTTTGATTAGGTACCTACATTGAACTATTCTTTATTAAAAAAAAACGGTCGTGCTATTATACAATCATGTTACTTCCTATCTACAGCTTAATTAAATACTTAACTAATCCTCAAAAAAGAAAACGACAAAACTTAAAACAACGAAAATCGGCTGTTAACTCCCTTAATTTTTCCTTGTTTAATCAATCTGTCAAGAATTCCTATATTTATTATCCAAATATACATTACAATCCCGAACTCTAGTACTTCTCCCAGTACTGATAAAAATGGTAACAAATAGGAACGGGTACATTTGGCGCAGTGTGATGATATTAGTACCAGTTACTGAATGTGTTTTTTAGTGCTGTATTCGGGCGCTGAGTGTTACAACCGGATTTTATAAGATTATTGGTAATTGGGAATTTGCGTCAATTGTCGATTCTGAATATCATCCCGGTCATAGAGTAACGTGTATTGCCAGCGATATTCATTTAAAAAAATTTACTTGAGGAGAAAATTTCAAAAAACGCCGTGCGCATATTTAATGAAGCCCCGAAAACCGATGCGACCGTATGACGTCACAAATAGATTGAAACCCCCGGTTGGGGCGCTGACATCGCCGGGCTTCAGGGAGGTGGGTCCAAGCGGGCGTCACCACGTGACGTCATACGGTCTTCTCGCCCCTGCAGTATTTTTCTCTAAATTCTGTAAATTTGGGAAGACTTTTCAGGCAACTAACAATCATTTTCGGTATTCTCCTAGCTTGTAAAAAAGAAAATAAATACCAAATAAAAATAAAATAAAAATTGACGCATATTCCCCATTTTATTAGTTTGTCGATGGTTATTACTGATCTCATAAACATACCTGGGCGCTGAGTTCTGTCTCTCGAGCTGCTTGAATTTCGCAAAAGGCGATTGGATGCTGTTGGCTGAGAAATACAATGCGAGCATTAGGCGTGTAGTTATTATTAGGCCTGTATCTTACGTACATCTTTGAACATCAACGATTCAAGTCATAAGTTTATGATTGACAAAACGTGCAATTGATGCGACCTACCTTTTGTCAGCTTAGCGGGAGACGAAACCACTCGGGTTTGAACTGGAACAGAAACGAATTTGGCATATGCATTTACGGGTGCTGAAGCGAGAACATTACTGTTAGAACATTAGCAAGAACTGTTAGAGCTGTGAGAGCAAATGAAGATTTGCATTATTGTGCTGACAAAGCAAGAGTGCAATTGAAATTATAGCATTTAAGAATAGTATCCGTGCGTCATCCACTTCGGTGACTACTCATGTTGTTTCACCAAGTTTTGGGCAAGATCAAATTCCTCTACAGTTGAAGTGAGGGTCAACTCGAAAATACAACTTTTGGATCATTATTGTGATAATTTTCGTGATGTAAACAACAGTAAACAACAGAATTACGCATATTCTATCAATTTCAGGTGATTCATTTCCGACGTTTCGGGCAATGCTATACTTACCACTTTTAAAAGAACAAAAGTCGATATAGAAGTGGTATCTCGATTAGCTATAGATCAGATCTAGTTATAGATCACATTCTGATTGCATGTTTTTTAAATTGTAGTATTTGTGATTGGAAATAAGTACAATGGGCATCATGAGTTTTTGTGCCTCGCTAATCCCCCCCCCCCCCCCCCGCGCAATAATGAACGCGATGAACTACTGGAATGAAATGAATCTGTACTGAATGTTTTGAAAGAATTTTTTTGAGATGAATTTTTGAGATGAACCCTGACGACTTGCACCCTTAAGATGAACAATAATGAACCATAAGTCACACTTGGTTGAGAACAACTAGGACAGAATGTATTTGTCTACTTCATGATATGCAACTTCATGCCCTCGAATACGGAGAAGCTCAGCTCAGTATGCACTATAATGATGATATCTTACTCTAAAATTGTCATGTAAGATTGTTACATTCCCAATAGTTCTATACCTTCTGTTTTGGAGAAGCTCTGCCCAGTTTTGGTAACCATTCCCGCGGATTCGGTGGTATCTGAAAATCAACGAAAATACAGATTAAACTTCTGAAACACCGATCGATTTTCTATAAGGTTGAAATCGTAATGTCTATAACGTCACTGAACCTACTCTGCCAGCTTAACTAAGAAACTATGCCCCACTAAGTTTCCATGCTCAACATGTAGTTCCTTCTTGATCTAGTTCATACTCAACGGCATCAATCAAGATTGTTTCCATTTTGTGTAGGTACATAGTTACATATAGAACCTTTTCGGATTGAACATTGTGATTTCTGAATACTACTAATCTATTCATTTCAAAAGCTCAAAATGCTGTTTCACCACAGATTTTCTATGATGATTATCTGTTACCTTGTCATTTTGATGAAGATAGCAAATTTGGTAGGTCGAGTTATTATTTGGAATCTAAAACATTTGTAATACGCTCATTTTCTACAAAATTTCCAAAATCATATTAGGTAGTTCCTGGAATGTGTTGATAGGCTGTGCCTCAAGTTATATAGAATATTATGAATACCCCGTACTGGTATAACAGAAACAATACGTGTATTATAACATGCATATCTTGCATTGGAATAATGTACAAGTGATAGTATTATTTAAACCCAACCAGAAACCCAAATACATGTTACAAGTGGTTGTGCATCTCATTCGGTATTAACTTCCAGATAAAAAGATACACTCTCTTCGTTAAAAATATTTGGTAAGTTAGGTTAAGTCCACAAGATACCTAAGGTATCCAGTAACTTATTTGGATCATTTACGCAAATTCAAGTCTTACGTTACATAAACAAAAATGTTCACCGTAATGTCTCTCTTATAAGCGGTAACCAACACTTGAAAACACCAGAGTTCAAACCACTAGGTAAATAGCGTATTATCACTAAGCAATGGTAAATGGTGATCATTAGGTGGTAGGAAAATATTAGTTACAATACAAAACAACAAATTGAAAAATGCAATTGATGAATATCTTAAAAGCCACTCAATACAAAATTAATAACAAATACTAATTTCTCCAGACAGAGCAGTATTTTCAAATCATCTATGAAAGGGAAGGGGTATTAGAAGCCACTTAAAACCATGTTCACGTCAATATTAAGAAAATTTAACGAAGAAAAATGAGATACATGAAGATATTTAGGAAAAAAACACAAATTCGGAACACAAATATTAAATATTTTGCAAACGCTAAACTCACATTTAAATGTATACTGCTTTCCAACGCAATGGGGAATTCCTGCCGAACCTCCATTTCTTCTCAATAATGAAATATAATAAAATTTTGTACAAAATTACATTACGCTGCTACTTTCTAAAACTTATATATCACAATGTTTTGGCTTCAAAGTGAAAGCGAATTTGATAATTTTTTGTTCAACTAAAGTTAAAAGGGTAAATTTTTTGTAACAAGGAATGACTATTTGCTTTTTCGCTTTTTGCTGTTCTCTAGAAAAATGGATTCGAAAGCCTCATCCACGTCATCCAAGTCGTCTTCGAAAGTCGCGATGTTTCCGAGGGATTTGTGCCGCTGCTTGTTGGCATGAGAGTGTTTGGCTTGCTTCGAGAGGTACTGGCTGACAGTGATTTTCTTGGTCGCTAGATTTGCGTCTGGCTGGAGGCTGGCTTCGAACTGCTTGTACTGATTCAGGCTGTGGCTGGATTTGGCTCTGGAGATTTTGGGGAGGTTGGGATTAGGAACTGGCGGCGTTTGCTTCGTTGGTTGCATTTGCTCTTTGACCAGCTGATGCCAGGATTCCGATTTTTGTAGGACGTTGGGGAACGAGGGCGAGAGAGCTCTTTGCCGCGCCGACTGAGTCACTTGGAGTCGCAAGTCCAACTTGGTCGGTTCATCGAACCTTCGTCGTGTTCTATTATTTATAGTGACTGCCGTCTGGCATTGAGCTTGGCCCATAACCTTACTAATAGCTTTGCACTCATGCTCTTCATTGCCATCCGGACTGAATTGCGTTGGAATCGAACGCACTGGGGACCGTCTTTGAGGAGACTGGATTCTCCCACTTTGATACGGAGAGGACGTTTTCGGTCGCTCCTTAACTCTTGGGTTGTCAGCATAGAAGCTCAGAGATGTGGGAGGTTTCGATGAAACTGTTGTGTTATTATAATACACGTTATCAGGTGTTGCATTATTAATTTCGAACATATTGGCACTGTGAGGTGCTGGAGGGATCGATACTGGCGACTCAAGTTTTGGAGATTTGCTCCTCGGTCTAGGCGATATGAAGTGGGAGTCTCTTATACCAGGGCTCGTAGCCAAGATATTAGAAACGAATTCCCCATCGGTGTTAATAGTACTGGCATCCCTCAGATTGCATATGTACGGACCACCGGCCGCCTCATTTGACAACGATTGATCCTGACATTCCAATATTCGCGTGTCAGTTATGTCTGTTAAATTTTGAATCTCCTGGTTCAACGTACTACAATCCGTCACTGTGCCAATAATGGGGGTTCCCATCGTTTGGTTGAACTGAAGACTTCCTGAACGATTATTTTCAACCCTGTAATCTACTGGGTGATCTTGATAGAAACTTCGCTCACTTTCATACTTATCGCTTTGAACAGGAATTGTACCGAAAGAGGAGTCACGGGATGGAGACATGCCATTCGGTTGTACAACATCAGTAGACCTTACTAAGTAATCGTTGACACATTGATTGTTACCACCGTGATTACCTCCATTGATTGTTGCGCTGTAATAACTGTTGGGAGGTTGGACTATTGGCTGCTGTTCAGGATAAACTTTGGCAATCGGCTTTGTCAACGGGATGAATTTAGAATTAATAGAATGATTCACGCCTCCAACGTTAGCACCATTAAACGTGGAACTATGATCCATTTGATTGTCATTCGCTGGTGTGACATTACCATTGACAGGCGCATGATTGAGTTGAAGTTTCGCATCTTCTTGATACTGTTTCCGATATTGATCGGATTGAATTTGATTTCCGGGTTTGTAAATTGGTTTCGTGGGTCCATAAAACTGACCAGCCGACTGATTAATGGCTGGTACGCGCTGGTATTGATTTTCCTGAACTTGCTTTCCGACTTGGTGTCTGATAGTATTTTGCTCTTGATCCATTGGCATGAAGTGATTACCACGAACCTGATTACTTGTTTCATGTTCGTATTGCTGGTTATTTTTCGTAGCAACATTAGAAACGCCATGGATTTGATTATTTGTGGGAACCTTCGGCTGAGCGAAACTCTGACGGTCATTACCATTGTAAAATGAAACAGGCCGTTTGTAACTTGATTCGTACTGAGAATCGAAATTTTGACCATTTCTACTTGGAAGATTTTGATTTTTCTGTTCAACTTTTGGCTTGTTATTGTTTCCACTGTACGAACTAAATGGCGAAGATTTTGCTACGTCCAATTTTTTCGGTACGACGTCGGGTTTGTGTTTGTACGGTGCGAATGCCGATGGAGTCCTTCTTTCAGGTGGATCCTGACTCACAACATTAGAAGGAATATTGTAATATTTATGAGTCGTAACTGTATTCTGATTAAATGAAGCAAGTTTATCATCTTTTTTCTGATTACCGTAAATTGCTGGAGATGTTTTCACCTCAATTTTAGCTACTGAAGGTTTTGGTTCGACGGAAGTTGACAGGTTCTGCGAGAATTTTTGGTTCACCAATTGCTTAACAGAACCTGACGCAGGGCTGATGAGAGGCGAGTATGGCTTCTTTTCGACAGGTTTGAAAGCTGACTTTGGAGCGTGATTGAATCGGTTCATCTGACCAGGTTTGGAGACGGTTAGGGAACCTACGACCACACCGTTTTCACCCGTCGATTTGACGGTCCAAGGCAATTTCGCTGGCTTCTGATTGACGACCTTTTTCGTATCTTCTTTCTGGGAATTCTGCCAAAACAATTTGGCCGGCGAAGGACCGTAAGATTCTTCCGGTTTTTGTTCTCCGCCTTCAAAAGCTGTTTTGATACTAGAAAATCTGTTTTGCCAATGTTTGCCTCCTCTTGCTGAAGGGTTGTAACTCATGACTTTGGGTGGATTTTTATCACTTACTTGTTTCAAGAACGCTAAAAATTTGTGATCGTTTTCGGTTTTAGGTTCAAACGTAGGAGGGAAGATTTCTCTACTATTCATTCCTCTACGTCCCATATCGTCTCTCGTTTCGTCAGCCGATGCTCCATAATCATCGGACGAGTAGTCGTAAAATTTGTTAGCCTTGGGAATATCAATGGTATTTGCTCTTTTCATTTTTAATTTTTTCGAATTTCTGGCTGAGAAACGTGGCTTTTTCTCACCATCAGAAGCCAATTGTAAAAGTCGTTGAGCAGACGATACTTCTTGTGTCTCTTCTTCATCGGCACTGGAAACATCTCCATCTTCACTGCTGCCTCTTCGTTTGGCATCTTCTCTGTTTATCTGTTTGTTGATAGCTGCTTTATGAACAGCTATTTGCACAGATTGTTCAGGAGTGAATAAATGGATACTCGGGTCGTAGTCATAAACGCTACTACTGTCGCTGATGCAACGCTCGACTGGTGTGGGTTCATATTCTGGTTCCACGTAAGACAAAACTCCCTGTTGCGGGCCAGGCTCCATGAAACATCCTGCTCTGTGTAGAGGAGGTTTATGAAACATTTTTCTTGTCAATGTCATTTGGGTGTACGCGATTTCGGGGAGGGGTGCAGGAGGTGAGAAGCGGACAGGACGAAACACCTTAGAAAGGATGGAGTCACTGCTGGATGCCGAGTTCCTCTGAAGATTATCTTGGTCCACCCATTTTCTGGCCTGCACAAGTTCATCTGCAGTTACGCTGACGGTGTGCCTGTTCCTCAACGCCTTCCGAGAACCGAACCGCCTCGGTGGTGGCACTGGGGGCGGAGGAGGTGGAGCTAACTGCAGACAAGACTGTAAACTCGTCACTAACTGCGATACCGCATCTCTCTTCGTGGGGTCCAATCCAGGAATGACACCTTCCAACCTGGAAAGTGCACTTTTAACTTCTTCCACAACCTCTGGATGCAAATGTCTCAGATCTTCACCGGATTCTGTTCCTGAATCGTCGAATCCTCCACCACTCATAACTCTTTGTATACTAACACACTCACCTTCGGCGGGCAATGCTGACCCTCCCACGCCAACCACCTCGCTGCTCCCACCTGTTATAGAAGCTATGGTTAGTTAGAGTACCCAGCACCTCGAAAAGCAGTAATACTTGAAAGAAATTGTGTTCCTTTAATAACAGTGAACACTTCTATCTATGAGTCTCGCCAATGCTAAAATTAAACTACTCTTCCAAACTATCTCGTGTTGATCAACGCAACACAGAAATAGTTATACATATCACTCATTGGCTGCAATAGTGTCATATCTCCAAATTTGATGCTTCAGGGTAATCGAAAAAAAACCATTTCAAATTTGTAGGGGACTATTCCAAGGTTTTTTTCGATTACCCCGAAGCACCAAATTTGGAGATGTGACACTATTGCACCCAATGAGCGACATAAATATTTGATATTGTTGATTATTTACTGCGAATCTGTAGAGAGTACGTAGGTAATTTTATCAAAGTTCTTTACTAATGTTGCTATTGTGACGATACAATAGACGCTTTTTGGCCGGGACTCATCGAAGTGCCACCACAATTATGAAAGAAGCTGTGCAATTTGAACGAAGCGAGTAAATATCAACCACCACATACATTTCTTGACTAAACATCCGTCACTAGAGTGTAAGTACAAAGAAAGAATGTGGTTTGCATAGGTTATTACTGGTACAAATTAGTCCACTGCTGTCGAGCGCAGACACCAATGTTGATAGTATTGCTGAATTGAGTTAAGTAGGATTGGAAAAAAATGTGCTTCGTAATGTTTCCAACAAAATTGTAGATCCAACACAATGACTATTCCGTAGAAACGTGGTTGATAGCAGCATGTTCGACCCAAAACGTTAAGGACTTCATAATATTGAACAGCATGGGTACAAACAGAAGAAGAAAAATAAAATAAAATGTGCATTAGAAAAGTTTTTCATAATCTTACTCTAGGTATGAGCTCTAGATTCATTACGTATGAATGTTTTTCATAATAAAATGAGAAAGCAGAATGTAACAGTTATTTTGATGATCATGTCATATCCCCAGACTTAAAAATCCTAATAAAAATAAAAAACGTTCCATCAGGCATTCATATAAAAACGCAGGCAGTTTTTACCAAAAAGATGAATGTGGACTGATTAAAAAACATTAATCCAATGGTGGTCTGCATAATTCAAGACCATTGTAAAAATACCAAGCCCGAAACCAAATAGAATCGTGGAAGATTAACAGTACATGCTGCCATAAACGAGTTGCAGAAGCGAAGTGCAATAAGTTCTTTCGAATTAAGTAGTGAAGATCATGCGATTGTGCAGAACTTTTTTACCTTTCTTTTCAGCCATAATTTCACGCAACCTCGCTCTGATTTTCCTCCTTTCTTCGTAGTCGGAACAGGCGTCCAACTGTGGAAAAAATTAATCATAAAATATAGTGAAAAGTAATAATTTAGGCATTTCGAAGGGGGTTTTATGAAATGAATAAAAATGTATAGTTAAACTGTTCATGACATTTAAGACAGTGAAATGTGAGTTTGCATCTTCTTTCACATCCACTAACGGAGAAAGTGTACGCTTGATGAAGGAGTGTTTCAAACACAAACCCACCACTCATTGGTGCTAGAAGGAATTAATTTTTCAAGTTAAGGTACTACTATAGAGAGCACAAGACACTGATATTCAGAGTAATAGGCAATTTTTATCAAAATCGTATGAGAGCGATCGAAAGTACCAAGGGCGGATTCAGGATTTTCATGGATGAGGAGGAGGAGGGGGGGTTTAAGCAAGGTCGGTTTTTTAAAGCCAGTTTTAGTCCAAAAACACCAGAATATTGCTTAATTGTATGTATGCCCTCTACAGGCGGCGAAACCGCTGAACCGATTTCGATAGGGATTGCCATTGTGATGAGCAAGTTCCAGGGATGGTTACAGGCTACGGTAGAATCTCCGAAACGTTGTGTTTCAACGAGAACGGGCCTTAAGCACTTTAAGCAGCATAGGGCTCCTGACCAGCTGAGTGGTTCCTGTAGCTAATTTCGTGAGTAAAGAATTTCTACATGTTTCTACATTTCATTGGGTAAACTCTATATTCCAATTTCTATAACACCCCTGCCAATATCCATGCTTGTAGGAGCATGGTTCTCCAAAAGTAGTAATTTGCAGTAGTACCATTACGATGGAGGTTAACTATACCTTGGAGTTTTCCAGTTGTTCTTCCTGGAATGGAACTTCATACTACTTTCAGTACCCCTTTTTTCTATAAACAACAGCCTGGCATACCAGGGGTTGTTTGAAGGTGGGAGTGTGATGGTTTGCTGTTCTTCTGTTCGACCGCTCTAGGGATAGACGGTTCTGTGGTAGTACAGACCGGATATCCCTCTGGGTGGGCATATTGCCTAACCCCTCTTGAACAGGGACACTCAGCAGCCATACATTACAAGTGTCAGCTGGTTTCTCAACTGTTTAACGGTGAACAATCAAAGCAGAACCAGAGCCCCTCTCTCTTCCAATCCTCTTCATTCATCTAAATTTTCTTGAATGCTTGATTATGACCTCTCTGAACAATTCTGTGATTCGGGAAGGCGTATAATAGAACGAATCCTATAATTAACATCGTCTAAATTATAAGGTAAGATAATTGGAGTACATTGCAAAGGAAGTAGAGAAATCGACTGATGAAGTTATCTGATGATTAGAAAAACCTCCAAAGTTGATCACAGTCTAATCAACACAGCCGGAGAAATTCAACGGTCGTGATTATCTCATCTCACACCAGAGAGAAATCCAATGTCGTTTATCCAACTCATCTCAGAACTGACAGAAATTCATCTCGAGTAATTTTAGGGGATTCCCTTAATCAGGCCAGTTGTTGTCATTATATTTTTTGGAAGAACGCCAAATTTTAAAGACCCGAGGCAGCTTGGCGGTGTCGTTCTACTAAAACATTTTCGCTAGAAAGAAATTCACTTGCCAGGTCCTACCTTGGCCCCGTGTAAATTAATGACCTCTGTTAGACAAGTGGCTCTGACGTGACCTCAAGCTCAAAGAATCACATTGATAATCTAATTACGTCCATTACGTACCAATTACTTGTATATAGATAGATAATCTAACTTAAAATAGTTTATTCGGCTCAAGTTCTACGCGAATTCATATTTATCTCTCTTCATACTCATTATTTTATTTAAAATTTTTATTTCATGTCATTAAGTTCCATGATTATCTATTAGTGAATTTTGGTTAGTTACGTGTATTGCTACAAATCGAGGATCTCACGGCAACTTCCCACATCGTCATTTTTGGCCAAAATGAGTTAAGCATACCATTCGAAGCGTCTTCCCCCAGCGGATCGATCTAACTAAGTATAAGTTAGGTGCCTAAGTTAGGTAACACTAAAACTGACGATTTATTTTACTGAATTACTCAGTAAACATAGTCATTGGCAGATGGTTTTTTGGCTCTGCTGAAAAGTTGCCGAAATGACGATGTGGGAAGTTGCCGTGAGACGCTCGAAATATAGCTTCCCAATCAAACTACTATGAAATTTTGAATGCTTCAATTTCGTACCTACAGTATACATACATACTGAAGTTTTCCGTTTTTCCATAACCCTTCCAACTCCTGAAGACCACAGATTCAAAAAACATCATGAAAACCTTGGCAGCATCCAATAATAAATCGGGTGCAAATTATTTCCAATATGCAGTGGTAACAAGAGTACCTAACTAAATGAATACTTTCCAACCCGTGGCAAGTAGAGGAACCGGATAAATAATGGAAAATTATTCAAAGCATGTTCTACACTCTATATTCCGAGTATCTAGGAATCATCTCGAAAGAACGGCTTTAATTTGCAGCCGCCGATCCTTCATGGTCTGTTGAATGGCTATCGCGTGCTGAGGAAGCTGAAAGATCCGAATCGAGACCCACTTCTTACCATTACGGACTTTCGCCATTCAAAAGCGAGGGTCTTCAATAAGATTCAACAGGTGCACCAAAATTTGCACAGATTCAGCGTAATATATAAACTGGGTCAAATACGACGGTTTTAAAAAATCTAAATTGAATTTTTTTTAAATGGATATCTTGAAACGAATTTCTAAAATTGTTAGGTCGATATCCATTGCGGAGTCTAATAAAATGAAACCCACTGATTTGAATGATTCAGTGTCCAATTGAAAAGCGTCGATTATTGAAATTTCGGTTCTTGTTGATCACTAAATAATGAATTCGATTCTTGCATTTCATTACTCGACATCAGTGTTTGTGTACATAATATCTGCACTGTTTATTATAATAGTCGGCATCTGGCCGGCATCGTACGTAAATATCCTAAACCGTCCTCCTGAACCATTTTTTGACCCTTGAACCTCCTATTTTGTTAAAGAAACCGATGTATGCCATATTTTGGTCGGTTCGTAGAAGCTTCTTGACATGCACGCCGGTAAGCAAATGTCACAATCAATCCCACTCCCATAAAGAACTTGAAGTATCTGCACTCATGTGCAAATAATTAAAATTTTCCACACCAGAATATCTCTACGAAAAATTTACGTGGATGAGCAATGCACACGATAAAGGCCTCAAGAAACAAAAATAAGCTATTACAGATACTGAAGCACAGGACCTTCGAGTGATATTTATCTTCCAAGGCACAAGAATTTACAATGGGAATATAGATTTTTTCAAAATACACAAAAACATAGACATTTTCAAAAAGAATTACAAACAAATATTACTATTAAGGTACATATTAGGGCACTATGTGTGAGACGTAGAAGTTATTTACTGATGTTGATTTTTTGTACTGTCAAATATAGGTAACTTCCTGGGTGAATAGTACAGAAGACCCCAACCCCTAATTCTCCCAGGTGGGTAAATAAAAGGCTTTCAATCAATCAATCATAACCAATATTCAGAATCAGCTAGGAATTTACTCTCGTAAAAATCTGCCCCAAAATAAGAAATGCGATCGAAATAAGATGATGAAATCTTTTGATTATAAAAGTATAAATCTTACTGTACATGACAAATTTAACAGTTCTCAATCATGTTTTGCTAGCATTAAATAACTCATAAATTCCATGAGAAAACGAATTAAGGCCGGACACTTTTCAACACAAAACGACTCAGTAAGTGATTCATAGGTAATGTAATAAAGAGGGATGCAAAGGGGTTTCTAGTTGTTTTTTCTTAGTGAAATATGGAAGGAAATATTAATTATAGAATTCACATAAATGTGAAAAATTGAAATGAATGTGGTACTCACAAGGATTTGAAGCTGTTTCTCGTCGTTGATATCGTTTATGTCGTCTTGAGTTCGTTGACTGGTGGCCTGGGAGCAAAGGAAAAAATATATCACTTTTCTATAGCCACTGGTCGACAATCATGATGAGTTATTTGTACAGGCTCGTCGAGATTCACGATCAATAGACAATCCAACACAGATCGGTCGCTTGGTCTGTTTTTTGACTGATTGGATTAAGATCTCCGTTTAAGGGAGAAAAAATAAGGGGATAAACACTTTTACAAGTGGCACACGACATGCAGTGATGCTATTGGTGGAGTGGGCTAGTCAAGTCTGACCAAAATAGGCGCGAACTGCGTCAATGCTTTGGTGGTCTATTTCGAGAGGGCCGCTCTGAGACCAGAGCACTGGGCAGGATCAGCCAAGCATTGCTCCCAGCTTTCGTACCCCCCTCCCCGACGGTACATCCGATTTAGGCCTCTGTCCAGCCTTTCTGAGGGGGGAAGGTTTTCGTTCCGATTCCTCCATTGGGGATAAACCGGGACATGCGTACAGTAGGTAATTATGCACTTATGCGCGTAGATCAACTTCTTTGAACATTGTTGAACAGAACCACCACGAACATGAAATGTAAATTACAAGTCATGAAAACTGAATTTGTGTTTAACGAATGATTTTAGCCAACTTTGACGAGTCACTTATTACCACTATTTACAACTTTTAAAAAATCCTCTCAAATGCTTAATTGGGCAGACGTTTCATCGTTAGATTCACGGACGTATTGGTATTTTGGTTTATTATCTTCGATAATTAATTATTGAATCGACCAAGGAATACCCTCCCTCCTAAAAAGGAGGGATCTTACGTTTCAAGATACGTAGATTCAGAAAATGGAATTTAAAAAAAAAATCCATCCGTGTTAGCGTAGTGCTAAAATTACGAAATTTGGTTTACCCCAAAATGATCCTTGAAACTTTTCATAACCCTAGGTCAATGGGAAGGGGTTCAAAACGAATTTTGACATTTTGGAAAATTCGTGTCTCGAAAAATTTTAATGGAACGGTATAGTTGTTAGGGTTAGTTGTTAGAGTTTTATTTCTAGAATTTTTAAAGATCATCTGGAGCTTTGTTCGACCATCCGTTCATTCACAATGAGGGCTCAAAGTTGGAGCAGATCAAAAGTCGTCAATATGCGAGTGAATCATGGCAGCCTGTTGGGTAAATGTTCATACTGGCCCAGCTGATCCGAACATCACATGGTTTTCAAATATCGAGTTAATTAATAATAATGAATACAAATTATGTATAAATAACAATAATTAATCTGTCATTTAGACAGAAGAGTGATCTGCATAAAGAAGGTAATAAACCGTTGTGTCAAGAATTTACAGATGTTTTTTTCAGTTCTTACTTCGAGCTTTTATTATGTTTATGCATTTTGATATAAATATTGCGTTCAAAAGGGTATTTAGTGAATTTGAGAAAACTTACAACACTCATAAATCTAATATTTTTCGATTATTGTCAACTTCCAAAACAATCCATATTTCCGTGAATCCCCTAGTTTTTGAGGATGATAATACAGTCGGAGATTGGTAGTAAACTTGAATAGGTACGTGTTTTCCGATATCTGACTTCGTACGTGAATTTTACCTGAGGGAGAGTTACATACTTGACATACTACGGTCTAAGCTTCTATAGTTTTGGGCTACACTGAAGGCAATGGCAGGGATTATAGAAGTAGAGGAAGATATTGGGTGTTGACCACAAGTGAACTATAAATTTCAATTCCAAGGCCCCCGAGACGCCACTTCATTTCCGAAATTGAATCTCCGACAGAACGTTCTCGTTACTCGGCCTAAACGTTTGAAATCTCCTTCGCCCACTATTTGAAAAATCACCAAGATAACGTGTCATTTGGCAAACGGTTCTTTGCAAGGTGGATTCCTAAAATAGAAAATTTCACTACAGATGCATCGCCCCAGATCCATGTCCCGGTTTCTCGGTATTAGTGATGATCTATACGCTGATTGTACGTAGAAAAGCTTCTAGCTGTTATAGTGCAGCTGATACGTCGTGTACCTTACAACCCCCCTCCCAAATTATAGTAGTTAGTTGTCTGGGCGTAGCCCGGCCTTATTGCCCAATAGCCACAAACTTGTCGGCAAGATATCTCGATTTTCAAGATAGCGACACCTTGAAAATTTCGAGGGGTAGCTCAAAATAGGTCTAAGGATGACTTTGAACATGGACGTCTTTGGCGTGCAAAAAGTGATTTATCAAAAAAAAAAAAAAAAAAAAAAAAAAATCGCTAAAAAAAACATTGATTTGGCATGTAGGTAAGTAGAAATTCAGTTATGGTCAGTAATTCCCTAAACTAACTAACTTTGTCTGTAAAATTCAATCCATATGTCCATATAAGTTAAGGTTCAAAACATCCCATCCAAATGAGTCCAACAATCACTTTGTGAAATTGGCCGTGTGGGGTCTGGCGTTGTCGCGCAGCAGGCAGACTCTGCTTGTTAACAGACCCCTCCTTTCATTTTGAGTAGCTCTCCTCAATTGTTTAACGTTTCACAATATCTGCGTTAATGGTCTCCCTTTGAGGTGAATATTCAATCAATATGATGCCTTTGTGGTCCCAAAACACTGATACTATGATTTTTTTAAAAGTTGAAATGGTGGTTTTGAACTTTAGACCAGTAACAATAGACTTGAGATAATTATCACCGTCCAGTTCATAGCGTTCCAAAAACTCTACGGAGGTTTGCACTCGATTCAACATGTGTTGTTCAGTAAGCTGTTTTAGGACCCATCTTGCGGAAACATTGCAGAAAGTTCATCCAGACTCTGGATTCCACAGTCAACATCTTTCCTACGGTCGTGAGAGCCTCAGTACACGTGCTTTCTGGACACGCCTCGTGGATATACCAATTATAGCATTTCCTATGCAATAGCTGTTGGTATCCCTCGTATAAGGGCTCTTTGGGAACGTTAGAATGGAAGCAATGTAACAGGAATAAATCAACGAAAAACGACGAAGTAAAACGATACAAATATTTTCAGCAACGTGCCTTAGAATTAAAAAATACCACGGGTTCGTTCGTACGAAGATCGAGTGATTAATAATATTATCACACGAGTAGAACATTATTTACTAAGAAAGTTCCTAGAATCCCAGGTGGTGGTTATTTTCCACCTCTTTGCCTAGCTCTTTGCTTTGCCTTGCCATATTCTACCCAACACTGGGCTATCGAAAATAAATCAATCTTAATATTTCATCTTCGGCTTCAACGAAGGTCCACGTAGAGTAAGGCGCATTATAAATGAGAGGGCAGCGCACTTGAGGGACTTCAGCCAAGAAATGACTCGCCCCTGTTCGCCTGTATAAGGTTCGCGCGTTGTTTTTGGGACGGGGAAATCCTCTTGCCCAAATATTCAATACGTTTCGTTCATCGAGTGTTGAGTCAAACAATATAAATACAGGTACAAGCGGCGATGACCCAAACTCCCTCTGGCGGGCGGCGATCGCCGATATCCTATTATAAATCTGTCTTCCTCATTCCAAACGGACCCCCCCCACTTTTGTCAACCCTTTTCTCACTTCTATATTGACAAACACGTGCGTGGTGCATGTCTTAGCGTTTCGGGGTATTTTGGTACAGCACACAACAACGCTGGACTGACGGAAATTTCACAATAGCCACGGTTACCTTCACTATAAGCTGAACTCTTCTATGCTCGTGAGAGACTATTGCTTGAGAGGTTGTTTGAAAATAGAACGTGAGCTCTATGGTTGGAAATACCGGCTAACTTTGAACTAAAAGTGCGCGGGTTATTGGCAACTCTCCAGACAGGGTAAGGATATTCTATCAACCTTCAAAATTGTTCCTGTTCCTGGATTTAGTCGCAAAAAGATAGTTAGAAAGAATGCTAAATGAAAAACATAGCACATTTGCACACAGCGGTTTATTATTATTTCTTGTATCTTTTAAAACCACCTTTCTGTCCAAATCACTGACTCGTTTGGTAAATTTCAATTTTGAGGGGACGTAATCAATTTCCTTGGTCAATTCTTGGTGAAAGGAGTATCAATTCTATACTCTCCTCTTAAACGCGAGAACATTGAAGGAACATATTTAACAGGGATCTAATCGAACTACTACTTATTTATTCCCGCCTATTGAGCTTGCGCAGTATCTCATAGTACGGTCCTTCTTCTTAGGGCGAGTCTTGAATTTCTGGGATAACACACCACAAATCTAACACAAACTCCTTCGATTGTCTCATTCTAATGCAAACCCACTACTGAGAATAATTCTAATGCTAAGATTCAATTATTGAATCTTAGCATGTTCAGCTTTTCAAAAACTAATATCATAGCATATTGATTAGTCAAATAATGAGTACCTAGGTAATTGATAGCCAACTTGAAATCACGTTGAAATGAAATTGAAGGACACATCTACTGCCAGTACCCATACAGGAGTAAATCAACGTTAAATGCGAGGAGTGAATAGCGAAATTCCAGCAAGCAAAAGCAGGAGTGAATTACAGTAAGAATAGCATATTTCCTTTATTACAACTATTAATAGATCAATATGGTACTTTGCCATCAACAGTCTTATCAAGGGAGATGTAGGGCTGACTGCTGGTGAGAACATTTCAAACTAGCATCTCACAAGCAACAATAGTCGGAAACGTAAAGAGGTATCACGATCGTATACATTTTTGTGAAAATTAAGCTACACTTGTGGCCAATTCTGCCTATTTTATTTATAAGAAGAACTCTGTGATTGATTATCGAATCTCCTTACCTTCACCCACTGCTTGTCAGCTTCGTTCACAAGGGCGGTGCTACTGTGGGCAGCTGCTTTCATTCCTTGCTCCATACCTTGAAGTATGACTGATGCTCCTAAGAACTTGTTGAGAAGAGCCCTCGCTTCAGCGTCTTCAGTTGTGTCCCCAACTTCAGATACTGGAAAATAATAAAATGGGATTTTGCATATTTTTCAACCTGAAACTGGAGTAGCTTGAATTTGACTCTTAATAGGTACAACGAAACATGCGAAAAGGGTAAATGAAATAAAAAAAAGTTCCAGACAGCATGGTCGTATGGGGGAATTTTCTGAACTCGATGGTGAAGTCAGAATTGCGATATCTCACTCTTTTATCGGGTTAGAGCAGGTGAACCGTGAAGAACATTTCAGTATCAATCATGTATCTTCATCTTCAAAGTGCTCCAGGTTGAGAACAGGATAAAATATCGCAATTCTGACTTCACCAAAAGGTTTAGCATGAAAAAAAACCTTTCAAATATCAGACTGTTTCATTTTTGAAATTTAAGGGTAATTCCCTCCCCCCCCCCCTCCACTCGCCCCTCTTTGAATCACCCGATTCTGCTTGTCTACGAACTTAGCCTTTTGATCTCCAAGACAGATATTGTGTACAAATTTGAACTTTTTATCTCAATTCTATCGAGAGTTATCGTCTGGAATGACAGGTACATAACTAAACAGGGTGTCAGGGTTAAGGTCGTACCACCGGGCAGGGAACGATTCTACAACTAATTTCTGATGAAAAGTGTCGTACAACTTTTTTTATTGTAGGACAATAAAACATTTACAACATTTTTTATCCTACTGGTTGAAATCCGACTTTTTCACTTTTACGATTTTCTTCGTGTTTTCAACCTCAAGTCGCTAAAATGGCCATAAGTCCCTAATTTTTCAGTCAAAATTCAAATGTGATTATACCGTTGGAAAGACCGTTAAATTCTCTATCTCCTTAGTGCTAAATGAAACTTTTTAAAGGATTCAGATGTTAGAAATGAGGCCGAATAGTAAAGTCTCGAAAATGTACAGTTTTTTCAAACGTTTGAACGCCTAACTGAATCTGCCGGTTAATTTCATACTGTCATCTAACCCCAAAAACTCAGCTTTTTAACGATATGATCAAAATATTGTTTCCCGTGCCAAAAACCGTTGATCTTTCGGTAAAAATGGACGAGTAAAATTTTTACCGTAAAATGAGTTAGGCAGCAATCTTGTTCGCAATCTTTGTCTCGCTGAGTCAAATGATGACACAAGACTTACAAAAAGTATACGATTTTTTCGGAAATTGGAATTTAAAAAATGTTGAGCCGAGAACAATAATTTCATTTTATTAAAAAATTGGCTAAAGGATCCTGTGGTGTAGACCTAGAACTAAATGGGACGAAAACACCCGTTTGTGAACTACAATGGAGACAAGTCCGCTCTTTTAAGAGGGTCCTCTTTGAAACCTCGTCACTTCAAGGCACAAGAGGATCATAACAAATTGTGTGAGCTAAGGTGAAAATGTTAATACCTAAATCCGCATTCCTCATCCTAGTCAGAATGTCCTGAACGCCGGTAACTTTGGAAGAGTTGTCCAAGAAAGAGGTGGCCCCGGACTTGACTTCCGTCCTCGTTGACGATGTTGACGTCACCTGAGAGGTGGTTGGGGTGCCTGTTCTCACAGTCCTCGTGTCCTCAGACGTCCTCGTTTGGCTGCTTGTCACGACGCTGCCGTCCAAGTCGGACGTCCTCGTGTTCTCAGTTGTACTCACTTGTTTCATGCTTGATGACACTGTAACACACGGATAATAATTTACTCACCCTGGTACAAACCCTAGAGTCCCTAGATTCACTGCTAGAAAGTGAGAAAACGCTTACCCAATCTCACACACAATTCACTTCATGTAAGAATTTCTTACAACTGAGTATACAAATTGGAAAAGGATATAAGTGCCACTGTCGGCTTTATTATGTCATCTTCAGGAGTTGGTAGATATTTTATCCTCGTCCCGGTCTCTACCTCTTTCAGTCCACTCGTCAGGCTAAGAGGAGAAAATATCTACCAACCCCTGAAGATGGCTTAATAAAGCCGAAAGCTCGGAGACACCGTTCCTTCTTTCACACTGAACCTTCTGCAACCCTCCAAATAAGAAACGGTCAATAAGCCAAGGAGAACAATATTCCACAATGTACAAAACGTCAACAAGTTTACCAAACATGCAAAAATTTTTTGATAAATATGTATAAAGGGAACAAGATTTGTATGGAAAAAGAAGTAAGTAAGCCTTACTAAGTTTTTGAACAGGATGTAAGTCAAGGTTGGCGGTGGCACTTACATCCCTCCCATCTCAGCCGCGCTAGCGCTTGCACAGGGCTGCTATCTTTGAACTGCTCTTAAAACTAGTAGGAATATTTCTGGAACTTACAACCTTTCTCGTTTCATCACGCTTAGCTTATACAACCCTTTTTACTAAAAAGTCATTTTTTCCTTTTTTTGGCACTTAAGTACATTCTTTTCCATTTTTTGTGCTCAATTGTTACACCACATTAAATCAAAATAATTTGTTTGTAGAAATCATCTACACAATTGATAAAAAAGGAGTGCTACATAATAACAGTTGTACAAGTACTTACATGCCGACCTTTTGCTGCATTGACACACAATATAATTAATTAGGTCCTATTTTGCCAATTTCTAGGACAGAAATTGCTATATTCCATGAAGCACAAATGAGACAGATTCGTTTAAACATTCCATAACAATTTTTCTTAAAACTTTCATTGTACAAATGCTTAAAATTATGGTACTCTTAAGGATTTACGATAAGGCAAACTTTCAAATTAATTTGAAGTTCATGTTATGGTCATCTCAGTTGCATAAAGTAGTAACACGAACACGGTGAGACTGGTTGCTCACTCGACAATCACAATCACACAAAAAACCATCTTAATACCTTGATTTTGCTGATGATATTGAAATTCTTTTGGAAGCACTGGAGGTGTTTCAGGATCAACAAAATTGCTTACCTCACGTCTCATATCCCAACTATACGGAACTTGAGCATTAGATTGAACAACAATGCAGGCACCATAATAGAAGCCATGATTGCTGCAGGGATTGCAAACGTATTGCCTCACGAATGGTTTAGATTTTTAGATGACTTTTTGGGTCGACTTCTTGCATGAATGAGTTTCCTTAGCTTCGATGGTGAGGAAGCAATAATGACGTAAAATTTGATTAATAAAATGGTTAACGTCACGACGTTTGTTCATATCGTTGTTATTTTATTCCCTTTGGTTATTTGGTTATATACCTATACCCCCTTCATAGCGTTTTCATCACAAAAAGTCTCGAGTGTTACCAAATGTTTCTTAATCTTGGAACCTGTAATCGGGTATGTAAGTGGGAAACTAGGAAGAAGTAGACTCAGAGGTAGACCACGAATACAGGCAGGATGATATCAAGATCGGCCTTAACGGTAGG
This sequence comes from Stenodema calcarata, assembly GCA_963920205.1. Lineage (NCBI taxonomy): Eukaryota > Metazoa > Arthropoda > Insecta > Hemiptera > Miridae > Stenodema > Stenodema calcarata. Next base: position 7,200,025 of record OY986056.1, read on the forward strand.
ATATGGAGGCAGATGGCATTGGACAGACAGAAGAGGGGTTCGGATGTAGAGGCCATCATCCTTGTTGGACTGAGGGGCCAAGAATAGATAGGTAGTAACATAATAATTGCAATTGTATCTTCATTATGTCAATTCGCACATTGTCTACTTCGGGATGTGATCTCATTGTGAGGAAGTAGGTACATGAAGATACTGTTGGGGGGGTCACTAGTTATAGGTACCTACTTCTACTTGAGGATTTATTTTGTGAGAACCTCCACGCGAAGACCTAAACGAGTAAATACCAATTATTCCAACATTAGGAAATCGGCTGATGATGTTATAAACTTACGTTGATTTTGGTCATCAGCACCGTGGAGACTGTTTGATCTGAGGATGAGTCCGGCTTTTGGATAGCTCCGACTGGTGACTTGATTAGCGGCCTCTGTAGTTACACAACATGCACAAACACCCGTTAGTTGATTAGTGAAAAAAATAAGAACTAGGAGGTTTTTAGAAATGGTAGGATGTATATTATTAGAAAATGAATGAATAGACCATGACAACCGGCATGGAATGAAGTTAGGCGTTCCCTGTAATATTTTTCATCATATTCACAAAACGTTATTGGACTTTTGGTTTGTAGCAATCAAGAGTTAGATCACCCTAACTGTATCATAAATAAATACTAAGTATTAGGTATGTATGTTACGAAGTTGATATAAACATAGAGTCGAGACATTTAGAGAACTGTACCACAAACAGCACTCAATTAGAACAACTTCACAAGGATTGAAGTACGCAACCGCCTAATCCAAACTTATCTCATGCAAAGACACCAAAATCCAATTTTCAGTTTTCACAAACAAAACGAAGCATTTCATACCTTGAAACATGTTCCTACATCAAACTACTTGCTAAACTCTTCACTATATTCCATACGTGTCTTGTTTTTATGAGCTATTTCATGATTTTGTGCCTACATCAGTATTTGAAAAAGATCAATTCTGTAGATGATTGAAATGCGAGTATGTTAGAAAATAGATTCTACAGGGTGTCTACAGAAATTATGGGACAAACTCAAGGAACCAATTCTAAAGCTAATTTGCAACAAAAAGTGCCTAGTAGACTTTTTTCATTACTCCACTAAAAAAACGAATTTTTTCATTTGTAAGATTTTTTTCCGTGTTTTCAATCTTGTCTCAGTAGAACGGCTTTAACGGCCTTAATATGTAGAGACCCTGTATACAAAGAGAACCATCAAGGAATATTTCGTCACCAGCAGGTTAGCTTCAGTTAGTTCGATCATCTTCACCCTGGTTATCCGAGTGAATAAGAGTCGTAAATAATCAATTAGTTCATAATCTGTTGATTAGAGATGACTATAAATAAAACAAAGTTATTCCATTAATCACTTGTCCATCCACAACTTGGCTAATTTAGACATAGCAGGAGTTATACATTTAAAACGGAGGTCTATTGTTATAAACTGTTGTCCAGAAGAAAAATGCATTTTTAGGCAACGAAGGAGTGAGTGATTAGGATCTTGTTAGCAAAAAATTGGATAAACACGAGTTTAAGCACCTTGTACAATGAGTATCAAAAATGTCCTCCATTTGTACCTTCGCAAAGTTTAAATGACTTACTTGGCTACTTTATTTACATGATCGATCCGTAATTCAAACCTGTGGCTTGTTGGTATTTGTGCTGAAGCGCTTTGATGGAGTCGCCACGCGTCAGAGTTCTTCTTACTGAGTCTTCATGCGATGGGGATTTGCTCGTTCGGTTTTTCATTTCATCAGTCTCGAGCGACGATCTGTGTGAGAATGAAACGATGTTACTGTTGTCTGTATGATAATAATCACTTTTATGCTTCAATTACTTTGAAATGAGTTCAGAGTTTGCAGAGCACTTCGACCGTTATACACTGGAATCCCCTCTAATAAGAACGGATTTAGGTTATCTGTATCGAATGGGCAGAAGATTACCACCCCTTTCCATGACGTTTCAGGGGATTATTATCATTAACTGTGAATTTCAATCAGGTTAGATATTGAATAAAACCAACAAGATATGCGTTTATGCAGATGGTATAAATACCAATAAATTTAGCAGCCACGATTAAGCCCACCACGATCAACCGCCTATAAGCAAATCAGTCGATTCTTATTTTAGTGTACTAATTTCATCATTTCATTTCCATTCTGAATTCGACTCGCCTGTCCACTTACTTTCTGACATTTTCATCCTTGTTTCTTAATATCGACGTGAAGGCTCGTACGTTCTCTTCGTTGAGTCCAGTGGAACTTCTTCGCCTGCCATTCGATTCTGCGCAGTCTTCGTCAACAGTATATTCTTTCGAATACCTAGGGTGGGTGAAGCAGAGGTAATTCGTATGATACAGATATGGTTACATAGTGACGTATAATATACAGACTTCCTTAACCCTCATCTTGGCATAATCGCACCTGTGCTATCGTGTTTTTCTCGATTTTTTAAAGATTTTGGCGGGTGAGCCCAAAGCGCTGGGAAGTTTCTCAATTTCTTCTCCATGATCGATTCTTACACTAGTAACACTGGTCGGAACGTTATTGTTGGTTGCTTTCCGCATTTGTCATTTCAAAGAGCACAGGTCAGCCGGAACATGCATCATGCAAGAAAGCTTGTCAAAGGTAAGTTCCACCCATAATTTCTCTTGTTTTATTTGTTATAAAACCCCCGGAAAAATACTTCCTACCTTCAATACATTCTCAAGAACGATGTTGAGGGATGTCGAGGGTCGGTCAAATGAAAATTGATTTATGTGCCAACGTTTCGAAGAATATATTTCTTCATTCTTACTGACGGTCAACCTAAACCACACACACTCTCAAGAACTTATTCATTCAGTTATTTGGAATTAAAATATAGCTAAAAATGTATTGATGACACCAATGTCACCTTGCCAAGATAGGGGTGCAGTTTATCTACTCGTACAACCAACTTGCAGATTTTCACGGATTTCGTCACTTTTCCATAGAGTTGATGAATTTTCGTAAGCTCCAGTTATAAAGAAAATGTGACAATTTTCTATCAAAATCCCCTTGATCAGTTACATTAGGAATCATATCAGCCCACTCAGCAGTCAGGCTTCCAGTTTGTTATGAATTCTAATAATTTTTTCTTGTTTTCTTTATAATATAGCTTATTTTTGAATTATTTTGGGTTTTGTGGTTAAACCAAACTAATGCCTTCTGTGATAAATGTCAAATAAGGCCGTACCGTGAAAAGAAATTGCTTTTATGATGCACATTCTTAAAATAGTATTACTTGAATGTTACCTGATTCTCACATTTCTTCCGGTTTATTGTGCACAAGTAGTTTACGGAGGAGTTTTAATAAAATGTTTAAAAAACACAAGTTCAGTCATTTATTGAAAACCCGCGAAAAAGCTCCGTATCTTGAGGTGATAATATACCTATTATACGACACCAACATTCCGAAACCATCAAGGCGACATACATGACACCTTCCTATAAAATCTATATAAATTAGGAATACGTAAACATTAAAAACACCAAATACCCGTTATTTAAGCCCTAATTAAAGACGAAAAATGAAGAAATGTTTTTTGTCCATGATTTCAATCCTTGCCAAGATAAGGGCTACCTAAAGCGACACAATCTCCCCGCACATATCACACAGAACATGCCGTGCAGAAACTCAGGAATATCACATGAAATTTTCCATGACAATGTTCATATGGAACTCTTGAGTATCTCTGTTTGATGTGAGTAAACTGCGAATGAGGAGACAACATATTGATAGAAGTCATAACTTGGCTGACGAATTGCTCATTTCATTAATATCTTAAGTACTAGTATTTTACCGGAATAAGCTAGCTTGAAAAGGTTACACCAACTCAGACTCGGATACTTTTCTTTTTATTTCCAAAAGACAGAATATTTATTTATTAATGAATATCAATTCCGATTCGCGTGTTTTTACTTATTCTAATTTCGTTGTATTTGCGAAAAGATTGTCCCCACAGAAACCCTCCTCACCAAATTTAATATCAGAAATGTAAAAAATTCGCCGTTTTGCAATGACTAACTATCTAACAAAATTTTCCCCGAAAATGAAAGATTTTTCAGTATATTTTGACCACATTTTCAAAGAGACATAATTTTAATTGTTTCTAACTTGTAAAAAAAAGGTCGCTCGTCAATTGACGGAAATTTCTAGGACATCTGTTAAACACCGTAATACAGACTCTGTACGTATTTACCTCCTGGAGCTGCTGGCAGCCTGTCTGCCATCGGTGATCTCTTCGATTTTCGGCCCGGAGTTTCGCCTTCCGCCGATGAGGGTTGTCGCCGTTTTCGAAGTGACCTGAGGAGTTGCTTTCTCGCTGCCCTTCTGGTATGAGTAACTTGATTGAGTGATCTTACCCACTGGTTGCTCGCCATTTTTCGCCATCAACTCCCCTGCGAACAAAATATTAATTAGTCTGTGGCGGGAGAGGAACATTTAATGTTTTGACTCAGTAGGACTAATGTGTTTAATAGGAATTGATTAAACCAAGAAAAACAAGAGTATTTGAAAATTCGGATATTTCTACTGATATAATACAAGAATATATTATGAGCACACTGTTCGACCGGTTTCGGTGATTGAACCATCGTCAGCAACAAGACAATAACGATGGTGCATTAGGGAGTGGTGAACTTATAATATTGGAAGCAGCAATGGAGAAAAACTTGAAAGAATTACACCATTCAAAGATTTACCTAACCTATTACTCTTGATAATTTCGAATTTTTCTAGTACATGCAACAAGCTCCCTTTCTGGCAAAACTTAGGGAACTCAATTAATTGCCTGTTCGCAAGATCAACATTGAAGATATGATTTAATTCATTCATGTGACGTGCAAAAGCTAAATCCCCCTTAAGTACTATCCCTAAACTCTTATTCGTATTCCTTAATCATTTTTGGGGCCCCTCTCTGTAACAACTGGTCTAACAGTGTACCCATATTTCAGTGGAAATGGACGATTTTTCAAATACTCCTGTTTATATTTATGACGTGGGTTTCCACTATTTCGTCGCGAGTGGCGATTTAGTTCGTAGGAATTGATTCTGCAAAAACTACAGGAGTTATCTATTTGGTAATTGAAAATCATTACAAAATGAAATGTATGACCTATTGGAGGACGAATTGTTAAGGTCAACGTTCGAAGGACAAATGTCTACTAGTTTGGCAACTCCCTTACAACAAACATTACGATAACACCAAGACTTGTCCTGGGTTACACCATCAAACATAAGAATAATATGTTTGTATTTATTATATTTGTATCATAAATTGAGCTGAGAAATAACGACGTGAGTTGAAATTGAAGTTTCCATGTCAAGGAAAATATTTACGTTCGTCGTTCCAACATCCAGCCTATCATTGTTAATATATTATTTTCGAAAGAGAGGGAACTGAAAAAGAGTTGAGGAGGAAGAGGCGAGTCCATAATAAAAGTCGGACGACAATGGATAGGTAGGTAACCTTTACAACATAACGCCCGGTAATTCGTGCATCCCGCGGACGAGGTCGAAATTAGTGACGCCCATTTTATGTTATAGAAGCGTAGATGACGAAGTAATTGTTGGAGGGCGTCGACCTTAGTGTTGAACGCGGTGGACGAAGAAGAAGTTAATTAAATTTTTATTGATGAATAAATTAAATTAAATGCAACTAGCTGTGTCCGTAACTATTTTGTGAATACTACGAGTACATATATGTGGGTACTCAAGTTGTACAGAATAGATCCATAATAAATAGTGGTCAGCTTGAGTGACATGATGGTTTCTACGAAGACAAGATTATCAGAATTTTTGGGTTGAAGGAGGGACCTTAAATTAAACATCAACAATTAGTGTTCTTTACGGGACCGATTTTTACACAACCACGACCGCTAGGAGAGAAGGAAGCGTTCATATATTACACTGGCCAACAACAAAGAAGGTGTTGTTTGGTGCAGTGGAAATGGGGAAATTTTGGGGTTTGCATTAGGTATGCATCAGGTGTGGTGCTCTCTAACTGAACATCGGTAGGTAATTACAATAGTCTTCTTAATAGTCACTTGTCATCTTGGAAAGAAAAGGTTCTTCCAGTTCCCTCGATGCCTTTTGTGTTAATTATAAAATCTTAATACCAATATAATCATCTAACTTACGGAGGTAGTGGATTTATGCGAGGAAATGGGAAAGTTGGATCAATCCTACTTCTAGATATGCAAAAATCCGCAGTTGCATCTAACAGTAACTGTCCCATTTCCTCGCATGAATCCACTACCTCTGTAAGTTAGATGAAGTTGGACTTTTAGACGTACGAGTAGTTTAGACTGTTAGAACGAAATACTGGATGTGAATGACTTGGAATGTGTTGAAGAATAATGTACTTCCTTTTCGTCGATATTATTTGATATTATTTGGATTGCTGCTATGCTTGTATTTGTTTGTGTAGTTATATTGAATGCATCAGTTTTGATATAGGTGAATATCTACCATTTCAAGTTTCAGGCATTCTTAATTCGTTAATTTATTTCATTTTCGACTCAGATGGCCTCAGATGGGTGGAGTACAGTGGCTATAATTTTGTAAATCAATGGGATCTTGATCAAATTAATACAATTTCAATTTTAACCTAATTTCCTACGGTATATGGTTTTCATCAAAATCATTTTTGCGTTCATGGATAGAAGTGTCTTTTTTTATTGTTAATAAGGCAGTACCATCCCCGTCCAAGAATATCAATTCTAAGGCAAAATGACACTACTCCTACCTAGTTTACTTTCCTCTTTATAAAAACTAGGAATAGGTATTTATATTTGAATCCAGAGAAGCAGTACCCATATTAGTATGTATATTACTAGTTCTAAGTTAGTATCAAGAAAATGCCAGCTGCAGCTGGATCATTACACTCAAACTGAGTTGTCACATCCGGACGAGTGGATCCAAACGCCCCGATATCTGTGCCAAGAAAGTTGCGTCTACGCGGTTTCTTCAATATCATCTTCGAGAGTGAGTTATGGTGAGTTAAAATGGTAATTGTCGAATTTTTGTCGATCCTATCGTAATTTGGCAACTGAGTTAATCACGATTGAGGAAGCGGCAAAAATATTTAAAAACCCGCACGCACCGGCCTACTTTTGGAAATCCAATGACCACCCCACTTTGGACCGGAAGGGGCGTTTCTGAAGATATCGGATGGAGGAGATATTAACGATTAGGTGACAGCTCCTATCGTTTAATGGAAATCGCTGGTTCTCAAGTAAATTCAAACAAGCGATATAAATGAAGATCAAAGAAACATTCATTTAAAGCAAAGAATGACGAGATGAATTTATTAAAATTTTTAGAGCGGATATAACTAGGTACCTTTTTCTTTGAGTCTTGGTGGTGATAGAGACGCAGCAATGCTCAACCCGGCACATAGGGCTACAAACAGTGGTGTCCACACCCAGTAAAACCCGAAAACCCCTAACGTTAAACACAGTAAAATATTGCTCTGGGAGTTTGAATCCATTTTAAAATAAAGTTTCGATCACATGGTCAGAACCCAAAATTTGTTCGGGCAAACGTTTTTGTTTATTTAACGACAAAATTTAGAAGTGGCGGAGCGTTCTATTTGAAATGGCCTTGAGGACGAGAGATCCGCGAGTGTGTCCAGAAGTGAACTGGATTACCGGTTTGGATCGGGCACCTGGCCAGTCGGCTAGGGAAGAGTTTTAGTTTGAAAACGTAACTTGGGGGTCTAGGGGGACCAATGTCCCTGCTATTTCCGTCTGCACACATTTCGCGGGAGCCTGTCCCAGAAGGGAGAGTGGGGACAAAGAATCATCAGGAAGGGGAGAATTCGACTGGTTGTTTGGGGGAAGGTGACAAAGACTGAAAAGAAAATTGGGAGCCACCTTCACTTCCGCTTCCGATTGCATGTGCAATTCTGGCAAGGCTGTGGAAATCCGTTAGTTATTTATTGTTATTTTGTCATTCTTACGAGTAAGAAGTAAAAAAGAAAAATGAAATCAATGGAATCAAACAGAGGAAAATGAAAACGGATGAGGTTCTGATCAATTGAACGAAATAAGGGAGGAGGCAACTATAATAGGGAGGAATTAATAAAATCGAACTAAGAAGGTTTGCACTGCGAGGGAGACGGCGAAGAGGTCGATTTCGGTCATAGTTCGTTGAGAAGAACTGGACACTAAAGAGAGATGCAGAACGAGGAGCGGAAACGCAAATCTTGAAGAGCAACGATGGGCAATAAATCGTCTGTTGACGATTTTGTAGAGCAGTACAACAAGGTCAGATGAACTCCGTCCTCTATCAAGAGTTACCAAGTTGCATCTACGGAGTATGGGGCTTGTAGGCAATGTCTCCTGATAGGACTCTTGATATATCGCAAGAATTCCCTCTGAACGCGCTCCAGGTACTTTTGAATCGCGTACAGCAAGGGCTTTATACAGCATCAACGTTGGAAAATTCCCGGGTAAGTATTTCGTTTGATGAATCCAACCATGCGCATCGCCCTACCCGCAAGACCCTCAATATGGCTAAAAAAAACCAAGCCGCTCATCAAAAGAACCCCCAGATCGACCAATTCAACGGACCTCTGCAGCGGTACTCCACACAGCGTATAGTCGAGCACGATCGGTTGCAGGGGTTTAGGTAGAAGTGATTCGCTATACACCATCCCTCAAAACGGGCAATCGCCGCTTATAAAGTGACACAGTCTGATAAGTTCGAGTTCTCTTGAATAATCTTGAAAATCTCCGGGTAAAAGAGAGATTTTAATGAAATTCGTACGTTGTAGGGTTCACCAATACACGACTTGTAGAGAAAACCATCGAAAACCCACGGTATTGTGACAACAGTGAAATATTTACCATTCGATCTAGAAATACCTCACGAGAGACACGGTTTAGTTTTATTAACAACAATGAATACCTCACATTATCAACATAACCACGGTTTGTGTTTAATGTTGACGGTTATGAGATGTTTGTTCGTGTTTCTTTTTCTGCTGCCGATCACGATCGGAGCCCGCCGAATGAAATCCTTAGGTTTCCTCCTTTGAATACCATTTGAAGCAACTTCAAGCGCAACTTAGGTGCCACGTTTATGCCATTACTCTTTTCAACCCTAGATACGAACATAACTGTTAAAGGAAGAAAAGCCAATAACGACGAAATTACCCAACACATCGTTTCATTCCAGACTCTTCCTAAGTTTCTTAAGTCCTTACAGTTGTTGAACGAGTTAAGTTATTAAAACCAGTGAATATGAGTGCAAAACGTAAAAATTTCACGATTGAGGAAAAAGTTCACATAATTTCACGTTCAGAAAACGGTAAAAACACGGACTGTTAGCCAACGAATTGAATGTGAGCCATGCCACTATTCCTAATACTTTTAAAAATAGAGAACAATTAAATCGTGAATTTGAAAAAGCTCGGACTAAAATTAAGAAACTTCGAAAAACTCCCCATGTCGAAATAGAGAAGCCCTTTTTCAGAGAAATGCCAACATTCCGTGGACCAATTTTGCAAAAAAAGCTAATGAATTTGCAAAGCTTCTTAAACAATTTCTGATTTCTGAACTGGCTAAAAACCGTTTGGAATGCATTAAGGCAGTGGTTCTCATCCTTATTACTACTGAGGACCACATTGTACCCTTCAAATATCGAGGCGGGCCACATACCTACGATAGAATTAATATTTTCACAGCATTTACCTACATAGGTAGGATTTATGAGAGTATTTTTTGTTTTTGGCAGCCGTTCACAGCTCATAATGATATTAAGTACATATTATGTACTTAACAGAAATTGGATATCGATGTAAAATCAATTGGCCATACTTCCAAAAGTATGACAACTCTTTGTTAAAATTAAATTTGTTTATTTTATTTACCAAGAAAATATTTAAACTTACTTTATACATTTGTTTCTAGTTGGTACTATTTGTTCAAATTGTAATATGATAGTAAATTCAAGTCTTTCGGCCAACTCGTAAAGCAAAAGCCGCCGAAACTTAACGAAGATAACCGAACTAAGTAACTATTTGGCGCGTACGAATCTGTCTATAGACGAGAGTGGTCAACACGATACTGCATACACTTCAGGACGAGTGAAACTCACCGCTAAAAATATTCTAGAGTGGATCAGTGGCATCTTGAGTAAAACAATTTCGTTAGATGCATTAATTTTCGTCCAGATCCAAGAAAAGTCATTAGATGTTCGCTTCGCGGACCATATGAACATTTCCCACGGACCACAGGTTCACAATCACTGGGAAGGGCACGAAGACCATGAAAATCAAAAATTTTGACAAACAGGGTACTACATAAAGGGTTTTAAACTTGTTTTAACGCTTTTCATAATTAAAGAAAAACTTCATTTTTTCAAAGGAGTCTTTTTTAAATTCATGATTTTTAAAAATTTTTTTATGTCTCAATACTTCGGGGGTACCCCCACCCCTGACTCGCCACTGTATGTAGGTATATGACAAATAACAGTGTGTTTGAATTACTTGAACCCATTAACCATTTTAATTTTATTTTATCTTTCAGGAATAAATATAAATTATATTACGATAAATGTGATATTTCCTGCAGTTTTAATTATCTATCGGATACAAAACCTATGGATTATAAGAACCAACTTTTCAAGTCCCCTGGATATTCTTACGACCGATTTCTACTGTAATTGTGTTTTACCCAAATAAACACAAAGAAAGTGTTGTAGTAAGACACTTACTCTGCTTTCTTTCCCCTGTTCCATGATTAATTTAGTTTTTTAATACGTCTAAATATTTCAGAGGAGGGTCTCAAATATTTAATATTATCAGCATTGGTCGGTGCCTCACCATCTGATTACATTTGTGTAGGAGATGTCTTGATAATTACCAATACGAGCGAGTCAATTGGCACAACAATACGAGCATGTGAATGACAAATTCGTTGAGAAAGAAAATCTATGGGAAAGAAAACTCGAAGGCAACATGAGCATACATTAAAAACTACTTGAATGTTGAAATGAAAGCTGTGTAGGTACAACCTTCAACTGAATCTGGATCCCCTCGTAGATTTCGAGGAATAAAACGCTTGTTAAAATTTAAGATCACCGGAATTGGTGTATTTATAAATAGTTCGGGGATGTAAAACTCGGCATCAGATATACAACCCTATTTATCCCGTGTAGGAGACGATGTGACGCTGATGATGCCCCACCTTCAAAAACCGTCCGAGAATAGAGCAGTGGGCGGAGGAAAAACTATAATTTCCTAATGAACGTCAGATGGTCATTCGGTTAAAATCAAGTCTCTGAAAATATGAAGCAGAAAACCCCCAAAATATACAAAGATAACGAAAACTATCCATGTTTCAGGTAGAATCCGAAATCCAAATTCAAAAAAAGTCATTTTTGGACGATTTGACCACAATTTAAATTTCCTTTACGTTTCCCAAAAACAAATGGATCTTACGATTGAATAAACAATTCAAATTTTTCTACAACGGTTTAATTTGTTTCATGTTGTTTTCAAGGGGTTTACGATTTATGGTGATACAGGTGTTTGGGCCTCAACACTGGGAGAAGTCGCGATGAGCTTCTATTTCTTCTAATTTTCAGCCCAATAAGTACCATCTCACGGTTAGTTGGGTCGTTAGTTCTATTGCAGTAGAACTAACGACCCAACTAACCGTGAGATGATCAGTTGTAGAAACGTGTCCCAATTACTGAACGAATAGTCGACAGTTGTCTCATACAGAGAAAACACTGTTGAGACATTTCAGAGGTCGGTGATGAATGTAGGCGATTTATTTTTACCGGGACAGCCGCACCTGAGGATCTATGACAACGCATGTAAATGCCACCTCGGGCAGTAAGAGAAGTGAAAGTACCAACGAGTACATGTTAAGACGACTTGAGACACTGCAACTTTCATCCCACAATCCACGGTTAACCTTGAACGGCATTATAATTCCTTATGTGCCTATTTTCAGGGAAAATATTTTATACGACCACAATATTGCGTGTATATAATATATTATGGCGAATACGTAAAAAGTGAAGTCTGATCAATCATCTACTTAGTAGTAAGGCTCAAACGGCTTTAATATAATATATTATGCTATGCCCAATAATAGACTTCTGGATTATTAAGCTGCTAAATGTGAGAAGTTCCTCTCTCGAAGGTAAAGAGTGTAGGATTTCTTCTTCTCTAAAGCTTTAGGAATTTTAAATTCAAGCGTCTTAACGACCTCGAAACGTGAGGCAAAACATTTTTTCTTACAAAACAACCTAGTTTACACTGTGTGACAGCCATCGAGCAAGTAAATATTTACCGGGGTATCTTCGTTACTCACGTATTTTGAGAGAGGGCCATCGTTTGATAATTACGAGTGTATCAAAATTTTATACACTCACTATACACTTCAGATTTAATGTTTAGTGAGGTGCGTAACTTATTCAGGAAACCAATTTACTACCAACTATCTACAAATCTGTGCTAAGATGGAAAAATGTCATATGTCAACTTTTTAAACATTTTCAGGGTTTCACAATTTCAAAGTTTATCTAGCACTCAAAAATTTGGAAATAACCATCTGATCACCTTCTTGAATGCACACTCAATAAAGTCCGATGTTTTATGGGACTCTCAAAATCTAGCAATTTGCAAGTGACTTGTAAAATGTAATGTTGGTTGACCGAAAACCCGGTATAAAATTCCGAAAATGTTGTCCAAAGTTAAAATTAAATGGAGTACTTAATATGGATAAATTTGAGTTTAAAAGAGAAAACCCTTGGTTTTTCTCAATATATTATATTGAGAACGGATTGAGATATTTTTATATGCGGTTGGTGGCATTTCCACTTTTCCAAAACATTTTTTGCATCTACGAGCGGATCACCATGTATTATCTATAACTTTCTACTATATAAAAAGTGACCAGCATCGCAGTATAGTCATTATAAGTAGGGGGAAACAGCAATTTTTTGAAGATTGGTCATCTAAAGAAGTATTTATCAAGAGTATTGGTCAGTTTCGGGACAATGAGATGTCGTTTGCGAAGGATGAAATTAATGGGACCAGACTGTTACAGTTCGCAAATGACGCCTTGATTAATTCGTTGAGATGTCTAATGTGCATTAGTCTCGAATGAAGAGTTGAAGCCTAGTTTAAACTGTGGCGTCATCTCTTTGGTCATCTACGCTATTAAGAAGCTGTCACGAGTGAACCAAATCAATTACTGCTTCAACAAACAATTAATAGATTAGGCTGTTTGGCATTGAAAAACGTTGTATACGTTTTCGTTATGGTAATTATTTTGTATTCTTACCTCGCACGACTTCTTGTCTGTGGGATACTTTTCCATCCGAGCTGAATGATGAGTGTGAGGTTACGACCGTCTTCGTGCTTTCCATCGTGTTACTACCTGCAATAGTCATAAGAGTCACAAATCTGTCATCAATTCGAATTACAAAGAGCCAACCAAAAGGTAGGTACGATTTTTCTTCAAGATAATGATACAGTGTGGGACCAGTACGCAACCTACTGTGCTATCTATAGCAAATCAGGCTTACCCTGGACGAGGAATTTGTTCCTTTCCACGAGCCCTTTCAACTGACTCGTCGAAGCTGGCATTGTATCCGCCTGCAGGGCCTTCAGTCCTCCGAAAAGTGGTCTTCCTGTCGAGTCCAATACGTCTTCAGTGGCACTGGCTTTTCTCGATTGCTCTCTCTCGATCACGACCTCCTCTACTTCTTCTGACTCTATTAAATGAAAGAATGAGAAGGTTTGTAAACTCTAAGGTTTGTAATAGCGAATCGTGAGTAGGTCAGTGATAAGGGTAGAGTTAATTTCAGTGGATGGTTATTTCTGCAAACATGTACCTTAGTGATATAGCAATCAGTACCTGCCCTACGACATAGCTCATAGATATCACAATGTTCCAAGGGCCGATTCAGGATTTTCATGAGGGGGTTAGGGGCCGATTCTTAAGCAAGGGCGGTTTTTGGTTTATCAACTTCAATCATGAAAGAAAAAAAATTACCCCCTCCCTCAACATTTGCTGGTTTACGTTTCAAGATACGTAGATTCCGAAAATCAAATTTAAGAAATCCCTACGTCCCCGACACTTTGCCCAGTTTGTGTTGTGCTTAAGTTACGAAATTTCGTTTACCGGTTCGGACCAACTCCAAAATGATCATCCTAATTTTGCATAACCCTAGGGCTATGGGAAGGGGTTCAGAACGAATGTTTGAAAAATTCATATCTCGAAAAATTTAAATGGGACGGCATAGATTTTAGTTCAGATTTAAGAGGTGCTCGATTTTTAGAATTTTTCAAGGCCATCCGGAGGTTTGTACGACCAGCCGTTATTTCACAATGAGGCCTCAACGCTGGAGCGGATCAAAAGTCGTTAACATGAGCGTGAATCGTGAGGCAGCCAGTCTGTTCAATGTTCGTACTGGCCTGATTCGAACAGGGGGGTTCTAGATATTGATTGTGATTACCTATAACATCATTTACAGAACCTCAATAGAAAATCATCAAGGAAACAGTATGTCAACTGACCTCCAAAACCTTTGTTGGTGTTGGTCTTGCGAAGAGCTCTGAGGCCGAAAAGCGGCTTTCCATCATCGTCCGTCGGCCCGACACCGTACGAAGAAGTGATGGAATCTGTAGCAGAAGCTTCTTTCACCTCCGGTGTTGCGTTTCTCGTTGTTTGGGTTTTCACTGTTTCGACCGAAAAAAAATCAAGAGTTAGAGAACCAATACAATCAGTCAAACTTATGTGAACAGCATGTGAATAGTGTTGTAAGGCAATTGGAAATTCGTTTGACTCTTGTTCCCGAGTTCTCAAAGTTTTCCCAGTTCTGGTTTATTGAGTTTAGGCCCCTCCAGCTTGAACATAGTTGCGCTAATAGATCCCAAATGTAACATAGATTTCCAAGGGAATGCGCTCATTTCGTCTCCACGTAAAATTGATCAAGTGACAAATGGTCTGCAATGGAATGCAATTCACTATTACGGGGGACAAAGAGGTTTGTTTGGTAAAGCTGACCATGTGCCAGATGGACCCATTTGCGAATTCCTGTTCATACTCTCAAACGAAATTTGGGCTGGTAATAATGACCAAGTCCGTTTCCTCCTTTAAAGTCACTATAATTTCAAGATTCACGATATTTTGGAGGGTTTTTAAGTTTAGTGAGCCGTATTCGCTATCATTTGGAGATTCATCCAATGATACACACTATTTACACGATTAACATTAAACCCTAAATCAGTAAAGATTCAATTTACTACAATATTCACATAAAATCTTTTCGTTTTTTTTAGGGTTAGAGGGATGCCTCGACGATATTCTGATTACCCAGATAGATTCACAACATGAAATGTTCTAAATGCTTCATTCAATCATATAAAAGGGAATACGAAGGAAGATAGAGCTTTTGAATGTCCATTTCTCAATTCAGAAAGACGGAGAAACTTTGGAAGGCTAAAATTTGTAAAATGTTACTTGGTCACTTTTACCAATCACCGCACGTAACACATTCCTCTACCTGGCGCAAGATTCCATATAGATAGCAGATCTGCAGCAAAGTTAATGCCGAAATCAAAGTTCATTCAAGCTTTAACAGGTTTTTGAATGCCCATCGTATTGCAATTAAATTGTTAGACGCTTACTAGGTCCACCCCTCACAACAGTCAATTGGAAACTTGAGAATTACCAGCAGAGTGGTAGTCTTAGGTCGCAATAAATAGCAGAAATCTACATTTTTGATATGAAGTTTGAGCATGTCTCAATAGTGTATATCCAAGTTTGCAACCGAAAAAATGCAAGGGATAACGTTTGGCGGCCGAAAAACCTCGAAATCTTTGGAGTTGTTTTAGTTTTTGGGCTATATCTCCAAAACGATCCTTCTTAGGTAAACACATGCCGTATACATTTTCAAACTAAAATAACTTTGCTACAAGTTTAGCCCAACCGGAGCTCTGTAGATCCAATAGATTCGGAATTATGACCCTGTGAAAATTGGCAATTTTTTCCAAAAAGTTCAAATTTTAAGTTTTGGCCAACATTCGTGAGGAATATTGGCCAAAGGAGTGAACCTACTAATGGTTATGACATAACAATTACTTTTAAATTCGGATTTTTTCAAATTGAATTTCATCAAAGTTAAACGATTGTGCTGCAATTTTATTGCTCGTGCGATAGTAATGGAGTCTTCAAAAGTTGACATGCTGACTGAGATGAAATTGGACGTAGCTCAGAGGGGCGCTGTCAGGGTTGGTATGCAAATCATGAACAACTTATCAGTTTGAAGATGGGGACCTCATTGAAATACGAGTCAACGGCTCGTTCCCAGTAGAGGCTTATTCATAAATTTCCAACAGGCCGTGAGTCATAAAAATGATAAAACTGCCCATCGTGTTTGAGTTAAAACTGGTTGTTTTTGGGCTGTGGAGTGTAGTAAGTACGAATAATTTCAATAGTGCATTTTGATTGTAGTGTGAAAAATTGTCTATTAATCAAATTTCAAGGCAAGTGTAATTTACTTCTGTTCAATATTTTGCTGGTTTGATGTTGAAACCCCAAACAAGAAGTTTGGTTTGATTCGCACTAGTGTTGTTGGTTTGTGCTGATGGTAAAACTTAACAGGGTGATAGATAACAGTTATCAACTTCAGTAATTATTAGGACTGTTCGCCTCACGAAAGACTCAATAGTATTGAGTCAATACATATTCGTAGCGAGTGGTGTAGTGATTCCTATCGTATGAATGGCTGTCGAAGAAGAAACCGGAAACCGAGAGGGATCGTGATAGA
The DNA here is from genome assembly GCA_963920205.1 of Stenodema calcarata. Taxonomy (NCBI): domain Eukaryota; kingdom Metazoa; phylum Arthropoda; class Insecta; order Hemiptera; family Miridae; genus Stenodema; species Stenodema calcarata. The sequence continues at coordinate 7,216,870 of OY986056.1, forward strand.
ATTCACCTGCTTGGAAACCGCGTCCTCCTGCTGTCCTGCACTAGACGTACGTGAATAAAGTAAACCGAACGCGAGCTGTGGGGCGACTGGCGACTTGAACGGGGCACACAACGGGTGTGATGTGAAACGGTTCACCCTCCCCACCATGTACCTGTCCATCATCATCTTTCGTAGAAGGCTGGTATTATGTTGTGGTAGCCCTGCCCTTTTACCTCTGGCCTACCTGGTTTGGAGGGCGTTGTAAAGGTCTATTCAGAGTTTCCCCAGAGTTTCCCCAGAGAAATGGAAATCTAGGAACGCGGTAGCGTTCCGCCCCCTGAAGCAAACAACGAACTGTACCGAGTGTATGTTTACTGGGAGTCACGAACGCGTTTTCCAGGTCCATATGTGACCGATCAACTTGAAATTTGGTGTGGATATTCTTGTTGTAGCTAATAAAAAGCCCTGAAAGTTTCAACTCGCTAGGTCTAGAGGGAGCCGAGATACATCATTTCAAAAACCGTTTACCATGCTTTCTTCTTATTCAGAAGGTCAAGGCTACAGCCTCTCCACCTTCACCGATTGACTTGAAATTTTGCACAGAGCTTCGTATGAGCCTTTTAAAACATTTAACCCATTATCTCAACCCACAACAATTTACAAAAATAATAATAATAAAAAAAGCAATTTTAGGTCAACATTGTCCATTACGATGAGTCTACAGCCTGGGTAACAAGACCAATCGAATTGAAATTTTGCACAGGTCTTCCTTATAACATGAGCCAGTGCCATTTGAAAGATTTAACCCATTATCTCAACCCAAGAAAATGTTAGGAACAAAATTTAGGCTCATTTTGGCCACTTTGACGGGTCCACAGCCGATCAACTTGAAATTTGGTGTAGATCTTCTTGGTAAAAATTCCCTGAAAGATTCAAGTCGATAAGTCTAAATGGAGCTGAGTTATATAACTTAAAACCCTGTTCTTCACCCATACCATGTTAGGCAAAGCTGCAGCCTCTCCTTCATTCTTGTTTAATTCATTTATTTTATTAATTTATAACTTTATTAATAAATAAGTAAATAATTTATAATTTATAACACAACTTAACCCATTTTCCCCAACTTTTCAGGAGAGACAAAATACCTACGGTTTTATTCCAAAACTACCAGTAATTTCAGTGACCAAAAATGACCAAAACGGTAAAAAATCCTGATCGTTTGTTGGCTGCACTAACGTTTCTCACAATAATGAAAATATAGAACATCCAATTACATGAAATGTTTGGATCGATGCAGGAAGAGATGTGTTCAAATATTTGCCCGGTAAATCTAATGATTTCAAAGTGAATGTAGTAAAATCTACAAACCATCCAAGATTTAGTCACTTTGATGTTTTTCGCTATTTCAGAAAACAAGAGATCATACTCCAGGTTCACTGGAAAACTTGTAGTCAAAACAAGCAAAAACAGTAAGTTTAGTTCGTCTTTGTCAGCAGTTGAGTAGCTTCAGCTAGAAGTGTACACAATTATTCAAAAAAAAGGAGAATGTTCGACGAGAAATGTTTCAGAAGAAATTACTAGGGTCCGCAGTTATGGGAAAAGACCTCTCATTGTCCTCTAACAACGCAAGTGGGAGGTCGAAAACGGCTGCAGTCGAAAGATGTTTGAAGAACGACAAAAACACGAGGGGACGCACCCTTCCTTTGTACCATTTTTCCAAGAAGTCGTCTTGCTGAAAACCCCACTTGCAATGAGCTAGGGAGATTATGTAAATTGTCCTGTACTCGTAATATTGCTCAGCGTTCATCATTTCGTCCAGAATTCATAATTCCATAATTGTAGTAATGAAGTTCCAATATAGAACACAGCTACAATACTTGGACATAAGTTCACCACTTAGCGTTTGAACTACATCAGGAGCTAATTTAACTCATTGATGCACTGGTATTTACACTGTTAACATTTCTAATCAATTATAAAATATACGGAAGTTCCATGTAGGTAACGGGCAACGCACAGAAGGCCCTAAGAATATGGAGGGAAAATCACATATTGATGAACCAGGCTTGGAATGATAATCATGAGGTACCAAGTGTGCTTTCTCGACGAAATAATAAAAATCACGACGAAATCGTATACTTTTCTGTTTAGTGGGAAGCATACATCACAGATACCACGACTGGTTCTTTAGTTGTAACCATGTTCGTTCAAATAAGGTTATGAGCAAGGGCGCACCTCATGGGACATAGCATCCTTGATTCGTCCACCTTAGCCCCTTCCTTCACATCCTGGTGTTTCTAATGCCCGTAGAAGACTAGCAGACATCTATCTTCAGCAACCTTGGCCTGTTAGAAGATCCTGTATAGATAACTTTACCCAAACGATCCATCAGTGAAAATGTCATCTTGTAACCTAATACTTGAGTTTTGACAGACACCGTTGATAACAGTGATATTTATATGTTTGGGACAAACTCCAACGCCATTTACACACGCGTCCGTCTTGATCATATGACTTGGATGAAATTGCTGACGCCTTAATAATTAAGGTAATTAAGGCGTTGTAAATGTAATCTTGAGGTAAATTTCACATCGGTGGTTCATACTCCTTACTCAATATTATTCTAAGTAGAGGGGATCCAACACCCTACTGAAAAAGAGTAAAGTGGAATAAAAACCAATATCGTTTCAAATTTGTATAAATTTTAATGTTTATTTTGTGACATTTTATTATTTAATTTTAAAAAATAGGTACATTTTTCTTAAATTTTTTTTGGTGTATTTATTTTTGTTGTACAAATACCAGTACAATGAATAAGTAATCTAATACCTACATCACTTACTATTATATACTATATAATATATACACTACTTATCCATTGTTACTGGTATTTGTGCATATTTACGTATTATGTAAAACACAAAATACAAAAAATAACCAGAAGTATGGTTAAAAAAGGGAGTAACCTACCTAACTTTTGATGAGTGGTCCACTTCAATTTGTGAGCAATTAATATGCAAATCCAAGGGCTTAAAAAATTTCTAAAATAATTGCGTGGTGGCTACTGTATGTGAAGCATTATTGCATGTATGTATTTTCACATGCAGGTCTTAACTCATAAATAGGCAATATTTTTCCCATAAGCTACCTCTCTCTAAAACTTCGAACCATTAAAACTGGTGTAAGTTGGGTTCCAAAGGCACTAAATGCCTGAAAACAGGCCCGAAACACCTAGTCGGAAAAAATAGTATTTCGCTGATTTAAAACGGCTGACCGGGAAGCGAGGACACAGCAATGGCCATGCAGCGAAGGAAGCCCAGTAGTAATTGCCGCAAATCAATCAACACCTTTGCGGGGAGATCCCAAGGCACCAAAGAGGGCTGAAATCGCGCGAATTCCACAAAAGTTTTGTATGGAAGGGACCCTGAAAGGTTGAACTATCAAACCTGGAGGTAACCCTTATTGTAAGAAAATTGGAAAATATATGGCAATAATAGGAAAAGTTGGGGTAATCGCACTGGATGTACCGGATGCCAGAAGGGGTGTGGCGACTCCACACCATCCTCGCTACCATTAAGGATTTCCCAATGGCCAAAACTGTTGCTGAATCGCCTTTCCGGATTATTTGAAATAGTACACCAAATCATACTTGCCAACCCTATATTGTACTTTATTTAAGGGGAGCAGTAGTATCATCCATGGTAGCCATAAGTAGACATACTAACCTAATTGGAATTTCTTCCAAATAAAATTTCAACTAAGGATTTTGAACCGAAGTTAGATGTTCATGATCACCCATTTTATACGAACCAATTCTCCAAATGCTCCAAAATATGTTCATACTTAAGACAAACCTAACATAGTCTTAACCAAAAAATAAGTTTGGTATGATGTGGGTGATACTGTTACGCAAGTACAGGTGAAGTAGTAGTGATCTTGTCATAAATAGTAGATATGCTGAGGCGATGTAATATGGTTAGTAGGTGTCTTTCGACTCACGTAGTATCGCACCTTCAACCAACCTCATTGAGGGGGGGTTTCCAATATATTTTCTACGTTTCGTATTGTGTAACAAAAGGACATAACTTGGCGGTATCCACGCTCTCAAGTTTCAGTGTAAGATCGCGTCACGTCACTGGAACGTGAGAAGCCCGAGTCCGATTCTTTGTTCGCGGAAAGAAATGCTTCTGTAACGATTTACCAGACAAATGATAAAAATAGGTGAATGACACCTTCGAGGGTCAGGGAGTCTCTAATCAGGTGGGACTTTTAGAGTGGAAGTTAAGGATATACGAAACGGTTGGTGGTTGGGTACTCTTGTGTTACTTAACGCTCGGTTCTAATGGTGACTCAGAAACCGGTTGTTCCCCAAGTGTATGGGTGAAGGTCGTCGCACTCCGGTGGAATTGCAGCAGATGGACCAACGGGATTGATTAAATATTAATCCTGGATATTCACAACTCTTCGATTGTCGTGCAGAAAACGCCTAGGATTTTTTTTTTCCATTTCTTCGCTCTATGTGGGTTTCTTGACTAATTTTACTGGCCTGCATCCCGACATTTCATCAAGCTAATTTGTTGTTACTGACCACTGCACGTGGTCAAAAATGTGTTTCTAGGTTATGGAAATCTTTTGATAATTACATCTTACACAAAGTTTTACGTTGATTCCAAAGATACCCACTGTTCCTCAACCCAAAATAATATACTCAATCTTTCCCTTCCATTGTTTTAAAATCTTTAAAAATCACCTTCAGCAACACGCTTCTGTGATTCTGTACGTATCTCAGTACGTTTACACTTCGATTAGGAATTCACCTAAAAATAGCAACAGTCCGAAGTCAACGAGATAAGACGAGATCTCCAGAGCGGATATTTACACAGTGGATTTGTTCAGTAGTGCAAACATGACGTGACCGGCTACATGTTGGCACACCGTAAATCTCATAATCGCATTACATCCAGAAAACGAATTTCTACAGCAAATTAATTCAATTATGCAACGTTTAGGTCTACACCAATTGCTTAGAGATACGTGTCTGTGTACGTACAGGATCATAGGATAAATTGGAAAAGTACGAAACGAAAATATTAGAATGAGATTCAAGATTAAATGTGCCTACTTCATGGAGACGTTGTCCTTAGGTTTGCTGTACGAAGGTTGAATGGGTGTACGAGTGGGTCGTACGTTATACCAACTCACATAGAGGTAGTTCAAATAGTTCATATTGGTGAGTGTTCTTCTTATAACGTTATCGACTTTAGTTTCGACGTTTTCCATAGAAATAGGACCTCACTAGATAAACCTCACTAGAAACACCTCCAGATTCAGACTAGAGAAATAAAAATCATATCAAACTAAGTAAACTCTTTTTTTACGTACTTGTAGTCTTCACCCATCTATATTTTATAAATACTCAAACCAATACCTTCATGAATAATAATTATTATTATTGAAGAAGGTATTGGTTTGTGTAGGTATATTTCCATTCCTGCACTTTTTCATAATTTTAATACGAACTTATAAAAATGAATAAATCTTTCTCCATCTTGCATTGCTCATCTTTCTTGTCTCTTCTACAAAATATACCAGTGTCAAAAAAAAGTTCCGAGTTCTCAACTTGGTTAGGAAAATTCTCAATTAGAAATGGAAAATTCTCCTTCAAGAAGAGCAATTGCCAATCGACTAATCGAGGTGGTTAAGATCGAATGGACCTTCAAGAAGAGTAATTGTCAACTTAAATACTTCGAGTAAAACGATAAAAGTCGACTTCATATCGAATCGAGGTGGTTGATTGAGATCGAATGGACCTTCAAGAAGAGCAATTGTCAACTCAAATACATCGATTTCTAGGTACTAATACTAAGTATCAACCACGTTTCTTCATATTCAAAGTGCTCCCGTTTTGGAATGGAATAAGATAAGAAATATCGATTCTGTTTTCACCGTCGTGATCAGCATAAAAAAAACCTTTAAAATCACTAGTGAGATTTGAAATAAACTCATCTCAAAAAAAGTCTTCATGTACATCATATTCTTCAATAAAGACATTTTAAATAAAAAATATTTATTTCTTCGAAAATTCGCTCTTATAGCCATGCTGCATGACTGGATTTTTTGTTTCATTTCCGTCCGAATTGTCGATTTTCAATGAGCTCGGTCATTGACATTATAAACTTAACTAATGGTTAATTTGTAAAGAGATAAAACCAATTAAAATATCCAACCTGTTGCGTGGTACGTCGTAACCTGGCTAACTTCCTTCGAGTCGGATTTGACTGCACTGCTCTTGTCGCTCAGAGACGTTTGTTTCCTTTCTGGGCTGCTCCTTGACGGCTGACGGACAACTGTTTTCTCAGGGCTGTCTCTGCTTCGCTGTTTTGGTAGACGACGCTCGGGACTCTCTCTGGACCTCTGAGTAGTGAGTCGCCTTTCTGGAGACTCCCTGGTAATCAATGATCATATAATTACTCCTAGAATGTAAACACTCTTTTTTGAAAGGGAGGTATGTACTTGATCGCTGGTCCTCTAGTTTCAACCTGTCAAGACGAGGGTGAACCATGCGGTAGCCTGTCGGGTCAGTGTTCTTACTGGCCCAGCTGATTCGAACAGCGTTTTCAGATATCAAAATTAATGTTTTTCGAACCAGCCGGGGGGGGGGGGGGTGTCTATGGTTTCAAATAAAAGCTGTTGAGGGGATTGGAAAAATTAATGTTTTTTGAACCCAGTGGAGGGGGGGGGGGTACTATAATAATAATGAATCTACCATTTAGTGATCTAGACAGAAGGGTAATCTGCACAAAGAAGTGATGTCAAGTTGTGCCAAGAATTTGCAAAGTTTTTGTGTTTTTGAACATGTTGTTTGCCATTAATAAAAACACATTCCTTCAATTTCACAATGGAGTTATTAGAGAGGAGAGGAACCCTCCACTGTGTAGGAGATGTATGGAAAACTCACCTGGACTGAGAAGTAGTAGTCGTCGTCGTCGTAGTTGTAGTCGTTTGACGGTATTCACTCGAAGGTTTTCGTTCAGGGCTTCGACGAGCACCCGGTCCCCATTTCTCTTCTCCTTTGAATTTGCTGGTTTCTTCGATTCTTTTCGATGTTGTGGTGCTAAAGCTCCGTTCAGGCGATTTCTCTATGGGAGTCCAAGTCTGCAAATAGCGCGTTTGATAAATCAAGCCGGAATTATTAGTTTTCTAGACTATTTTAACTCAGGATGGACAATCAGTAGCTAATTTGTAATTCAACGATAGAAAAATGATTGACCTACCTTAGGCTTAGTGGGCTTAGAAGCCGGTGATTCGACGCCACTGCGATTGTGTTCTTCCTCCAGCTTTTTCTTCACCAGTTTAATTTGAGCTCTGATGCTTCGCCTCTCATCGTACCCAACTGCTTTGATCAACTGTAAGGAAAACAGGATAGGAATAGGTTATAACTGGCGTTGTTATTAGTGAACTACGAAAGTACTTCAAAAAGTATCTTAACTCACAATTCCTGTAGATTCATTGAGTTCACTTGAGATAAGATCTCAATCAATGTCACTCAATTTCTAGCTTTTACCTAATAATTTATTGAACAAAGCGTGGGTTCAACTCACCATTTTCTCCAATAGCTCCAGATCAAAGATCTCTTCAATAACAACAGATTCACCGGCAACTATTGTCTTTTTCGGTTGGGGTGTTGCTACTGGTGGAACGATTTTGGCGTTTGATGGCGTTTTTCTCAAAGTAACTCCAAAAGTGCCGGTGGACTTTTGTATTTCTTCCGTTCCAACCGTACTCACGATCGTGTTACTGTCTCTTACTTTCAAAGGAGAACGTAGATCGTTGTCTTGATCGAGTGACTTGGGCAAAGAGGTAATCTTGGGGGCGACTTCTTTGGATGGGCTTTGTTTCCTTATAGATCTGACAGAAGTGATGTCCGTAGTATCTTTCACAACTGTTGTGTCTTTCATCTTGTTTGTGAGGTCTGTCGATGTTTTCCTTTCCACTTCTTCTTGCCTCCACAGCGCCTTCCTCACTGGGGAAGTCTCTTTAACTTGTCCTGTCTTGGTCCCATCGGATGGCTTGTGTGGCAACAGATTTTCGGAAGTGCGCTTTCTCTCAACGGGTTTCTGAACTTTTTCTGGACTTTGAGCTCGCACAGAGCTTGCAACAGTGGTCCTCATGAATGACTCAGTAGTATCAGTACTGCTCTTTCTCACTATTCCTTCATTTACAGGCCGAACATCCTCTTTAGGTTGTTTCTGAGGTTTGCCTTCTTCTTGAGCTCTCCTTTCAAAGAAGCTTCTCTTCGAGTTGACGTCAGCAGAAGCTGAAACATTCCTAGTGAACGGCTTCTTAGTACTGGGTTTGCTTGGAGTTTTTCCTAATGGTTCAGGCAGTGGTGTCACTTTCCTCTCTGACTTTTTAGTTTCTCCAACTTTTTGTTTTTTCAATTCATTCGTTTCTTCAATAGCTTCCCGTTCATAGGTTTCGTATGTTTTTTTGCGAATGAATTCTGGTTCCTTTGCCACAGCTCGTTCTTCATAAGCGTGAGTCTTAACCACTAGATTTTCATCCACCACATCATCATCAGGTTCATCTGGTGTTCGTGAAAGTTTAGCTGGAGATACTTCAGTGAGTGATGGTGCAATGTGGCCAGGCTCATCCAGAGGCCTCACACCACTTGGTTTAGTTTGTGATTCAGGTTTAGCTGTTTCATCCTTCTTTCTCTCATAAATATCAACAGACTTACTGGTATGCACAGCAGTTGCTTGGGTTTTTGATATATTTTCGAATAGATTTTTGGCACTCCGCACGCTATGGCTACCATCAATTTCAACAGGCTGATGCGATTCTTGAGGCTCCATTGAATGTTTTGCTGCTTCTAAAAACAAGTTTACTTTGTCTGCAACAGAAGGTCTTGAATCATCGTCATCTTCATCTAGATCAGTTGTTTGAATGTTTCCTTCCTTCATCGGAATTGGGCCCCTCGTACCCCTTAGTGTGTCAAATATTTCCACGTCCTCAGGTTCACTAATGAAATCAGCATATCTAGGGTTACTTTCCCCGTCGTCACTAGTGGTAGACACAAGGATTCTCTCACTTGGATAACCCGGTGAAGATTCTCTAGAAGATTTGGGATGTTGGACAATAACACCAAGATAATCCTGATTGGTTTCAGCTGTCAACAATCCCTTTGTAAGTTTTTCATTAGTAACACCTCGATCAGGCTCATCTTCTGAAGACGAAGACGATTCTTCCTCTTTCCCAATTCCTCTCTTCTTAAGCTTCCTGTCTTGCTTAAGCTTGTCTTTGCTGGTTTTACGCTGGACTTTTCGGTTATTGTACACTCTGACATCAATTTCTTCAAACTGTTCATCTGGTTCACCTTCTATTTCAACATCAAAATGATCCGGTGGAGCCACATCCTCAAGATCACTTGTTTCGTCCAGACACTCACATTCGGTTTCAATGAACTGTTGAGTTTTCAACTGGTTCACTGTCTTGGTTTTAATATTACTTGTCTGCCTAGCGTTGGCAGTTTTGGTTTTCACTGTTGATACTTGAGCCCTATTAAATCTTGTTTCAGGTTCTTTACCTCTAACCGGTTGAACCTTTAATGGCCCTGGTTTATTTGGAGTTTTGTTATTGACCACAGGAGATCCCTTTGATGAAGGTACTGGTTGCTTTTGGGGGCTCACATTTGAAGGTTTTTTGGGTGTGACAGTTATTGTCTGGGGTCGATACGTAGATGACACTTGCCTTGGCTTCTCTTGGTTCTTGGCAACATTTGTGACCTTGGTGGTTGTTACTCTGGTGACTTGTTTCTGAGTCGTAACGGTTGATGTACTTGTTGCTTTTGGAGTAGCGCGAATAGAATGTTCTGGTGACTTCTGAGTTCTGACCGTGGATGGTTTCTGTATTGAACGTAGAGGTTGTTTTTGTGATGGATGAGATTGGTTTTGCAGTGATGGTTTAGACGATGGGCGCACAGTCTGCTTGGGAGGTGTAATGTTGGAGGGTTTTTGAGCAGACGGAGCCAACTTAGTTGGGGTTTGTCTAGCAGGAGATGAACCTTGGGGCTTAGCTCTGGCATAATTTGGAATGTTCTTGTTTTCTGGAGTAGGAATACTAGAACGTCTGCGAGTCATTCGTGTGGAGTTCGTCTCAAATTTGGTGCCTGAAACCTCTTTTGTCTTCCGTACTGGGCTTTGGGAAGATGGTTTTCTTTCTGGAGATGACCTCGTGGGTGAGCCTCTTTCCGGACTGGCTGATGAAGATTTAGAGAACTTGTCAGGGGATCTAGGACCACTGATATCATTATTTCTTGTCGATTTAGTTTTCCTTTCAGGGCTCACGGAAGGTGACTTATCTGGGCTGGAACGCACACCACCTGGAGAGCTCTTGGACGTTTTCCTGTCCGGGGAATCTCTAGATGTTCTCCTTTCTGGGGAATCCCTTGATGTTTTCCTATTAGGCTCCTTTTGGGAGTCCGTAATCGGAGAAACTCCCTGAGATTTCTTTGGAGAAGAATCCCTTTTCTTATCTGGAATTTTCCTATCATGAGAATCCCTCTTTTCATTTCGTTCAGGGCTCACAGAAACAGAATTTATGTCACTTTTCTTGCGGGAATCGTTAGTTGTTCTGCGTCCAGAAACTTCAGTGACTATGGTTGTCGATGTTTGTCTGGTACTGACATCTTTTGTGTCTACATTTGTAGGCCTAGTGGTGGCATCTCTTACTGGAGAAGAACTCGAATCAGGCATATCAGTTTGCTTCCTAGGAGATCGAGGGGTAGACCTTTCTGGACTGAGTGAAGGTGAATTCTGTGGTCTATCTGGATTTTCTTTTCTCAAATCCTCAGATACGTCATCTATTGTTTCTGCTCTTTGATCATCACGGTCTTCACTGGTGATTTCAGTTTCCTGAGTTATCTGCTTTCTCTCACCTACGATAAACGTACCACTTTCCGGATTCGTCCTGAAATTCTTGATTGGCGTGAAGGCTCTTCGCTCAGGACTCTCTTGCCTTTTAAGTTCCGTTGTGACTGAGCCTTCAGAAAAATACTCAGAGCTCTCCTCTTTTGGTAAACTGCGCTCTTTTTGAATGGTAATAGTTTCTCGTTCTTCTGTTGTGCGAATATCGGATTTAGATTTGTTAAAGGTCGCCTGAGAGTTATCAGAGTCAGAATCTGAGGAATCTTTTGGCTTGTTTTTCCTCGTTGGGCTCGACCCAGGAGTCGATGATCTTGCTTTTGTGGCTTGTTTCTGTTGGGTTGAGGAAAATTTCCTCTTCGGTTTGTTATCTTGAAGAACTTCGGATTTCTTCCGGGTGTCTGATTTTGGCCTTTCAATGGTGTAGCTACTAGTGCTGGGTTTTCTTTCCCTCTCAGGGCTTTTCATTGGCGATCTTCTCGCCGTTTCACGATCCGGTGTTTTAGCTGGAGAGGTCCTTTGTTTCCTTTCTGGGCTCTTTCGGTCTGTTGGCCTAGACTGAGGTCGAGACTCTGGAGTAGCTCGCTCAGCGCTGGGTGATGAGGTATTTCTAGGGCTCTGCCGCCATTTCCTTTCAGGGCTGCTTCTATCGAGAGAACTTCTAGAGGCCGTTTTCTTATTTGGAGAAGGTGTCTGACGCTCAGGACTCGATCGCAATGTGCTGGCGAAGTAATCGTGGGATGGGCTGTTGTCCACGCTTATTCTGCCAGGTCTGGTGTAGTGTGACTGATAAGTAGTAACGTACTGACCCTCCGTGGCATCCTTAGGAAGATCAATGTTTGACAAGTTCTTGTCGACACGCTCTGTTGGCACACGTGGTGACAAGGGTGCTTTACCGGGCTCTTGATTAGTACTCCTTGGTTCGTACGTGAACTCATTATCTCTATTATCCTTTGAAACTATCGTCCAATTAGCAACATCGGTACTATGAGGACTTACTGGGGTTAAAGGAGCAGCGGTATGAGCTGACAGATAACTATCCAGCTTCTGGATCTCACTCATGATTTTTTGATTAGTTACTGATTCAGTTTCACTTTTTACGCTTTCAGTTTTAGAAAATTTATTGTTGGTGGTGGTACGAAAATCAGTTGTTTTAGCAGTTTCACTCACATCCACCTCTCTAGATTTTCCATAGTCATTGTCTTTCAGTTGGTGTGAATCTACTCGAGAACTGTCCTCCACACGATTTTTGTCGGTGGTGATGGTCTTCATTAGACTTACCTGTGCTCCAACATCATCCGTCTGATCCATGAATTTACGGCTGGTATCATGTTTATCAGAACTATGTGTAACGTTCATTTCACTCGTGTTTTCGTATTTTTGCTGAGTGGTTGATTTCCTTGATTCTTCAGAACGATTTACACTGGATTGGAATCGGGAGTCGCTTTGCTCGCTTCTGCCAATAGTTTCATTTTCGATTCTCTTCAAAAGATCACCCGAATGAGATTGTCGGATTATTTCTGGGGCTTCGACGTCCGATGTGATAGCTAGCAGAGGCTCGCCATCGGAGCCTACACGGTATGACGAAGAGGATACAATCTTCTTCGAAGAAGAAGATACTGAACGGGACGAAGAAGACCAGCTTTTAGTCGTTGATTGTTGGTCTGCAGACTTAGTTTCTTCGTGACTCTTGGATACTTGAGAGCTTTCCGCTTTTGCTGTGGAAACCTCACCATTGTCTGATTTGGTCACAGACGCCATTTTTGATGACTGATTCAAGGCTTCAGCCTCGTACGAAGAATTTTCATCTTTCTTGGAGACCTTGGTGTGCCTATTTTCAGACCCCAACGCCAGCTCAGTCTCGCAGTCGTTTCCTCGAATCACTCCCTTCCCTTCCGTTGATTCCACACTTTCCTTCATCAAGCCACCGCCTTCGAGATCCTGAGTCACAGCACTATTCTCCTGTCGTGAATTCCAGTAACCGTTGTTGTCATTAGTTGCTGAGATTACGGCCCTAGTGAAATCCCTCGTGGGCGACTCTGAATCCCTTATTTCCTTTGTTTTCATCGACATAAACCCCTGATCACCAATTGACTCCGTATGTCTGGTTGTCTGATGTTTCCTCGTTATCTGGGAAACGTCTCCAGCTGTGTAGAAATCTTTCAATCTTTGCTCCCTCAACTTGTACATTCGTGCTCGTATTTCCTTCTTTCTCCCGAAATCTGGAGTGTCTGCCCACTGAAATATGTTGAAAACATCATTAGGCAATGAGAAAATGATGAACTCCAATCATAATCATGTAGCTTTCTTATACATGCACTAGAATTAATCAAACTGTATTGGCCGAAGTTAAGGTTGTCAACTACCTTCATTGTATAATGTAGGTAAAATATTCATGAAAATCAAAATACTCATTTACTAAATTTAGTCAGAGTGTGTAAGGGCTTCTAGTTGTTAATCATGTAAGTTTCTTTATCTTTCCTTGTCTGACTCTGTATAGTTTTAGGAAAAACTGACTTAAGGGTGAAATGAGTTGTTTGAGGATTCAAATTTCGATTTTGTTGGTGAATGGTAAGATTCTTACAATTTTTACACTTTTTTTTTTACACATAAAGAGTGAGCAACGACTTTCACCCTTTTTTCGCCTCACAATACCGAACGGCAAGAATGCCACTGCTCATCAGTTATGACCAAACAAGGTTTGAATAAGCTAAGCAGTGAACTTATTGGATTATGAATGATAAGTCAAGATACACGAGTACATTCGTCATTATACGCCCACAAGGTCTATTTCAGTTGGCTTCAGCCCGTCATCTTTGACTATACGCCTCCGCACGACCTACAGGCGTTCACGGTCGACACCTGACACTGAGCCTTTGCCGGAGGCGCTTCCTAAACACGAACTCATCATAACATGACAGTTTTGATACTTCAATCGATTTCCGTTTGTCAAAATCTGTTGTGGGATCAAACAGCGTGGAAGGTTGAATTGTAATAGACCGTGGTAGATTGCAATACGTTTTCCCCCTTTTCAACAACAACAATTTTACATCATGATTGTAGTAGGTACTGTTGGATAAGGATTTGTGTAAAATATCTTCACGACTCCATTTATGATCACCCTAGCAATTCGGTCGTCTCGAGATTGTTTGCGATATCTTCAACTTGATCTTAAATACTGCTCTATATTGTTCTTAGTACTCGTAATATTCAAGATGATAGTTCCCCCTCCAAATTAATATTTTCCTAAATACCTAAACCCTAGAAGGCAAAAAAAAAGAAAAAGGAAGGATAAAAATCAAGCAATACAAACTGACACAATGAGAACAACTAACAATTTTCGCTACACGAGGACAGCAATCCGCTTATTACTTCAATCATAAGATAAATCAAGTATACTAGCGAATTCTCATCTTACTGCTCACTAGATGTTACCTAATATCATATGAAGGGTACAGGGGAAGAAGGCGCAATGTCAGTCAGAGGAAAGTTTTGGGAAATCAGCTTTTTCGTTCAATGTTGTTGTTAAAATACAATTATCAGTGTTATTTTATCCTTAATTATTACTTAATTATTAAGGATAAAATGCTGATTTCCCAAAACTTTCCTCTGACTGACATTGCGCCTTCTTTCCTGTACCCTTCATATTATGACACTGATCCTATAAATATAAAAAATGTTGAAAAAAGAGTTTATTGGTCAACAGCGGCCTTCGACAAATGATGTATTTGGGATCAGTGTCAGATTTTATGAGGATAAGTAAGTACATTTCATAATAATATTGATATTGTCATGTTCCCAAGATTACTAATGGCTAACTGATGTGTCGAATTAAGTATAACAGGTTTTTCTCACCAATCTTCGAAGAACGTCTTCATCTTGAATAAGATTCAGGTCGGAGTGGACCTCCGCCGCCATCTTTCACCTGTAACATGTGAATGAAATAATTAGAAATAAAATTGAATGTTTTTTTGTACACAGATGGTAATAATACCTACTTTACAGGCTTGAAAATGGAGTAAAGGGTGGTGATTTCGTGAGTCATACTTTCAAAATCTTCACATCCTATGAAATTTCACGTTTGATTTGTGTTTCAAACGCCTACAGATCTCATCGTTTCCATGTTTCTTTCAAGCATTTATTTTATCCCTTAGGTCGAGAAATACTGAATTATTTAGAAATTTATTGATATTCTACGAAGCAATTCATGTTAGCAAGTACCAATACGAGTACGGCCAAATGCATAGTATACATGCAGAGTGGGGATATCCACATTCAATTAACTATACGAAACATTCATCCCAATAATCAGGTGTAAAATCCACCATTTGGATGTTGCTGTAAAATCCTCACGGAATCTACACAGAGTCAATCAAATGAACGGATGTTTTCCTCTCTGTGCAAAATAGTAATTTATACATTTGGCTAGCATATAGTAGTATATACTGTATTATAGGCTAGCCAAATATATAAATTACTATTTTGCACAGAGAGGAAGAGAAATTTGTTCATTTGATCGATTCTGTGTAGATTCCGTGAGGATTTTACAGCAACATCCAAACGGTGGATTTTACACATGATGATTGAATGTGGATATCCCCACTCTGCATTATATTAGCGCGATTTGGTTGCTTCGCGAACCAAAAATCTTTTCAAATGACAAGAATGTTGGGCCTATACAGAACTACCACATCATTAATTCTTCACTGAACCAAGGTATCCTCGGGAAACACTACATGTTGATTATCACGTTGTACTTGGGTATGATTTTGGGTACTTGAATATCATGTTGGAAAATGGCTGCTCGTTGGCATGTGCTCATCAACCGGAAGATGATGTTATACACCGAAAGGAATTCGGCATTGAAATGGTATACAAACCTGAAAGAATGCCATGGGCATTAAGGGAAGATTGAAACATTGGTTTCTTCCTCATAACTCTCTAGATATTCAGAGAGGCGAAAAGTGGCCAATGCTACCGCTGTTGTCGAAGTAACGAGGAAGGAGTGGTCACGTGGGAAGAGCCTTATAATTTTCTTAACTAGCGTTATACCCTCGGGTTACGCAACATTTTAATGCCATTTTCCGAAACACTTCGTAGCAAGATTTTTGCGACATCAGTAGCCAAAAAGACTCGTGAGCCCATTCGGTTCACATTTGTTACTGGCAATTGTTTAGTTGATATAATCGTATTTCAAGAAGTATACCTAGTAGTTCAAAGTGATATTTTGTGACCTACGTCAACAGTAATTTATAGTTATGAGAGAACAGCGGGCGAAAGTGGAAGTGACACCCAGCAAAACCTTCATTTGATGTAAAAGAAAAGTTAATACATAGCGATAATCAATCTAGTAACATAAACATTCTCACAGAAACATCGAATACCTAATAAAATAAGGCTTTGTCTCTTATTTGTGGCGTCGGTCTTCAACATTCAAGATTTTAAAGGAGCACAGTTGTTCACAACTATTATACAAATTCATATAAATCATTCATTGTCTATACAGGAACGTGTTCGAACAGCGAGAAAGGTCACTGAGCTGTTCTTTAGTGCGAACTGAGCCCAGAAGTATGTAAATTACATTCACAGTACATCGAAAGCTTATTGGAGATCCTCGAGTATCGTGACACCTTGTATCTGACGGCTTACATGATAATTTTTTTTCAAAATTCAAATTAATTCAAGGCTACAGCCTCTCCACCTTCACCGATTGACTTGAAATTTTGCACAGAGCTTCGTTTCAACTTAAGCCAGTGCCTTTTAAAAGATTCAAGTCACTGATGATGGCACACTATTTCTGGTATGTAAGCGGTTTTTATAATCATGAATTTCCGGGCATGACTAACATATAAAACGTAAACACTAGAACCGTGGCAGAAGGGTTGGGGTTCCTTTCCATGCACTCCTTTTCACCAAAAACTTTCTGCTTCTTTAAAAGGAAGCTATTGTTCTCGGCCCAAAAATTTAAAAAAATCTAATTTTCGAAAAATATTTATATCAACATCCTGAATCGTATGTATATATTTATGTATACGTCATTAAGCCACAACTCTCTATAGAATTGAGATAAAAAGTTCAAATTTGTACAAAAATCCGTCCTGGCTATCGAGAGGCTAAGTTCGTAGATGGGCAGATTCGTGCCACTCTAAGGAAAATTGCCCATAAATTCCAAAAATGGTATTTATCCTCATTTTATAGGTTTTTTGCGTGCTGAACACGATGGTGAAGTCAAAATTGCTATATCTTATGCCGTTCTCAAGCCGGAGCACTTTTAAAATGAAGAAACGTGGTTGTCATTTGAGATGTTCTTCAAGGTTCAACTGCTCCAATCTGATAAAGGAATGAGATATTGAAGAATCTATAAACTGAGGTGTCACTCGGCGAGAATGGTGACAATAAAACCAGTAAAATAGAGACATTTTACATAAAACTAGTTATTTCTCCGAAAATTTGCTGTTATAGCCATGCTGCATGACTCGATTTTATTATGTTGCAGCGAGTGTTTAGTTGGACAGACTTTTTTGTTATGGCTTTCGCATATTCCTCGACGATGGAGTGTCCAAAATTGTGGTTTAACACTCTTCCTCCGCCTGAAGGGCTTGGTCAGTTTCTCTCAATTAGAAATTCAATATGTTAAATTGAGCCCATCTTATTATATTATGTAGTTATTTTTGGGTTAAATGGACGAAAAGATTGGGGTAAATCAAGTTGAGTTAGTTATACAGGATAAGTATAATTAATTAGCGTTTGTTTAGAATGACGATGTGATCGTTTGGAGCACATAGGTTTTCCAGATGCATCGGTTTAGTCTAGCCACATATATTGCATTCTGTGGGTCCATGGCACAATCGAAAAAGAAACAGAAATACTCATATTATCCACCAATACAAGTATTTCATAGGACACGATGTATGCACAACATAAGAGACGATTATACAGAGAAGCTGCATATCTCAACTGGTGTTCCCAAAATGTTGGACACCCAATTTATTAGATTGAGTTACCCCAGTGGGATGAACTGGGGGCCGACTAATACCAAAAGAAAGCCCGCTCTAATAACAGGTAATGAGATGTGAACATTTTTAACAAGGCTAATATTGGAGTGTCGGCGTCTAGGAAAGGCCTTAGGGGGACTCAGGTGGGTGGGACCAGATTCCAAGGGATTCCATCGACTTTATCTCTTCTTCGGGCCGACCTGTTCGGCATATTTTTTCTTTTTCCCCGCGGGCGAAGGTTTTAGCAGTCTGCCGAACATCCTACAAGGTGGCTTTGAATATTTGGTGTTTCGGTAATTGACCGTTGCCAATAGGGTAGGAGGATATCCAACATAACAACAAAGGCCTGCAGTAATTGTTTAACGAATTTATAGCCATGCTGCATGACTGTGGATTTTTTAGCTTTTTTTCCTTAAAAAGGGGATCAAGTGCAGAAAGACATTTTCTTTCCAGCAACTTCAAGCGCCATGGGTATTCTGTTGAATGGTCAGAAGATGTCAATGTTCAAGTTGTCCACGAAAGTGTGTCGAGTATTTCATGAGGGGTAGGGTCACTAAGTACACATGCGTGTATCTTTCCATCAGCGTCCAGATGATCTCATTAAAGTCTCACCACGTCTTTCATAATTGTGTAACAAGTCACCGAATTGATTTAAAAAATTCTGAAGAAATAAGGGCATGTTGGCAAAAAAAAAGTCTGAAGAAGGTATTGAAGGAAGGAGGCCGTCCAGTGTTGTGCAAGGGGAGGCCGTCGTGAATTGGGAAGACTTATATGGTAACAAACGCGGAGTAACCTCGAGCCACCTTGAGCCCGGTGCCTAGTCTCTCTCCCTTGCCTTCTATTAATTCAATGCCCTTCTAATTATACTCGTACGTCCACCTGAAGTTTAAGACTTGGTACAGAGACCCCTCCCCGAGTGACCTTGCTTATTCACGGGGGATCTCCACCAGGACCGAAAACGCTGGAGGAATTTCGAGTATATTGGCACGCTCAGAATATGATGAGGTCCTCGGATAGGATCACGCGCTCGCATTATGTGTGAGACATTGTTACTATCGGACGTGGCTAATCAAGGGTTTAAAAGAAAATTGATAAATTAGTCTGGCTCGATAAACAAGTGGCTCGAGGCGTAAACCTTGGAAATGTCGTGTAAAATGAAAATCTATTCGAAAAGGCCAACTTCCAAAAAACGTCAGCCATGTGGGTAGCAGGGTAGTACAGCTTCCTCATATCGTTCGTTACATGGGCGTATGTTATGGGAACGTATTTTTGAGAAGTCTGGTTTTAGTTGCCACCTAATTCTCTTGGGGTAGGACCCCTGAAACATTATAAGTTAGTTCCATAACCGTTCATAGTTGTAGGCAGATGATTCTCAGGGTCATGAATGACTGTTATATTTTTTGTTCCTACGAATCTTGATAGCCAGGAGTATTCAGCTAACAAACATCTGATCATGTTTATTGGCTCTATGGAGGTGGTCCTTGATAAGATCACCCGCCCGTTTATGGATGAGACTGTGTATTGTTAGGAACGAAGAAGACTAATCAAGGTTATTGTTAACAAGTGGCTACAAGGGACTTCCTTTTTAGTTTTTTGTTTTGCTTTGTATGTTGTAATGTGGAAGTCCGAACAAGTTTCAGTGTCAAGACTCTTCACTCAAGAGTACCTACATATTTGCTTCTGTACTTACCTACCTAAGTTGCTTGCTAAGCTGGTAATAATTTCTGGGAGCTGAAAAATGCCTCAAATTAAACCTTTTACTGGCATTTTGCATTTAGCAGCCCCATTTCTGTCTGTATGTTCATGATTGTGCCCGCGAGCATTTCATCCTCGCCATTCGTCGTTATTTGGCGAAATTCTTTAAATATGACTGTAACAGGTGAGACAAGTAATCGATTGGAGAGCTGTGATCTAGAAAAACGTTTTACCAAGGCAACTGCAATCAAGTTAAGGTCAACCAAGTATTGACACATAATTGATTGTTGCCTCGTATCCAGTCTTCACTTTTCGTTATTAGCTAACCAAAGATGTTGAAAATTGTCTGTTCAAGGTTGTAGCAATAATAGCAGGATAAAAATGATTTGATTTGGATCAATAATGATTTGGTATTAGTGCTCTTCTTTTACATCAATAAAATCTCAATGTGAAAATGTTTACTATCGACTTCGATGGATAGTAAAAGTTTCCATTAGTAAAACAGTGAGTACAACGTGTTGTTACAAAACAAAATCGATTGAACCTCCTAATACACTAAAAAGGAATTAACACAAATAATGGGTAATGAATAAGCCTAGGCGATTTTGCTTTGTAACAACACGTTGTAGGTTATAGGTACCTCATTGTTTTACTCAATTGAAAACTGAACCATCAGCACCTATCGTGATTGCAAATGCCCAAAGGGAGTGAAGGTTTCACTGACAATGCAGATGGATGAATTTGGTTCAAGGGCGAAGGATTCTATATAGGGAGCGACCGAATGGGATTTTAAACGAAATAGTGCAAGATAATCACGTTGTCATTCGGACCAACCTTAAGCATTACGATTCACCAGCCTCGGCGAGGCACCCCGTCGAGTACCCGCCAGCTAATCAAATCACCTTCGAAGAAAAAGGTCGTCTTCTTCCTCACTCACGCTGAACCTTATCACTGGAGCTTTTTTCCTGTCTCCGTGTGACTAATCATTTGAGTGCATGCTTACCATCGTCTCGTGGTAGTGAGTTGAGTAACAGAGATTTTTCAGGTGGGACGTTAAATCTACACTCCGAAGTACCAGTGATATCCCCTTAGTATCATTGATCGAACCTACGTCCAAATCTGCAACTTTCTCACAACATTTTCATCTAAACAAGGTAAACAATTCATGTAAAAAAAAAAAAAAAAAAAAAAAAAAAAAAAATCCAGTCATGTAGCATGGCTATAAAAGTAAATTTTCGAAGAAATTACTGGTTCTGTGTAAAATGTCTCCATTTTTCTGGTTTTATAAAAAATGTTGTCCAATATTTTTGCCGAGTATTATTACCTCAGTTTATAGATTTTTCAACGCTGTACACGACGGTGAAGTCAGAAATGCGATATCTCATTCCGTTATCAGTTTAGAGCAGATGATCCGAGAAGAACATCTCAAGTAACAACCACGTTTCTTCACCTTCAAAGAGCTCCAGTTTGAGAACTGAATTAGATATCGCAATTCTGATTTCTATATCGTGTGCAGCGTAAAACCAACCTTTAAAATGATGTGTCACTTTCATTTTGGGCATTCATGGGTAATTCCCTCCCTCCCCCCATTCAGCCCATCTAGGACTAGCTTAGCCTTTCGATTGCCAGGACGGATTTTTTTTTTTTTGTCGTTCGGCAGTGAATTCAGGATGATCTGGAACGGATTTTGTTATAACAACTTTTCGGAAATTCGAGTTTTAAACTTTTTGGCAAGAAGAGAACGATGGTCGTTCCATACGTTTCCAACCGTATTCCGGCCTCTACGTGCCCACAATATTGGTCAGTGGTTATCAACAAGCCTAGAGTGATACTGATTTCTACCAAAGTTGTGGAGATTGATTGACAAATATTCAATCGGGAATATTTCCGAAATGGAGTTCGAAAGGCTAAACATATTATGACAGATGGTATACCTATTATGTACACCATCCCTTAAAAATACCTTAAACTCACCTACAACTGAAGAGTCAACATCAACATTCAAAATTTAAACTGGTATGGTTAGCTATGGAACGTCATAAATATTATTTCCGAGAGAGTTCCGCAACATGATGAGCAAGAATGTTGTACAAGCAACTGTCAAAAGTTTAACTACAACACAATTATCCCACAATTATAAACAATAACAACTTCGTTTGGTTAGCAGTATCCCCATTTATTGGATAGGTAAACAACTCAACGATACAATCTACAGTTGGTCACTGATAACAAACCTGCAAGGCGGATAGTATCCGCCGGATACACAAAAAAATATGCCTCACGGAGAAGTAATTTGCTGTGGAACGGTGGAGGAAGAGCAGTATTGAGATCTACCACTGGGACAGAGATTTGTTTTGTTCTGAAGACGATTAACAAATTATGACAAACGGTTATCATTTTATAATCTTAATTTTGAATTTTTCATTCTGGCTTCAACGAAAACGTGCAACACTTTAGAAATAGAGTGGTAATTCCGGTTGGGTCTTCAATCGATCGGAGAATCACGAATCAATCCTTCGAGTTCAATCAGAAACGTTTGAGAACGAATAGCTCTGGTCACACATTGGTGCGAGGAGGTGGTAAAATAAAAGGTGTTATCAGTTCCGCCTCACTTCTCGCTCTGGAAGGCGTCTTCCGCCACACCTGTTTACGATTCATCTTGGGAATATTTCACTTGTTATTGAGTCCGACGTTTACATGAATAATACGGGCAACCAGAAGTAAGTTACAGTGGTCATTTGAAATTATGTTATCTATGAAATGAACATGAATGAAATGAACATGACTGGCTTTACTGTTGAGATTTTACAGTAACATTTTTGACGGTCTTGCATTGTAAGTGTAGAGTTAGTTGAGGGGTCAACAACTCGTGATGTAGAGACACGTGTTGTATCATCAAGTTTTCGCAAGATTCTGTAGAGAATTTCCCTCAGTCATCGGCATCACAACAATCAGCCGTCACCCTGCATACCTGGTCCCGTGGCTGACCCTGGAACTAATTTAGCTCTTGTGTGCAGAATTAGCGTGCCCGCTTTCGTACGGAATCAATGCGTACCGCAGCGGCGAGCGGGGTAACGGAAATAGGCTCGCGTATACACACCGCCGTGTTCCACGACACTACTTGTTCTAGGGAAAGAAGATGTGTGTAGAGTAGAGAGAATTAGTTGATTTGAACTGCAGCTTCGGCTTGCCGTCTTTCTGTATTCTTATTATTCCGTAATTATTATCTTGATTTATGGGAAAAACTACCCATAATTTCCCAAAATGAAACTGTCTGACAAGTTACACCTCATGTTAAAGATTTGTTAACCCTAAACATGAAGTTGAAGTCCGAATTGTAATACCTATGTTATTCGTTCTCAAACTGGAGCACTTTGAAGGTGAAGAAACGTGGTTGTTGCTTGAGATGTTCTTCACGGCTCATCTGCTCTAATCTGACGACGGAATGAGGTATCGCAATTCTGACTTAACAATTGTGTACAACGTTGAAAAATCTATAAACTGAGGTGTTACTCGGCAAAAAGGAGACAACATTTGTTATAAAATCTGTAAAATAGAGACATTTTACATAAAACTGTTGTCTCCGAAAATTCGCTCTGATAGCCATGCTACATGACGCTGGGTTTTGGGGTGTATACCACATTGATCCCAATTTTAATTGTGTTAATTTTAGGTATTTAAAGAATGTAATATCTACAAAGATTCTTTGATTCTTTCAGTTACCAACTTCATCTTGGATAAATCCGGTCGACTGCATATTTGAAGTTGAAGCTACATGGTAAATATCAACTGTCACAATTACAAAATATTACCTCAGATTACTTATTATTAGGTACCTCAGATATTCTGAGATTACTTCGAGGGGAACTGAATATCATCAGGCGAACTGAATGGACTAGTAGAGATAGAACATTTGAACGCAGATGCCTCCCCCCCGAGACGAAGAGAGCAATAATTGCAAGTATTGTGTTTGACACGTTACCAGTTGTCAAGTTCAACCAAGTATCACCAATTCATGCAATGGCGTCTTCTCCTCCTACCACCAAACCGTCAATCCTACTTCAGCCATTTCATAAGCAAATCCTATTCGGGTTTGCTACTAATCATTACACTGTCCCAGATGCCCGTTTACCACAAGGGCAATCCAGCTTGGTTACTCAATCCTCTTAATGACTGCTACGTCATCCCTAGTTTGACAGCCGTCATAATCATACAGGATTCGGCCGAGTTCCTCTACAATTGGATCTGAGACTGCGTCTGCCCCCGACTTGAGTTAATGGCTAACGAGGAGGAAGGTGATGAGTTCTTAATACAGAGCTATTAGGCACCGTTTGAGAGTTTGATTCGTTTACTCAAGTCTGGGAGGTAATCTAACGCCTGTTTTGAACCACAATAATATGATACACGACGAATGATACAACTGCATGAGTTTTAAAGTTCGAGTACCTCCCAACTCTGGTTTCATTTGAACCTATTTAACATTGTCTTGGTCACTTGCTGTATTTCACGCGAAGGCCAAAAGAGTGGGGGAGGTTCGTGGGACACTCTGATTGAATTTCAAGCCAAAAATGTACACTCAATCAAGAATACAGTGTTTTGTTTCAACTAGACGTTGAGTTAGCTTGCTGTTTCCATATAATCATGACTAAGAAAGGACTCGAGTTGTGCTCTCCGCGCTTTGGAATGTTGTGCCCTAACCTTGACCGTGTTGGTTGACACCGATGAATAACCTAGACAACCTTTTTGTACTTTGTGGCAATGTGTGAAAAGGTCGTTAGTATAAATCCATGACATTGTAGCTATACCGATTAATTTTGGACAACGTTCTCAATCCAACTTGTGGTTTTGAACATTCCCAGTTTTGTACTGTACTATCTCGTAATTCGTCTCACTCTGATCATGTAGCTACTTTAAATTTTGTTTTCTTAACAAAAATAGAAATCATGAAATGTTTCCTTACGCTTCGACAGACAGCTTTGGAGATTCAGATGTTAAAAATGAGGCCGAATAGTAAATTCTTGAAAATCTCGGAAATGTACAGTTTTTCAAACGTTTGAACGCCCAACTGAATCTGCCGGTTAATTTCATACTGTAACCCCAAAAGTTACATACTATGTTGACCGAATCGCCAAAGATAGTTTAGCTTGGCCTACCTATTCTAACAAAATTACCACACAAATCAACAGAAATTAGACAATTTTCGAAATGTAAATTGGACAAGATAGGAATCAGTGACTGGTAAGTCGAGAAGTCTTGTGTCATCATTGGACTCAGCGAGACCAAGATTGCGAACAAGATTGGTGCCGAACTCATTTCACGTTAAAAATGTCGATTTTTGCGAAAACTTTTACGTGTCGATTTTTACTGAAAGATCCACGGTTTTTGGCACGGGAACGAGGATTTTACACCATGGGTCCGCTGTAAATAATTTTTTGATCATACCGTTGGAAAGCTGAGCTTTTGGGCCAACTTTTGGGGTTACAGTATGAAATTAACCGGCAGATTCAGTTAGGCTTTCAAACGTTTGAAAAAACTGTAGGTATACATTTCTGTGATTTTCGAGACTTTACTATTCGGGCTCATTTTTCAACATCTGAATCTCCCTTAAAAAGTTTCATTTAGCACTAGGGAGATAGGGAATTTACTTAACGCTCTTTCCAACGGTTAATCAAATTTGGATTGTGACTGATAAATGAGGGACTCATGGCCATTTTAGTGAAAACACGAAAAAACCTTAAAAGTGAAAAAAGTTGGATTTCAGCCGGCACAAAAGACGCTATAGGACACTTTTTTTTATCAGAAATTAGTGGTAGAATCCCTGGCCGGAGGTACGACCTTGACACCCTGACACTCTGTATAGATTATAGAGAGTAGGTATCTATATTAGACTACGTGTGGGTCAGTATGGTCACTATTCACGATTCAGGTCTAGACATGAGCGATAATTACGTGTTTTAGTTAATTGTTAGTTATTAATATCTGTGATCTTCCTCAGTCATCTTCATCACAGATTAGTTGCGTAGTGGCCCGTGGGATGGGCCACATCAAACGGCACTCGACCCCGAAGATGCGCGCATGACCCACATCACGTTCGTTCTAGATGACCTCATAGCAACGAAAAAGTTTTGTTCATGATTTTTCTTCTCATTCACCTGATCAGATAGCGTCTGTACCGCCCTGTTGAATAACAACGCCTCCAATGTTTACAAAAATGGGGTTTTTACGGAACCCCTCTGTTTTGGACGTGGCCTTTTCGATGGTGAAGTCCAAATTTCAAAATTCGAACCGGAAGTGGGGGAATTTCTGACCATAAACAAACGAAAATCGGTCCATGTTAAGGTAAAACGCCCTAACGACACGCTGTTAAGGTAAAACGCCTCAACTCACCAAAATATTGAGATGAGGTGTTTTACCCAAAAATATTTACATTATTTTGGCTTCAGATTTCGGTTGGGGAAGTCAATCAAAATTTCCTAACAAAACTTCCGTTTGATTGAGTTGTTTACGTCTGCCCCACGATTTGGTGACTGCCCCACGAGCAAGTTGAGGCATTTTACCTAAAGAAACCATCCCAAAACGGAAGCTGAAAATTTTAAAATCGCCTTAACTACAATTACTCGATTACTTTGTGAGTTTTTTTCACCGTTGAAGTCATATCCATATCTCACCAAAAATGGTGTTTTTATAATGAGTTGCAGTCAACGTACATCAAAGGTTCCAGTGAAAAACTTTGAGGCGAATTTCTGCAATGTTTTGAATTTTGAGTTGAGGCGTTTTACCTAAACAGGGGACTGTTACAGTAGGTATTGGGGCGGTAGCGCAGTTTTGACCTATCGCTAAGGTGCAAGTCTCGCGAAGGATCTACCTACCTATCAAAAGTTGGCGAATTCGTTGATCGGTGAAAGACACGTCAGCAATGTTATATAATGCATTAATTAAACTATAAATAAAGCCCAGTCTTAATTATTGACCTTGTACACCTTCTTTGATAGCTCATCGGCGAAAAAAAAAAACTTCTGAGTAGGCCAGATCAGGTAGGCAGACTTGACTCAGAGCCCGTGGGTGCCAGTTGACAAAAAAAATAAAGCGGAAACTGTCGACTCCCCAGGTCGATACGGATGCAAATTATCAGCGCTGCGAGGCGACGGGTAACCCCGGCAAAAAACTCGCCTTGGCAGGCACTTAAACTCGTCCACCCAGCTACATGTAAATGACAGGATGAGGATCCCGCGAAAAAGATATCTGTCCGGCATTTCAACAGGGATTGAAACGCCGATAGATCATTCCACCTGATGCCGATGACATTTGATATTGTGACGACGCGTCAGACTCTTTGATGAATACTAGAGGCCATCAAGGGAATATTGACATATGAGGTCATTACTGTTTGGATGATTTTTGTCATCAACACACCTAAACAAGGTGTGTGTAGAGTACGGCGGTACCGACAACTGGTGAGAAGAACATGAGATCATGGAAATGTCCATGGAGAAGATTTTTCGTTGTTATTGTTTACAATAAATGAATTCAACCAATTCATTCAATTAAATGGTTTTCAGGTGCTGCTTCTTTGTTTGTTATCTCATAACAATCGACCACTCGTTGTATCGAATCTACCGCAAAACCATTTCACGGCAGAATGGTGGAACAAGTTGAAACTCTCGACGGTGGCATGTAAGTAGCCAACATTTACATAATATTGTGATTTTACAAATATTTTAGAATATTATGATTTTACACAATATTATGATTTTGAAGATTAGTTATGGAAATCCGAGCGTTAGCGACAACATACTTCAAACACCGATGTGTAGCAACATCGAATGGGACAACATAGAAAAGAGGGGTAAAGATCCAGAGTTTAATCAACCTGTGCCTTATAACTACGTATTTTATATCAACCCTACTCCTTTACTTTCAAAAGAAATTTTCGTGTGAAAAGCATAGAGCAATTTTAGTGGGTTGATGTCATTATGAAGCATTGTAAAGGATCCCACGTAAAAATACATGTTTAAGTTGAAAACTAGCATTAAATAGCAGTAAATTTGTAGGTAGTACTAGGTATTCTGAATTTTCAAGATTTAGCTGTATTTCAGTATCTGTAAACGTAAAATGGTGTGTACTTTCAACAACGGACAATAATGTTTGAATAAATAAAGTCAATTTTCAAGCTTTAAAATTGACTTTCTTTTCATATTTACTTCTAATATTTTTATATTTACTAGTAACTGTCAGTCCTTCAATATCAGAAAATTTTTCAAGCTTGACAATTGGCTTTATTTAGTCAAACATTATTGTCCGTTATTGAAAGTACACACAATTTTACGTTTACAGATACTGAAATTCATCCAAATCTTGAACATTCAGAAAAGTACTACCTACAAATTTACTGTCAAGTTCCAAGGGCGACCCGTCAGACCTGAAGGGGTTAACTCGAATATTCCAAGTCCTTGAAGCCTTGTCAAAATCACTTTTTTCATCTATTCAATAAAATAATTGTTGTTGATAACATGTATGACCTAATGACTGATGAATTTTTCCCCAGGCTTAAGGAATATCTATCTTACACAGAGACGGAGATGGATGGAATGTTTGTCGGAAAAATCTCAAAAAGTAAAACTAATCATTAAATTGGTATAGTACCTATATCATTAGATATAACAATTGTTATAAGGAAAGGAATTTTAAAATATTTCAAAGGTAATTACAAGGAATTTTGCAAATTTGGAAGGAACTAAGTCATTAAATCATTGAGTCTAGACTCATTAGTTTATTTAAAACGAAAACCTGACTAAATACACAACAAAATAGGAAGGAATCAAAAACTGGAAAATCACGCTCTTCTATGGAGAAAACCTGCAGAAGTACTCTCCAATTTTATTGCAATGATAATTATGAGGCAAATTAGTAATCAAGCCCTCAATATTCACCACTAGCTCAGTCCCTTACGTTGAAAGTTGAGGGACCAAGAAGCATAATATGCTTCTTGGTATATTATATTAGTATATTATACTAAAACAGTGATATGATAATCAGAGTTCATAGTGAATTCATAGATTGGTCCGTTATTATTATTCAATCAATAATATTTTGTATCAATCTAAAAAATAATATTTTAAATGGTGAACAAGCATAAAAAAGATGCATTTTGAGTGGAGGCAATTTATTACTCTAGGTGCGACTCCCGCTTTCCGAGTATCCCCATCAATCCATGAACCATCCACTTCGAACGGTAACCGATAATCGTATAGGTACAGGCAATTTTTATTGATGTTTTGATGCCTTTGCCTCTACACGATATGAATCGTGTCACGAACCAGTTATCCTAGGTTCACAAACATCACGAACGCGATAACACTCGAAGAAAGAAAATGATTCAATGAAGCCCGTTTCTTCTCCACGTTATTCGTCAAGACCATCAATTCTGCTGGATTACCAACGGTAGACTTAACTGTCAGTATCCACTTTTCGCAAGGGAAACCGACGTCACGTAGGTATCAATAATTGTCTAAAATGCCAAGCTAGGCAATCAAACGATTACGCCCGGTGTTGTAATAATGTAAAGATTCTTTATTGAATTGCGTGGCAAAACTGCTTGGTGTTTCTCCACAATCGTAAAAAAAAAAGTGGTGCAATCAACAATAGTGGTATTTCGATGATATGCATGGAAGCTGAGCTGGTGGAGAATTTGCTACTGATTCACCGAAGTGCCTAAAATCTATCAACTCATGAAATAAGTAACTACCACCCTTGAGTATTTTGGGCGGTAATGCCTGTTCAATATTATTTATTAGAGAAAGTTAATGGTAAATCTTCAAATGCTTTGATTCCGCATGACCTGAAAACGCAACGGTTGGCTCACTTAAAACCATCACACCATGTACTCACTCGTAAATGCATTCAGATTGAATGCGGAAGTTTAACATCCCTAACTTATTTTGACCAGATGAATTTTTCACTTCAAAATTGACTATACATCGAATTGACTATTCCAGTGCGTTTCAAATTGAGAAATTTCCAATTCAGATGTCACTTGGCTTGCTAATACATCACTAGAGCTACCAGAAGTTGAGTTGCGTGGATTGTTCAATTGGAATAACTACTGCCCACTATACTTACTCCTCGATAACACCCAGTTACATTTACATTTATTGTGTACAGGAAAATACCTATCGAAAATCGTCCCTATTTTCCCAAAACCCCTGCATACGGATATGCTCAGCTGTTTCATAAAAAAATGTACGTTTCTTGTCCTCTGTTTGTGTGTGTTTAAATTTAAAAAAAATTAAATGTGCAAATCACCATAAATATTTGGTTTTGTCTGATTTATGGAATTTAAATTACTTAACCGAAAATATTAGATGATGAATGACGACAGGAATTCAGGATTGTAATGATAAAGATATATTCGAATGATTGGATATGATTGAATAAGTGAAACTCCCCTTTCGTGTTAGTTACTCGCCCTTTAGACTTGCTATTTGCTTTCGATGAGGTAGATGAGCCCTTTTAGAAAATTTCCAAAGAAAAGGAAGCTATTGTTCTCGGTCCAAAAAGTTTAAAACTCGAATTTCCGAAAAAGTTGTAGACCGAAATCCGTTTCAGACCATCCTAAATTCACTGCCGAAAGGCACAACATTTTGAGGGGGGTTAAATAATTTTTTTCTTTGGTCGATTCCAGTGTTTCATTAGGTATCGAAGATGATAAATTATATTTATATAAATATGTATATGTAATTCCAGACGATAACTCTCGACAGAATTGAGATAAAAAGTTCAAATTTGCACAAAAATTTGTCTTAGCAATCGAAGACATTCGAAAATTTATATTTTGATGTTCAATTTGTTACACAAAAGGAGCGTATTGGGGGTGAACAGCTCTAGTAGGTACATTATTCGGGGAGAAACTAACAAACCCTGATGAAAAAGGTTTCAGCACTGTAAACAATAATGGTGGGTATTGATGAAATTCAAATGAGCCACTATCCATAGGGTTGATGATGATCTATAAAACGATATGTTGGTACTTGATTCTGACAGTGATATTTAACAAACTAATTTGAATTGACGCAGTTAATTTTTTCAGTAGTATATTTAAACAGCATTACTTATATCTCGCGGTGTTGAGAAGAATTGATCAGTTGCAGTTGATTATAATTGCATGACTCCAGCAAATCACTCAAATTCCAAATGAAACCAAAGCTGACTAAGTAATTATTTTTAAATTGATGAATAGAAACTTCCACGTGAGACCCAATGACAGCATCGCCGTCGACCATTCAACGGAAACGATCGTGGGCAGTATGAAACTTGTGGGCTGCAAAATTCTCACTTGTTTATGGAACCGATCTCTTCCTAGTGGGCAGACTTGTTGTCGCCAAAAGCACGGGGGCGAGGCGGGTCCATTATCCTTTATGGCGTGTTCTAAGGATTTTCGATGCGTATAACGTCTATTGGAGACAATAGTGACCTGCTCAATACTCAAGTGAGGAAAAGAAACACACAGCTGTCTTCAATGTCAGTTGGGTTTTGTTGTTAATCCCAAATTGAAGAAGAAGGGCTCAACTGAAACCTCAAGCGGGTTATATAGAGTGACATGCAAAATGTCAAGAGTGTGAGGTAGTCTAAAAAGTGCCAAATCGACCAAATAAGATGAAACTCACCAAATTGACACTCGGAAGAAGTTATTATGCGTTAGGGAATTGCAACACAAATAACAATTACATAAGTAACACAGCCTAAATAAATCCACAGTGACGCAGCATGGCTATAAGAGCAATTTTCTAAGAAATAACTGGTTTTATGTAAAATGTATCCCTTCTATAAATGGTGTCTCATTTTTTTAACACCTCAGTTTATAGATTTTTCAACGCTAAACACTATGGTGAAGTCAAAATCGCGATATCTCATTCTGTTATCAGATTAGAGCTGATGAACCATGAAGAACATCTCAAGTAACAATCACATTTCTTCATCTTCAAAGTGCTCCAGTTTGAGAACGGAATAAGAATTCTTCCCCATCGTGTTCAGCGTAAAAAAATCTTGGAAATGAGGTGTCACTCGTCAGTATGTTTCATTTTGGGAATTTATGAATAATTTCCCCCCTAAAACTCCCCCCCCCCCTCTTTAGAGTGGCCCGATTCTGCCCATCTATGAACTCAGCCTTCCGATTGCCAGGACGGATTTTTTGCGCAACAATTTGATCAATTTGAACAATTTGATTTTTTATCTCAATTTGATCGAGGGTTATCGTCTGGAATGACACATACCTGCATAAATATGTAAATATACATGTAATTTCTGGTGTCTTTTGGCAGTAGATTCAGGATGGTGTAGAAAATTCGCTTAAAAACAACCCATGTTCATGGAAAAAAGGTTTGTTCCTAGTACCTAACTAATTATACTTACATGTATACGTACATGTTGTTGATGATAAATTGTAAGGTTGGATTGAACATGCCCTAATACGGTTTTGCATTGGACAATTAAATTATAGGAGCTATTGCAGTAGCGTATTTTTTTCGCCAATAAGCTGAACAGTTCTTGCATACGTATTACGTAGTGCAGATACTCTGTGTTGGATTTGTTGTGAAGACTTGAAAGAATGGAAACAAGAAATGCAGGTGTTCAGAAGGTGGAATGATCGTGATCATCACTTACCGCTCTGGTGTTATTCCTTAAGGAAGAATCCAACGAAGAAATTCCGAAACTGTCAGCGAACTCGTTGCGATGTCGAGTAGTCGAGAAGTTCAGAACAGCAAAACAGAAGAAGAAGAGAAAAAAAAAAAAAAACACTCGGAAAATTTGTGATTAGTTGATTATGAATGATTAAAAATTAACCCTTGTGAACAGTCGGAGTTCAGGCCGACCAATGCAGTCGAGATGAAGGAGACGTTCTAGCCGGAGCTGTGCCCACTCGAGCCACACACGGTGCTCCCACTCTCCCCTCCCACCTTGGCCCGTCGCTGTTATGTTCTGGTACTTGCAGCCCTCGTCTGGATAAGGCTCAAACAGGCCTTAGCAGGGCTAACAGGTGTCATTAGGCATCTCCCGAATACGCCAATTAGGAGGGTTGTATACATATTTTATGGCCATTTGACACGCCGGACGGGAGGGGGCATGACATTCCGGAATCCGAGCAAGAAGTGAATTGAATCCCACGTTTCGCCTAATATCGCAATAGCGAGTGTTAAGCGAAACGTAGTTTTTCTATCGTACAAACAGATGGCTCTGGGGAAAAAAACCCTGCGCATTTTTTCGGAACATCACAGTTCCATGTGCAGTATCCTTGTAACTCCCATAACTACACGTAATAGAGGTGACGGAGTAAAGTGCGTTTGGTCGAGGTGACCAGATTCTCTCAGAGCGGAGGGTAGTCGTTTACTAGCTCAGTGATGCTCTCAGCAATATTTCAACTCATAGCCCAGTCAATGTAGACACAAGAAAAGGCAAACTTTGCACATGCGCATGTGTCTAGGATTTTTCGGTTTATTATCTTTTTGTTAGAACCCCTGCGGGTAGTGTGTACCTAAATTTGAAACCCTAGAAACCGTGTGCTAACTTTGTGGTTGCACGGAAATCAGCGACATTTTTGCACTACTTTTAGTTTTTGGCCAAAAAAGCAGTTAGGAGGGTTGTATACATACGCAGCCTCTTGGTGAAAATACTTATTAGTTCCTTTTTAAACTACATAAAATTCCCCACAATTTCGGTGGTAGTAGAACTCGTGGACTTTTTATCGTGCCGACATGGGTATTTTAAGGGACTCGATTAAAGTTCCATAAATGGGGTCTGAAAGTAAATCTAGCTTTCAGACGAAAAAAAGAGATTTTGGATCGGACGAATAGTTTTGGAGCTCCGACAAACGTGTTTTTGCAGAGAAGTGCGACTTACCGCAGGTTAGCCAATCTTTGAACACGTGTGGTGGCCAAATTCCTGGCCGTAAAGCACTATATCACTAACAGAAGTGGCCTTAAAGATCGGCAGACAGTTTCATTCAATACAATTATTACTGTTGAAGTTACCTCGAGCTAGACATTAAAAACTGCCAATCCTCCGCTGTTGCGACCCATGTTCTTACATTCGATTCATAATAATTTTCCTTTTCCACTTATTGACTGCTACCTTGAATTTGAATTTTTATTTAATTTTGTCTTGTGTTTTAAACACTGTTTAGAACAGGTGGTTAAATCATTAAATGAACAAATTTTGTTTTAAACATTGCCAACCCTGCCAAAATCGCGCGGGTTTGCATTTCGTAGTAGTGAGAGCAATATGTTTTCTCGGTTTCTCAGTAATCATTTTCACAGATAGAGCGATGCCTGGAATACTAATAGTACCAATGTTGGTCGCCGTGCGGCTGATGAAAAGCAGGTTAGTGGTTTTCTGAAGGGTTGTGGAGCGGCGGGCCGGGGTCCGAGGCGGAGGACCTGTAAGTGATTTATCTTGGATTGCCCTTATCGGGGAGGGACTTCAGTCCGTGCCAAGGAGAACCCCTTTTATGCTCACAATTCAACATTCTCTTCCCTTTATGTACAGGGGCTTCGGAGCTCTGCTTCAGAAGGGTATACCCGGACTGCTACTGGGGCTTTTTTTAAAATCAATTTGACATCCCCCAGTTTGAAATGCGTCAAATCCGCGAAGTGAGAGGTGGAGTCGTCTTCTGCGAAGAGCTGCGGATATTGAGGGCTTTCAAGGACGACGAAACCTAAAAACCTCAAAATCTAGTCTTCAGATTAATTAAGTAGGTATCTCATTGACGATACATTTAATTTAGAGCCACCTCCTACGCCTGCGAGTCATAGATATTTTGATAATCATGATGTGAGACGTTTATATGTATTCTGTATTGCAGGAGTAATGACCAAAAACATGCTGATCGTTCTACAAAAACAGCACCGAAATCGATTGATCTGTGACTGCAACACATGATTTTATACGCGTGGATGGGAGATGATTTCGGACGTGGATTTAATTAATCAATCCTCAAAGGAACCTACAATAACTGGAAACCCGGGGATTGTAGAGGAAAGTACGAGGGATGTCCAGAAAGTAAGTTTACAACATGTGTTAAAAATTTCAAAATGAATATATTTAAATGAAATTTACAAGATAAGTGTCAAAATATGCCATTATTTCTCCAGGTTTTGTATACCCTCGTCGTGTACCTTCCGCTCCACCTCCCAAAGCCATTTTTCGACCTTCTCGTCATTTGAAAATCGTTGTCCACCCAAACACTCCTTCAATTTATTGAAAAGACGTTAATCCGAAAATGCCAGGTCCGGGGAGTAGGGTGGGTCAGTCACAATATCCCACCCAAATGAAACAAGCTGGTCCTGAAAGAGACGGGTGGTGAGTTCTACCGTTGTCATGAAGGAGTGACACACCATGAGTCTGCATTCCTCTCCTTTTGTCCTTGATTCTTTCACTTCTTGAGTGTCTCACATTACGCAGTGCATTTATGGTGGTTCCTTTAGGCATAAAATAGACCAATAATACCCGTTACCGGTCCCAAAAGACAAATGCCACGATCTTCCTTAATGAAAATTGGACTTTGAACATTTTTGGTTGGTGGCGAATCGGTATGGCGCACCTTTGTGGGTGGTTGAAGCGCCTTTTTGACTCAGGAGTATAGTGACACACCCACGTTTCGTCACCAGTCACAATTGAGTCAAGAATAGTTTTCGTTTCTCATATGAACAAGTGATTTAAGTAAACATTATTCTATCAATAATAATTTGGGTTTGTACATTTCAATTTGTAAAATTCAAGTTGCGTAGTTTCTACCAAACATATCGGAGCTGCCTATGAATTAAAAATTGTTCCTTTCTTGATAAAATGAGGTGTCCAAATCGATCTTGTTAAAAACTAAATTATTTTCAGTACCCTGTATTCGGGTTGGAAAGTAGTTGCTAACTATACAAGAGCGTGCATCTTATTCTCATCAACACGAAGCCGAGGCAAAACGTTTTCAAATGAATAGCCATTAGCCGTCAGTCTAGCAATCATCAAAACTGCACCTCTCGGACGCGTACAAAAATAGGACTTCAGAAAATTACCAGTTCTGCTACAATTTGCTTGTAAATGAGTTCACACTATGAAGTCAGTAATAATTTATCGACAGTGACTTTTATCCGCAGAAGTCTCTGTGTTGAGCCCGTGGAGACACAGCCTGTAGAGATATTCCATTTAATGGTACGTCTATTGGAATTTTCGAAAGGATAACTACAAAAATGTTTTGGTTTATAGTTTTACAACTTGCTGTTTGTACTACAGTCGCTAATAAACTGTGAAAATATATTTGAACGCGCTAGTCCCAATTGCTCGTTTGTAATTTTAATATCTTGGCGCCCGAGCAAAAACTACCTTAGTCGACTTTTTCATTTTTTGTGGAAAACAAAATTTCAAGTTTGTGGATGTGGGTTACTACGAGTATATTGTTTTCGTTGTGATCTGTCAACTCCAGGTAGTTATCGTTAAAGGGTGCTTGTATTCTACCTTTGGCTGCTGCGTTGGCATCAAACTGTTCTTCACACTTCTGTTCACATTTCGTTAAAAACTCCGAATCTAGTACTTACTGATTTGTGGGTGTTCGAAAGTTGTACAATAAGCAGCTTGCTTGTATTGCCTTAAATTTGTATTCTTTTTGGAAACTAAGCAATCCGAAAATTACAGGTTTTCAAGGGAGCGCCTTATTTTTCAGTTTTCTGTGGAAATCGATTATGTTTGATAAATTAATTTTCCAACAACAACTATCCTGCCAATGCTCCTTATTTGATTATGGAATGCATAAATATTTCGTTTGTATCATACATTTTTAAGACTTATCTAAAGTTGCCCCACGCTTATCTAGTTAATTACAAAAAGTCAACACAACAATTATTGTCTATATCAAACCAACACTTAACTATTTTTTCATGATATTATCATTATCTTTTGAATACAAATTTTTTTAAACTTAATTTTAGCGGATTTTTGAAGAAAAGGAAACTATTGTTCTCAGTCCAAAAGTTTTAAAACTCGCCTTTCCGAAAAAATTGTATATCAAAATCCGTTTTAGACCATCCTAAATTCACTGCCAAAATATGTTCTTCACGGTTCATCTGCTCTAATCTGAATAAGGGATGAGATATCGCAATTCTGACTTCACCATCAAGTTCTGCGTTGAAAAATCTATAAACAAAGGTGTTACTCGGCAAACCAGTTATTTCAACGAATATTCGCTCTTATAGCCATGCTGCATGACTGTGGATTTTTATAGGATTTGTTTCAACAACTTTTTTCCGTACTTTTTGGAAAAAACATCAAATTTTCGAATTCAAATATCTCGGGATTTATTGGACATTCACAGCTGGGGTAGGGCTTAAATTGTAGCTTATACCATTTGCTTTAATAAAGGTGGTAATGACTTTTCGTAGAAAACCAACCCTTTAAAAGTTATGAGGATAAAATTGAAAAAAGTCTGAACATTTCGAGGTTTTTTGGCTCTCAAAAGGTTGTTCTAGGGATTTCGAAGCTGCCAACTTGGTATAAGAGTAATACTACTCAAACATGTCCTAACAACCTACATAAAAATTAGCTTCCTGAAATTTTTTTGGACCTAAAGGCATTTTTTTGTCGGTGGTGACTGGCCTGTGTATTAAGTATGAGATATGGCGTCCAGATTAAGACTTAATTACTTAGTAAGCGTTCGTATAATCTATCCGCTCTTCCATTGAAGTATTGTATATATGCTGATTTCTGGGTATATTTTATCCTCTTTATTTATTCAGGTTGAGTCGCTACACTTAGATACAAACAAGAATATTAGGCATTAGACGTTGTGACATTTTTTATTATATGACATCTCATGTTTAATTCTATGCATTGAAAGTTTAAGAAATATATACTTTTTTTCTAGAGAAATGGGTGGCGAAGTGTTCGGCCAGACGAAACAAGCTCTGAAATTCCTAGGAATGGTTCCTCCTGGGGACGGAATGACCGACCGCCTGTGGAATCTTTGGAACTATTTGGTGATTGTTGTCCTCTGGGCATTCGTCCTCGCCGTCTTTCACGGAATCAT
Source organism: Stenodema calcarata (assembly GCA_963920205.1). Lineage (NCBI taxonomy): Eukaryota > Metazoa > Arthropoda > Insecta > Hemiptera > Miridae > Stenodema > Stenodema calcarata. The sequence goes on from OY986056.1 coordinate 7,254,522, forward strand.
CTACAGGGACTGTAGCTTTTACTTAAAACTCGAATACGTGGCCATCAATTACGGCACTCTATCAATCGTCATCCGAATTGGGTCGATGTCTATGAAAAAGAAACAACTTTTCTTGATTTTTGACAAAATTGAACAACGCTTACTGCACATTGAATCCGTAAACGGAACGAGATCACTTCCGATGTTGCAGAAGAAATGTCAGCTGTTTGCTTACGGTTATGCACTCCTGGTTGGTGCGGCAGGTACCATTCCGCTCCTTATTGCATATGTTAAATACTATTTCATGGGCATTGAAGATCCCATTCCGTTTGAAATACCCATGCCATTCGAAGTAAAAAACAACATTCACGCAGTCGTCTGGTATCAGGTTGTAATGTTCTACGGCATAGTGGCGGGATACACGGCCACTAACATGTGTTTCATTATATTGTCTTTATGTGTAGCAGAATTAATAAGAAAAGTAGGAGAATGCTACGAACGGATCAACGAATTAAATGTAGATACCTTGCTCAAGCAAACGGTTGGATGGCACTCGGAACTTATCGGGTAGGTACTGTATCGTAGTATTGTAATATTGTAATACTACTGTCTGTGTTATTCTCGTTCTTATCCAATCTCTAATGGGGTAACAAATGGCCTGGAAGAGTTGATGTGTTTACGTTTCAGGTTAGTGAAGGAGGTCAACTCACTACTCGGAAGTTCCATGATGGTTGATTATATATTCTCCCTTCAATACATCAGCGCCTGTGGGTTTTTGTTAGTCAAGGTAAATATTTTTCCTTGCATGTAAAACAAAGCACCTTTTCGTCACCCATAGACACGTACATGTTTACAAATCGTATTATTATTATTAAGATTGAGAAATTGAAAACTAACAAAAATATGTGCGAAAACGTAGCTATTGGTGGTTAAATGATCTATGGAACCCCCCTTCTCGCACTTTTTTCAGTTTTTTACGTATAAATCGAAAAGTACGCATCCTACAGAAAATGTCACTCGCTACTTCTTTATAAAACATCAAATTCCGCGTCGGATGGCGTTTCAAACATTGAAATCCAACTGTTCAGCCGCAATCGTCCGTCTAAGATAGGCGTGAATATTATCTAGGGATAGAATAGGGAATAATAGGGTGGTCGGATGCGCAACTCATCATTAGCAGGGGTAAACTACGGTCATAATGGCTATAAATGGAGTAATAGCCTGGATAGTAGAATTCAAGTTTTCTTCAGACATTTATATCATTTCAAGCTCTTACTAAGAGTAGTAATTTATGTGATGACTTCAATTTTTATCAGAACTCAGTGTCATTTGAAAGTTTCACAAATAGAACTTGTTTAGCGAATTTTCGAAGAAAAAGAAGCTACTTATTGTTCTCAGTCCAAAATTTTTAAAACTCTAATTTCCGGGAAAAAAATCCGGATTGTTTGTGCAAATTTTAACTTTTTCTGTTCAGGGGGGTAATTAGCCATAAATTCCCAAAATGAAACGGTCTGAATTGCGATACCTTATTCCTTTCTCAAACTGGAGCACAGTGAATAAGAAGAAACGTGGTTCTTCACGATTCATCTGCTCTAATCTGATAACGGGATGAGATATCCCCATTCTGACTTCACCGTCGTGTTCAGCGTTGAAAATTCTTAGACTAAGATGTTACTCGAAAAAAAGGGAGACAATTTACATACAACCAGTTATTTCTTCGAAAATTCGCTCTTATAGCCATGCTGCATGACTGTGGATTTTTATAGGATTTGTTTCATCTTCAGGTTGGTTTGGCAAACCCAGCAGCTCTTACCAAGTATATCATTATGTACGTGGCGTTTCTCAGCTGTCCTTTTGCTTTCTGCTTGGGAGGACATATAGTTGCCAAACAGGTAGACCCATGAAACTAATACAATGTTTTGATGTAATTATTGTATTTAACCACATTGACAACTCATCCACCCAGTTATCCATTCCATGATTCCACAAAAAAGTTCTAACAGTTCGACTCGCCTACTGTAGGCCAGACTAACAATTTGAACTCGCAGTATCTATCAACGAAACGTGGGCAGCATTATCTAAAAGACCTTTTTACATTTTTTTTTTTTTTTTTTTACAGAGTGATGTATTATACACGTCAGTGCTCCATAACAAATGGTATCGGGTGTCTCCTAAAGGAAGAAGGAATTTAATTTTGCCTACGCTTATAGCATCAAAGGGCTTATCGTGGAATTTCAAAGGATGCTGGTATTTCGACATGCCTTTGTACTACGGAGTGAGTATATCTTATTAAATCCGCGAGATATCTACCTATACCCACTGTCTGAAATGAAACGACATACTTAGCTTCCACAAGTAGGATGATTTGTTTAATATGAAATATTTCAGATCGTGAAGCAAAGTTATTCTTTCATCGCAGTCCTGAAGCTATTTTCATGAGAAACCATTCAAACGCAAGAGGAGTGGAAAAAATAGTCAAACATTAATTTTGTAGCGTATGAACATTTGATCTTGCTAGACATCTGGTTCATACTAGTCTTAGAGTAGAATAAGTAGAAATTGCAGTTATATCTCAATAAATTACGTTTAAAAGCATATTAAATCACAAAAACTCTAAATTTATCCATTATCCATTTACACTGTTATATATGAATTGTGTGCAACTTATTTGTTCACATGCCAGTTGCAACCCATTCATAGTACATTAAGTGCGTGCTTAAATGATCTGAGCACGCATGCGCCAGTCTCCATTCTTTGGATTCCCATGTCTGAGCATGTGCAAACGTGTTTCTCTTGGGTTGATTGATACTGGCTCGGTGATGGTTACGTCGTTCATAAATTATTGTCCATTCAGATTCCGGGACAATCCATATACGAGTAATTTATGGATTTCAGCAGACACAGATATTTATGGATCAGACAATACAGATATTTTACCTGGTACTCACTCAACTTCAAGTATCAAAAGACAAAATGAAAGAGTATCGAAAATTAATAGCATATGCTTTTCAAATACATAATATGTTATATGGATAAAAACTGCTAATAATAATATAATAATAAAAACCATTTAATGATGGGGAGATGTCGAGGGTCGGTCAAATAAGAGATGTTTTATGTAAGTTGGTATGTTGGTTCGAAAAATGTATTTCTTCATCGAGGAAAGCTATTGCCTCTATATCACAGATACAACTGTAAGATCAACTGTAGGAGTTTTATCTGTGATCTAGAGGCAATAGCTTCCCCCGCTGGAGTCCAAATCCATCTTGTACACTATTCAACTACTGCCCTGAACGTTGGCTCATAAAACATCTCTTATTTTACCGACCCTCGATATCTCCCCATCATTATTCTTACTGACGGTCAACAAATCACACACACTAAAAACCGTGTATTGTACAAAGGTGGATTGGCCCATTTGGTACACAATAATTACAAAGAACGGAAAATTACATAAAATTAAGTAGAAAGACTATTCACAGCGCAGGGAAAATTGACCTGAGACGTAGAGGAAGGGCTTTCCACAGCCTAGCCCCTTACAACACCAAACTTTCCACGGAAATTTTGGGAGCTGCCTGTGAATTAAAAAATTTCCTCCTTTCATGGTAAAGTAGTCGATCAATTTTGCAGCTAATTGGTGATAATTGGACCATATACCCACCATTGGACCATATACCCACCCTCCGATCTTGCTCAGGTTCTCCTTCGATGGCAGGAATGGCACTCTTCTTATCCTTCTGGCCGACGCTACACTATCCTGTTCCCTGCAACATCAACAAAACTCTTGACACTCCCATCCATCCTTCACTGGCGTACCAAGACACTATTATAAGGCGATAACGCGATTGAGGAGCGAGATGACCGTGGCCAAATCATTCCTACACCGTATTGGTCAGGAGGAAGGTGGCTTATGCTCCACCTGCCGAACAGAAGAAACTGCAGAGCACCTGATTATGGAGAGCACCAATTCTCAGTGAAAATCTGTGTTGAGTAACAGTTTATTTAAAAACAAAATAAAGACATAAATACATACTATTATTTAAAAATAATAAATAAATAACATTAATGATAAATAAGAAGAATAAACAAATGTTCAAGTTTCATAGGTATTCTACTGTAGCTATATGTATAACATGCTGTGGGTCGTGTGCACTGTAGCTGTGTGTGTTTCATCACATACTTAGTGCTGGTTGTATAGTGTGAATTGTAACTGATGTAATTGTGATGTTAGACGGCAGGTTATCAAACGGCCTCACGTTCGGATCTACTCCATACTCCGGTTTTAATCGCCTCAACTCGAACCGGGAAATTTTTATGTTAAAGCGGATTTGCAATTCAAGCGATCCAGCAGTCGATTCTCGTAGGCGATTTTCCCGGCGTCCTACATCGTCCGCCATATCTGGGGTTCCTTGCCTGCCATCCTCCTGTCTCGGTGCGTCCCACATCGCTCATTTATCTTCCAGTTGACGTTGAGGTGGACGAACCGAAGTGACCCGATTTCTAATCACTCGTAACATTAAAACCAATAAGGACTATTATAGAGAAACCCTCAAACCGGGTTACATATCACTTCGACGTTGTTCCGCTGGTACAGTCTGAAAATCCACTGAACCGCCTTGAACTGAAATTGGAATTTTATACTCCCACTTTGCCGATTGAGCTCTACAAATATGGTGGTAGTCTTGTCAATAATATTTTTGTGGAGTCCATATTCCCAAATATGGACTTTCAAACGAGAAATTAATTTACTACATTCCATCCCAGAGGCAGGAATCACTTGATGTCTATGAATCGTAAAAATATGGAAATACAGCATCTCGACGGTGTCAGAGCAACACACCCTATCGTCATTTTGGCCACTTTTCAGCAGAGCCAAAAACTCTGGTCGACAATGATTTTCTCGTACACCTGGAGTCCTTCTCAACATTCTCATAGCGTTTTGTTATGAAAGATCGATATTCACGACCCAACAAACAAGATGTTCCTGCTGTAATACTCTGTATTCTCGTTGTGGATAGGGAGTATTGCCGTCATCATGATTATAGGGTGTGTTATAATGCCACTTGTTAAAGTTTTGCTAGAACCGTGAATTTCATTGGATCCGCCACGCGAAGACCTTTCCAACGATAATATCGTTATTATATTATGCATAACTCATTTTTGACCAAAATGACAATAGGGTGTGTTGTTCTGACACAGATTCTGTGTTATTCTTGAAACTGCGGGAACGTTCGAGAGACGATCTCTAACCAAGGGGTGCCCTATTTGCCATTCTGTGACGAATTTTGACAATTTTCAACCAATTCTCATGGCTCTTCATGTAATTGACTCAAGTTTCAGGTCAGGTAGTGCAAGAACTCGGGGAATGTCGGTCATAGTCAATAATAAAGTGGGCAAAATTGGGTTTTCGTTGTTTGTTTATTATCTTCAATAATGAACTTTTGGAATCGTTAAGAAAAAATTAAAATTACCCCCCCCCCCCCTCAAAATTTGCTGGTTTCCGTTACAAGATCTGCTTTACCTTTGAGCCGTCATTGACAACAAATTGATAGTCGCAAAAACCCCTGGATGATTTTTAAAAAATCTAAAAATTAAACTCTAGTTAGGTAAATATGAACAGAAAACTCGACCGTTCCAAAATGCATTTTGAACCTCTTCCCCTTGACCTAGGGTTATGAAAATGTTCAAGGATCATCGTGGGTGTGGTCCGAACCTGTAAACCAAATTTCTTAATTTTAGCTCAACGCTAACTGGGCAAAGGCGGACGGACGGATTTTAGTGTAGTATCTCCGATAATGAACCTTTGGAATCGCCCTAGAAAAAAAAATCCCCCTAAAACTTTGAGGATTTAGGTACGTAGTTTCAAGATACGTAGATTCCAAAAATCGGATTTAAAAAAAACTGTTCCAAAATCCCAAACATTTAGTTACAAATCTACATAGTGTAAGTATATTGTCTTGAGTGGATGTACTACTTAGTATATTGTCGTGAGTAGATGATTCTTACGATGCTGAAGAAAAACCTTGTCACGATTAATAATGAATCATTTCACTAAGCTTTGGCGTAAGCGAAATCCAAATAAGTTGAGAGGGATTGATGGCTATGAATATAATTACGTGCGTGAGTATCCCAAGTGGTGTTGCCTTCTAGAGTGCTTTGTCGCTCCAGCAGATGGTAAACAAGGGCCGACAAGGCACTTCTGAGGATTATGATTATGGGGACAGACCTGCATCAGTGGAGGTCTCATAAAGTTCTTGCACTCCGCGGATTCGGAGGACGAAGGTCTGGTAGGCCGTGACGTCAGGACGTGACTCACTTGCAGAACCTCGCTCATGGAGCTCCAAGTCTCACTGCCTTATTAGGCGCTCATCCGTATTCACTTTCTTGAAAAGGTCTCCCCCACCTTAAAAATGGTTCTTAATAAATGTGTTTTTTGTTTATTTTAGAGATAGTGGAGGATGGAGCACAATGAAGCACAAAATTTGGTTTTCCCCATAACTGCTCTCGTGAGACTTTTTTAGCGAATGTTCGAAGAAAAGGAAGGTACGATTATTGTTATTGGTCCAAAATTTTGAAAACACGAGTTTCTTCATACCAAAATCCGTTCCAGACCATCCTGAATTCACTGCCAAAAATCACAACAACAACAAAATACGTATATATACATACAAATATACCGTAGAATGGGGTGAGACGCGGCCACCAGGGTGAGATTAGTCCAACTCAGCTTTTTCACATCATGGCGCTGCCTAGGGGGTTCGCCTAAATTTCCTAGATGATACGATTGCGCCAGTGTCGCGCGGTGCATTGTAAATATATATAAATCATTCTATCTAAACATCATTCAATCAAATGGGACTCCGGCATATAGTTGCGCTAAATTGGCGTCCGCCTCAGGGAAAGAAGTTTTCAATGTTTTTCTTATGGGAGATTCTTTTGGATGTTTTCATTGAAACGTACGTCTTATTGAAAGCCTTTCAATAAGACGTACGTATGAAAACCATATCGGTTTTGGCACTGAAAATACATATACCCCCCCCTCCTACTTTATACACCACCACCCATATGCCTATCTTTCTGGCATCGGTACTTGGCAATCGAAAGGCCAAGTTGGAAGATGTACAGAATCGGGCCACTCTAAGGGAGGTTTTAGGGGATTTCAAGGGGGGACGAAAACCCGTAAATTCTAAAAATGAAACAGTCTCACAAGTGACACTTCATTTCAAAGATTTTTACGCTCATTCCGTTACCAGATGAACTGTGAATAACAGCTCAAGTCACAATCACGTTTCTTCAAAGTGCTCCAGTTTGGGAACGCAATTCTGACTTTACCATCGTGTTCAGCGTAAAAAACCTTTAGAATGAGGTGCCACTTGTCAGACTGTTTCATTTCTGAAAATTATGAGTATTTCCACCTTCTCCCCCCCCCCCACCCCCACCAACACTTTTGCACTCGCATTCATCAATGGCGATTCATCATCCCCGACTCCAACGCCAGCACATAAGGATCAATCCCCGGTCAGATGGATTAATTTATTTTTTCCTAATGGCCATAGGTAGGAACAAGAAACATTTCATTTCATTTGCACAATTTATTTCAAAACGTTTTATTTTATCTACTGTAGAATTTGTTGTTGTAAAATACTCCTATACGGGCACTTTCGAACACAGGGATGGAGCGCTGCTGTGGGTTTGGTGTTGGGAGACGAAAACTGCGAACTCACTGCTCTTTCAATACACCTACGTTACTTCTAACGAAACATAGATCTCTGAATATCAATATGGAGGTACATTTTTCAAGGTATCTAGTTCTGTTTGATACCCACTTACTCTACTTGAGCCATGATTTCATCCGATCCGTCCATTTTCTCTATTGTTTCAAGGAGACCCTCCCAAAAAGGTGCAACGCGGTGGGCCGGAAACAACTGGAAGTTGATGATGTGTGGCCAATAAAATTCGGAATTGTGCGACAAAGTGATAAAAACCGCACGTCGCCCACTTAGTCCTAACTGTAGGTCCCCACTGAATAAATCTGATTTCTCGGAGATGAATATTAGCATAATGGGGTTTCGAAGGCTGCTGAATCCATTCCTACCGCCAAAAATGACGAATTCTTACCCACGTCTGTTCCATTTTATACGGAAGAGCTTCACCGTATGCGTGTCAGTGTGGAAGTAAATTTTGGAACGTGGAATTTAAGGGACGAACTTCTCATCAAATTCCTTTGCATGCAATATTATTCTAATTTATTAATTTCCAACTAACAGATGTCTACATTTCATTCATTTACACGACGTTCCGTTGAAAACACACGAGCTCATGTGTTCTCCATCAACTTCAACATCGTCAGAAATGAGTAGCTCTGTTTCACAATCTGCAAATTAATGGATACAATCGATAAATAATTAGGTACCTAATGTTACGAGGTAAAGTATTAATCACCAACATTTTATATGAGGCAGTAAATTCACAGTCATCCTGAAAAAATACACTAATAAGTTACCATTGAATCTCAGTACAACTAAGTTACTTTGAGGTATGTCGTCATGTCAAACTTAACGAGCTTCTTGAAATGCAGAGATAATCCTCGTTTTGCCATCAATGCGGGAAGTATGAGGTTTTTTCTGTCCGCAGGTTTCAGTAAAATCCAGTCGTTTTGGAAAATCGAGTTACTCATCTTCTCGTACTGTTGAACACAACAGCACACATGTAAACAACACAATTTCTTATCTTCTTATTTCAAGTGGATATTTTTTAAGAGAATAACATAAAATCAGTCATATGGTATCAAACTACTGTACAGATTTTGGTAATTTCATAATCAACTGAAATTCTACGACATTCAACGAAATATATAAATTTCCAAAATAACCACTGCTTTTAGGGGAGTTTTGGAAGATTTTGTAATTACATTTCTACTTCAAAATGATTGAAATGAGTGTGAATCAAACGTTAGAACTTCGGATAAATTTCCATACTATGGAACTAATTTAAACTAATATGTCATTTATAAAATATATAATAATTATAATATATTATATTATATTATTGTATCGATAATTTATATAAATAAAACACCCCGGAATTTTGTTGGGAAAACTGGAGAGACCACCTATGAGCTAGTAACTGATTGTGACCAACTAGTCACCTAGAACGAACACAATATTTCAGCTCATCATTTTAAGGTTTTCGTATATAGTTATAATAGTTACAATAGTTATAGGGCTCATAAGGAGATTGTATACTGAATAGGCCAGTTACAGCGTATGTTCAAGTCCAAACAAATTGCAAGAAGTAGATTTTATTGTATGTTGTTAGGACATGTTTGAGTAGAATTGCTTCGAAATCCCCTGGGAAACTTTTTAGGAGCCAAAAAACCTCGACATTTCCGGACTTGCTCAAGTTTTTTCCACATAACTTGTAAAAGGTTGGTTTTCTACGAATTATGTGCCCTGCCTTTATTAATGAAAATAGTATAAGCTACAATTTAAGCCCGATCCCAGCCCTGTAGGTCCAATAGATCCTAAGATATTGGACTTCGAAAATGGGCTATTTCTTGCAAAAAGTTCGAAATTTAAGTTTTACTCGTCAATTGGGTAGAATTTTGGCTCTAATACTCATCCCACGAGGAAGCAAGAAGTTCATGATGGTGAAGTCAGACAAACGTGGTTGTTACTTGAAATGTTCTTCACGGTTCATCTGATATTGGAGTGAGATATCGCAATTATGACTTCAATATCGTGTTCAGCGTTGAAAAAAATATAAACTGAGGTGTTACTTGGCAAAAAAAGGAGACACAATTTGTTATAAAACCAGTAAAATGGAGTCATTTTTCATAAAACCAGTTATTTTTTCAGCAATTTGCTCCTTATAGCCATGCTGCATGACTGCAGATTTTTCGTGGGTGGTGACTGGCCTAAGAACAGTGATCTAGTCAGGAAGGTGCTTTACATAATATGTAGAGCATATTAATCTGTATGTTACACAGAAAATAATAAACCGTTAAGGAAAAATCTGCTGCATTTTTGTAGGTAGGTACATATCTACTAGCGAACGAATGGTGTTTGATTCATTTTGTATTTTCAAGGTTACAATCGGAACGAAGACGCGAGATGTTATCACGGTGACCCTAAGTCCTTACACACCCACTCTCGCCCAGCTACCCAATCAGCCAATTGATTACATACAATTACGAGCGCTGATTTTACATGTAAAGAGAGCCTCGGCGAGTATCGTGGAATGTATCACTGTTCGAACTGAAATGGTCACAGCTGCCTTCCACCATTCAAACATTGAACAAAAATCGGGTTTTGGTGTCAGCGATGTCCGAACGGACGAAAACCGCAAGCAAGCAACAAGCAAACATCAATCCGCCGAATTTATGAAAGTGAAATAAATAGATTAAATAGTCATACCGTTGATAAATTACTATTGGATGTTTTGCGATAATCTCATTCTACATCCGAATTCAGTCCCCACGTTTAGCACCGTAGGTTCTAAGTAATCAATGAGACACTCGTCCATCCCACACGAAAGTGACATCTCTTCTAAAGCCGGGAATACACTTGAGCAGAGGCAGGCCGCGCACCGCACGCGCAGCCTCTGCGCGGCGCGATGCCATGTGCCGCGATGTGATGTGCCGCGATACAAATTTTCAAATTACAGCGAGGCGCACATGCTCAGCCCTGATCCAACATTGCGCGGTGCAACTGGTGTCCACTACGACGGATCAAGGCAGAAAAGTGGCAGAAACACAACATCTACGTCCAGTGATGGGCGATACCACAAAATATTCGATACCATTACTCGATACTAGTATCGAAACAAATAAAAAATAAAAATAAAATAAGAATAAAAATGTTCGATACTGAAGACTATCGAATCATATGAGCACTTTTTCACACAGTGAATTAAATTTTAATAAAATGGAAATAACAGATTAAAAAAAACACTATTAAACCCTTACGTTATTTATTTACTTTCAACAAGGTTAACAGGGCATTTCTACATCTAAAAGTTAGTTATAAGATCAAACGAATGGCCAAGAAGGAAAACTTGACATCGACGGTGTCATTCAGCGATAGTTGGAGTTTAATCGGCGATCAAATGCAATTGATAAACCGTAGTAGGACTCGTGAGCCTCCGTAGCATTAAATAAACCAAAAAGCCATGCAGGCGTACTATATTTTTTAATGATTCAGCGAATTTTTGTAGAAAAATTTTGAATTACATTAATTACAAATAATTTTGAATTACATTAAAAACACGTAACAACATTGTAATTCAAAATTATTTGTGAGCCGTTCATCACGTTTGTAGGATGTTGAATTGGTTGCAAGTAGTCGCGGCCCGTTTTGATTGCACCCAGAGGTCCAAAATCACAAATACTGAGGTCCATAATCAAAAAATAGCGTATTAGCTTACTTTACTACTTTACTTTTGTTTTTCTTCAAAAATTCGATCCTTGCTGCGTGGAGCAAAAGCGTGGAAGGAAATGTTTAATTAAATAGGTGCTGTACACTAGGTACTTACCTCAAATATGGACCGTGTTTTGCAACAACCAGCCAAGTCGACTTGGCGGCCACATTGAGTTAGCTTCATATTCTAATTCTGGAAATAGTTCTCCATCGTCTATGGTTGATTATTTTCAAAAATTTACAGCCGATGGCAGTCAAATCGTGAAAACGATAACTGTAGACGATGGAGAACTATTTCCAGAATCAGACTATGAAGCTAACTCAATGTGGCCGCCAAGTCGACTTGGCTGGTTTTTACAAAACACGGTCCATATTATCTTCGTACTTTTTTTTTTACAATTATACAAAACGAGCCTATAATTAACAAAACGGTTATAACAAAACGAGTACCTAGTAGGTAATTTCAAAGTGGGTAGGTAGGTTATCACACGTTATCACACATTACCACTTACGTGTGCCGCGGCTCTGTTCGCTGCTCTGAATCGACTGAATTCCGTCCACACTGCGCACCGCACGAGCCTGCCGCGGTCCGTGCTCACTTTGATGGACCGACAGTCGATGGCTCAGGCCGCGCACCGCACGCGGCAGACTGAGCCTGTTTGCCGCGGTGTTGGGGACCCGTACACACTTGAGCATCGCGCCGCGCAGAGGCTGCGCGTGCGGTGCGCGGCCTGCCTCTGCTCAAGTGTATTCCCGGCTTAATAGTTGTTATGATAAATTACTAAATTGTTATAAATGGAATATACACACTTACCTCCAAGAAAATCACATGGCCACATATGCAATAAAAAACTGGCATCACTATGCAAACGATACATAGGATAATATTTTTGTTCAAATTCGCATCCTCAGTAGCTGATCCGACCTAAAAGAAAGCTTTGTTGAAGTGAAGTAAAAATTTGTTGATTTAGCTTGTTGTATCGAATAAAGTGCTATTTTCGAGGCGAGAAAACAGTTTTGGGTTGGAAATAGAATCTGAGTCTATTCCGGTCGAGTTTTTGAGACCTACGACAATCAGGTTTTAGTTTTCCAGGGTGACTCAAAGTTCTCATTAGTCATTGAGACGCCCCTCTTCATGCTGATAAAGCAATTTGATTCTGGATAGTTCCCCATTATATTGTTGGCATACTTAAGGAAAACAAGAGTATTTGGAAGAATCGTCTATTTCCACTGAAATATGAGTACTGTTAGACCAGTTTCGGTGATTAAACCATCGTCAGTAAGAAAAAAATACAGTATTGCCGCCCCTTGCTGCACTTCCTGGACTTTGACAAACATTGAAAATGAAACATCGTCCAGATTCGTGTCGTAAGTTCAACGCCGAATATTGCAAAAACGTAGACTGCCTTTGCGGATGTGAGGAGAGAAACAAATTATTTTGCTTTCCATTTGGCGCGTCCAAAGAGAACTGTTCAATTAGAGAAAATTTTTCATGTCTATTGTACGAGTAGTTGGTCGTGTTTGTGATTTGAAGAGAAAAGCTTACAAGATTTATCCTATTTGCATCTGGTTAAAATTTGTATTTGGCTGAGAAAAGCCCCTCTCCTATACGTGGAGAAAATTGCATTGAGATATTACCTTAATAAGCATGTATCCGCTGAAACATATGTAAACCATGGCAAGGAGGTACTCAACCACGAAAACCGTCCCGAGCAGTTCATTGGTCTCTCCAACAATCCTAGAAGGCGAAAATAACATCATGATCTGTATTGGAGAGGTTTTCAATCCAAGAGAATAACCTATTACACACCGTCATACACTTACAAGTATCAGATTCTGGTCTAGAGCATAATTGACTCCCGGATTACTGGACAAGGATCATCATTGACAATTATGTAAAACCACCCGATCAGCCAGTTCTTAGAACGATCTACGACGGCGACATGTGTGTAATCAAAACCTCAAAGTCATCATCAGAAAATTTATGAAAGTCGTTTGGGATCTACTGAGGAGTGCAACTCGCCCTTAAAATGTCACACTAAGTAAAATGTCATACAAGTCTTGTAATAATTCAACATTCTTCCATATGAGGGCGATAATGATTTTTATTCCTCTTTGTGTTTGTCTTGTACGCTTTCTTTTAGTTGATTAACACCGTTTAGTCAGGGGTATTTATTCCTTAATAGTTCCTTGCACCTAGCCACAACATTTCAGCTCATCACGAGAATGATTTAATATCGGGTTTTCACCATCCGATTGATGTTTAGGACAGTCAAAAATGAGATGATACGTGGTTCTCTGAACGAAAGTGTGAAGTTTGCATAAAACGTGTAGAAGTTAATGGTAAATGAACTAGTAAATTTGATTACCAGCCAGAGGCATAAATAGGATTTTAATTTGGGAGGTGATTAACCTGGAAGGAGATCCCCCAACTGGCCAAACTCAAATTGTCTTACCCCTGAGAATTTTGAGAAATTTATTCTCTTAAGGCCAATCCGACCGGAATTTAATAGATATTTGCAACAGATCTATTAAACCACCACTGATAATACAAATTGGTGTTCAGCTTCCCAGGTTATCCAACAAGGCGATTTTCGGCGATTGAACCGCGCTCTAATTGTAATTCATGAAAGGTTTGAAAAAAACAAAAACATGATTCACTTAAAGTTACCTCACGCAGTCCAAGTTACCACACTATACAGTATGTTAAAACATCTGTATTTTAAAATTCTTAGATTTTAATTATTTTTTAATTGTATTAATTTTCTAATCTAATCACCCATAATATTATTATTATTAGTTTTTGGGGGTGATTAACCACTCCCCTTATTTACGCCACTGTTACCAGCAACTGTACGATTTTGCGCGCCAGGCTGGTCATCGTCAAGCACCCAAAACTGCTGGAGTTTGGCTCCAGCAACTCAAGTTCAGGTTTATCAACTCACTAATTCCGGGGTCGGCCACCTGGCGCTCGATAGGGGCGCTTAAGACATTTAAGATCAAGTCGAAATTATTTTGAAGACTTCATTTGACACTAAAATTGAACGAAAATTCGGTACAAATTATGGAGAGTCAGTGTGACCCCTGGCACTGGTTTCGCTGGTTACTATTTGCTTGAAGTCGGGTTCATAGTTCGTGTCTGCAGCTCGCAAACAGTCGCTAAGTTTGCTGTCCAGCAAGCGAGCTGTGTACTTGTTTTTCAAAATGTTTACGTTGTATTTTATAAAAATTACAAATAACGTATAGATTTTATTTAATGCGATAAGAAATTAATGGTTTAGTTTGAGATTTCTTTTAGTTTTTTCTTATTTTTAATATGTTAATATTTTGTTCAAAATTCAGATGTTCAGAACGGTCCGCGGGCGCAGAAAGCCTTGCCAGGGCACACCTGCGCCCGGGGGCGTGGGGTTGCCTACCCCTGCTTTAATACGTCATTATATAATATCAGCACCTCCCTGTAATACAATGTATATGTCACATTAGCATAGTTATATATCACACATTAAGTGAACTCACGAGATTATCTCAGAATGCCACCGAACGGTTCGTTTCAGTAGATGTTTCCCATTCGACGGGTTGAGCTGGGAAAACTGATCTCTGAGTTTCTGCAGTATCCCAGACACGGCGATTGTCAACGAGCCAAAAAATATGTTGCTCATTATAAGGCCTGCGGCGGGGCCAAGGAACGACAGCAGCTCGTAGAGTATGACCCGGTGAATGTGATTTTCTCTCTTAAACGGTATATAAACCTCGTAGGGCGTAGCATCTTCAACTCCGTCCCAGTAGTACTTGTAGTAGCAGAATGAAAATACGGGTAGAACGATCATTGTGAACTGTGTGGAGTAAAAGTACATCACGATGTTGCACATTCGTTGCCATCCAGCAAGCGTTTCCACGCCGTAAACATCTTCGACTTCTTCCAACAATCTGTTGAGCCGATCAATGAGCGTATGCAGTTGGTCTTTTCTTATTGCGAACACAAAATGTTTATACGCGCAGGGGATGCCGGCGAGGAGAAACAATCCTGCTTCTAGTTTCAAGTGAAACTCACGGTCTCCTACGACTATAGCAAGAAACATGATGGCAACGTAATGTACGCTTCCGTAGAGCATAATGATTTTCCACAAAAGCGCTAATGAGTAGGGGAGTTTGGCGGATGGGGGGTCCGCCCCAGCGATTTTCATCCAAATCTTCCACGCTTTGAACAAGTTGACTTGAGGAGCCATTTCTGTCTCTCAGAACTAACAGAGACCAACTCTAGCTCTACATCCCGTTCCCACCGCTATCGCCTCAATATTGCATACACTCTCTAATCCAACTTTTGAAGGGCTCCCGAAGTTAGTTCTTATTGTTGACCAAACCCGTAGCAGCCCATTATTTCATAGATATCAGCCCCTTCCGAACTCGTGTCTATTGTAAATACAAGGGAAATCAATTTCCAAGCAATCATTCAATTATACTCGTACGAGCAAACTCATGTCTGATACAGCAGAACAGGTTGATTTCTAGGTAGGCAACGTTGTAACTTAGCATATAATGAATTATGCAAAGCGTTCGGCGTATAATAACGCATAGATACTCCTTTACACAGTGAATCAATCGCCTCCCACAGGTTCAAATTGGACGGCTCGAATAAGGTTTTACGGAAAGTTACGGATTCAGACCAGTAATTCATGAGTGGTATTTACTGCGATAGTTTCTCTTTATCCAAAACTGTGAAAGGTACACCTCGTGCTTCTTGTCGAGAAGAATTACTTGGTACAAAGTGAAAACGAAGTTCATGAAACGAAACTGGGTCCCAGATGTTGACGGGTCTTTATTTCCAGGCATGATTTTACGCCTTGATTTTTGTTTTTGATGACTGTTCTGGACTATGCTGCCCTGTTAATAAAACTGCCTTAACTCCAAAATTGTCGAAAATGGGGTTTTTATGGTCGAGTCGAACTTTCAAAATTCGACCAGGAAGAGATGAAATCTCAAATAAACTTGATATTGGGAATAAATGCCTCAACTCCGTCTTTGTTGAGTAGAAACACCTCAATGCTTCGTTTGAAATACCTTAATCAACATGCTGATGTTTTGTTAACGTTTGATGGAAATTGCTGCTTTTAAACAGAAACAATTTACAACGTTCACACTATTCGTACATAACAAAATCTCACAATCGGTGACAATGACTACTCATGTTACTTTCACCATATTATAACTTCGAAGTAACACGAGTAAGAAGATCCACAGTTGAAAATGAGTATCTTTCAACTTGTCTGTACATTCTTCTTTTAATTATAATCAAACTTACCTGCCTCAAATTTTACTATTTTCGTGGCATAGAACTGAAAGTACAACTTAAAATCCCCATTCATGCAGCATGACTATGGCTGGTAAGAACACCTCACAGGATATGACGTACAGGGACCGGCAGGGGGTGGATGACGTCAGACAAGTGGCCGGAAAGAGCACCTCACAGGATATGACGTACGTGGACCGGCAGGGGGTGGATGACGTCAGACAAGTGGCCGGCAAGAACCCCTCACAGGATATGACGTACGTGGACCGGCAGGGGGTGGATGACGTCAGACAAGAGGCCGGCAAGAACACCTCACAGGATATGATGACGTTCGTGGACCGGCAGGGGGTGGATGACGTCAGACAAGTGGCCGGCAAGAACCCCTCACAGGATATGACGTACCTACGTGGACCGGCAGGGGGTGGATGACGTCAGACAAGTGGTCGGCAAGACACCTCACAGGATATGATGACGTACGCGTACCGGCAGGGGGTGGATGACGTCAGACAAGTGGCCGGCAAGTACCCCTCACAGGATATGACGTACGTGGACCGGCAAGAATGGATGACGTACGTGGACCGGCAGGAATGGATGACGTCAGAGGGGTCAAGGGGAGCCAAATATTTTAAAAGTCCATTTCTTCCTTACTAATATTAATAAGCATTATGTAAATACGGATCGTAATCTTGAATCTACTTGTACTCTCAACAGTTCCATTATATAAAATATCAAATTACCGTTGAGTTAAGTATTTTTTAACAATTCCTATTTCCAACCTAAAAAAATTGTTTCTTCATACAAAAGTTGCTTAACTCAACACTTCCTACATTAATTAAATACATTTAAAAATAAATTGTGTCTTCCTTAAACACAACAGTTTTAAAATCTTTGTACAGATCACCCTTCTGTCTAGATCACTAGGTCTAAATGTCTAGATCCTAAATGTTAGATTAATTATTATTATGAATTATCACTAATTATTAATAATTTTATCAAGGAGGTACCTAGTGAAAATTATTATAATTTATTGTTAGGTATTAATAATTTGTATTAATTATTAATAATAATTATTATTAATTATAATTAATTAATACGATATCCGGCTGTTGGAATCGCCTGGGTTGCTTTGTGCAGAACCTGAATGATAGAGATGATGAATTAATTACAAATAAAATGTACCGATATAATTCTGGGGTTTTTAATACTACGTCGGTAATAATTTTTCTATAAAAAGAAGTACCTACCAACAAACATTCGAAGTTACCTTCATTTCCGTAGCACGAAACGTACCTCAGAACAAAAAACGGTTCATTATCTTCTTTGTACAGATCACCCTTCTGTCTAGATCCTAAATGTTAGATTAATTATTATTATGAATAATTCATAGTGATAATTATTATCACTAATTATTAATAATTTTATCAAGTACCTAGTAAAAATTATTATAATTTATTGTTAGGTATTAATAATTTGTATTTATTATCAATAATAATTATTATTAATTAATACGATATAATTCTGGGGTTTTTAATACTACGTCGGTAATAATTTTTCTATAAATGAAGTACCTACCAACATGCTCCTTTGCCTGGTGGTAGGTATTGCTACAACCGAGAAAAGCTCTGAATTTTACCACAGCGTTATATTAGGACCCAGATGACTATTTTGTACGTACTATCCGTTTGACTATCCGTAATGTAGTTTTTCTTGGGACCCAACACCAATTACTTACCATCATCTAGGGATACCTACTAACTGGTATCTCAGAGCGAGAAACTCAATTTTACCAAACCACGAGTTTGTTTGAATCAGCCGTGATTCGAACTTCGATCTACATGCATCTGAAAAATGTATAGCGTTTGTGAAAATAATTTCATCAATTTCAAATTGATGGCGCTAATAACAAGAGTATCACGTAGAAAGCAGGACGTGTGCCAACCTTGTCATACGAAAAGTATTCGTGTATTTATTTTCAAACATGAATCCGTATCGCAAAAGGAGCATGTGAGTGATGTAACATTTCCCATTTATGAGCCTAGTTGGTATGTATTGCTTTTTTATGTGTCGCCGATCTTCATTCAGTAGGTCTTTCCATACGTTGAACTAGTTTAGGTATTTGAAAAGCAATACGTATCAACTTAGGAAGACATAAACGATACAGGCGCCATCCGAGCGTGAGTGGCCTGGCCTACATAAGCCAGACACTTCCCTACAAGGCCTGAGACCTCTACCTTATATCAGCTTCTTTCGACAGAGCTTCCAACTGTCTCAGTCACCAGGGGAGTGCGAAACGTGCAAAATAGTGACCCCGACTTCAAATTTATTCAAGTTTAAATCGGACGATTGATTAATTGAGTCACACAAGGGTGATTGATGGTTTTGAAGATGAGTATTTAAATTACAGATTGGACGTCGTTTTCAGTAATCGTGTCAACCACCTTGAAATGAGTTACTGCAATAATCATTTTTGTGCTGAATTCCAGTGAGTTGGGCATCACAACAACATGTTCTATGTTGAGAGCACGACAAGTGAATCCACACCTTTCTCCTTCTTGTTACAATTTCCAAGTACATAACGAAGAAAACGAGTAAAGTAAGTATTTACCTTTCAAGATCTATATGAAAGGCCTCATGGTGGTATTGAAAGCAGTACCAGTGCGAGTAACGATTCGTAAAACTTAGCGTTTATTACAACCCTTACAGTATTGGGAGTAATCCCTTACATGTAAGTAAGTAAAGGTTAACATTGTGCTGAACGAATTTTGTCCGCTTGTTTTGGACGTTTAAAAGCTGATGTTTTCACACAAACTCTTGCCAGTAAGGCCAACAAGTGGAGGTCAGTTACATAGTAAGAGGGTTTACATACGTAATGGCTTTCATCTGTTTCCAAAGACATGTTGGGGAAAACGACCACAAATATGCTCAATTCTCGTTGGGTTGATGCAGGGCAAAGGCTGAATATGTGTTCGAATTAAAATACAAGGTGGCTTCCTCTGGCACTGAATGTACAATAGACAGACCTTCAGGAGGATTTTGTCGTCAGTAGCAAGTCGAGTATTGGAGGCAATCGCTTTTGCGACGTCACCAGGCTGGTGTTGGGGTGTTCACTCGACTTGCTAAATACGACGTATTCCTCTGGAAGGTACAATGTACTTGTAAAACTTGTAAAACACTCACATTAGAACAAAAAACCATGTATTATACGTATAATATATTATATTTTTTATTTGTTGGGTCACAGACCATTCTATGATACGACTACAAAACACGAAAGTGCACTTCTACGGTTCAATGATGAATTGAAATTTCACGAAACCAATTCTTCGATGTCAGCACGGTAATCAGCTTACGATCTTCAAGAAGGCAATCAAGGAGTAACTCTGCTTCACCAGCTGAAATATGTCGTAAAACTCTTGTCAATTATCAAGAAACGCGGTACAGTTCCACCTCGTCAAGCAAACATGTTCAGAAGAACGAATGATACCGAGGTATGTATTCAAGTATCCATATCTCGGCTACTATTTGATCGATTAACTTGACATTTGGTGTGTATCTTCTTGGTGTGTATATTAGAAAGCCCTGAAAGTTTCAAGTCGCTAGGTCTAAAGGAAGCCGAATGCAACGTCCTGTTTTTCGCTCTTACCTTGTTCTTCTTGTTCTCCTTATTCAGACGGTCAAGGCTACAGCCTCGCCATCTTCACCGATTGACTTGAAATTTTGCACAGAGCTTCGTTCCAGCTTGAGACAGAGCCTTTTAAAATACATAACCCATGATCTCAACCCACAAAACTTTTAGAAACAAGAAAACAAAATTTGACTAGTCTACAGCCTGAGTAACAGGATCAATCGACTTGAAATTTTGTACAGACCTTCTTTATAACATGACCCTGTGCTATTTGAAAGATAGAACACATTATTTCAACCCAAGAAAATTTGAGGGAAAACAAACTGAAATTCAAGCTAGTTTTGGCCACTTTGACCACAATCGAATATGGATCTTCTTGGTGTGGATAATAGAAAAAAAGTCTGAAACTTTCAAGTAGCTAAATCCAAAGGGAGCCAAGTTATACAACTTCCAAAACCCTTTACCATGTTTCCTTCTACTTCAGACGGTCAAGGCTACAGCCTCTCCACCTTCACCAATTGACTTGAAATTTGGCACGGAGCTTCGTTTCAACTTTCGCCAGTGCCTTTTAAAAGATTCAAAAACCCGTTTCATCACCCTTACCATGTTCTTCTTCTTATTCAATTAGGCAAGGCCTCTCCTTAATTTATTAATTTTATTAATTTATACGTTTAATCATAAATAGATAAATAAATTATTCATATAATTTTATTAATTTGCGTAATTTATTCTTGCATATTGCCTCTACAGGTCTTTCAACAACAAAAAGATGTGACATCCCCCCAATAAACTCTCCGAGTAAAAATCACCCCGCCTCGCAAATATCATTCTGCAAATATCCAATACATAGATATGTAGTACTAAAAACGTCTCGCCAAGGGGAGATTTCGAAACGGGTACGGTGCTAGTGAAGTGGTTAGGAGATCTCTTTAGTTGGAAGGATAAGGGTGAGCGGGGAAAGTGGATATCATAACTTTTCCCTGATGCTGTAAAATGTTGTTTGCGAGGCGTGGTGATTTGTACACTGAATGTTTTTTTGGAGGACATTATTTCGACATTGAAAGATGGCTTAAAACGGGTGGGTCAACATGATTCTAATTCCGATTCTGAATATAAAGTTGAACTGAAGGGAGTTAACCTGGGGCAGGTTATCACACGAGGTGAGAATACGATTTATGGTTGTTTTAAAGTAAGAACTGATTTATAGATTTGATGAATCGTATGTGTACTCACGCCAAGGTATAGCTCCATGTCAAAATACAGGAAACCTTTGAAGTTCCACGATAGACCCTTCTGTGCGATCATTAATGGCAAGATTAAATTTTTCCGTGTTTCCGGTGACAGACGATACCACTTGTTGTTGTATATAGACGCGCACAGTCTCTCATTCTACAAATAACGTCATTTTCCTTGAACATTTAGCTTGAACTTGGGGTTTTTTTTTTAAATTAATTTTCTTTGAAATAGTCGTGAATCCCTATCTCAATACCCACAACTATTCGTATGGGTAGGTACTCAAATCCTAGAACAGCACAACGTCTTCTTATAATTTCACCTTGATTTCAAACTTGTAAGGAGTTCAATAATAGAATCTATAATCATGTTACAGACATTTTATCAATATAATAATAGCCGTCATGAATCACTCTTTTTTGATAACCTACAATGTATCGAAATGGAAAACGTGTATTTTCTTCAATAAATTCCTACAACTGACAACAGCAACGAACAGTGGCGTGGAAACAACTAAATCGAAAAATCTTAATTTTTTAAAGAAATCATTTTTAAATAATGATTTTTCCAATATTTTATTTTCCCGGTATACAAACGGCGCTACAGAACGAAACGTACGATCAAAGGTACGTTCGAACTCATGCTGATGCATCAACTAACTAAAGAATTCGAAAGTATTGTTATGAAAAAGGTTGGACGACTACCAAAATATCAAATTTCAGATTCAAGTATCAGTTTTTAAAGCTCTAATTTCTGAGATTCGCAGTGGAATATTTCAAAGTTGAAAAGGTTTTTTTTCGATTACCCCGAAGCATCAAATTTGAGGATATGACACTATTGGACATATTATGTGTTCCAAGTTGTCACTGACCTCTCCAGATACGACGTGGCCGCCGATGCAGAAAAGAATTGGATTGACCAAGAATCCAGAATACAAAGAGATGTACTTGTTGAAACTCGACGTGTCGGTAAGTCCAATCTGCAAGGCAAATGAGAACGTGTGAATCTACATAAACTTGATTAGTATAGTGGTAATGTTAACAACCAACCGAAATTGCCAATCAGACAAACTACCGAGTAATAATTACTATTTATTATTAACTAATAACTGATTATGTATTAACTACCGATTAATTATTATATATAACGGATTCAACAAGTCGTAGCTAATCACATGGTGAATTGAGGGAACTGGCCAAATTATTGTTAACAACTTGGCTGACAGTAGTTGTTGAATATCACGAATAATAAACTATATTTCACAATTTAATCATCAATCTACAGTTTCAGGTCCACAATTAGATGGTAGCCATCGACCCAATGGTCCATGAGGAGAGGAAGGGGGGATCATAGAGAAATATCATTAGGATTTTGAATAACTATTGATACCTAATCTATTTATATATATTTCTCAGCCATGATCTGATACTCCTTGGCCCAGGAGATTCCCCTTCCGAACAATTTCTCTTGCAACCATTTTGGGCAACCGATGGTCTGGCATACTCACCACCTTGGTGAGGTACTTAAAATGTTGAAACAATGGCAACCCACCATCATACCATCATGCCATCACGAAGACAACCACTTCAACAGTCTACAATTTCTACTCTGACGAAGGCGTTCGCCGAAATATCAGTACCTACCTATCAAATTGTGAGCTTTTCCTTTTGCATGTTTAACTTTCGTAGCCACTCTGTCCCTCAAAAATTTATTTATTTACATTAAATGTAAATAAAACAAATTTTGTTTTATTTTTATACATAAATGCATAAGAAGAGTTTTATATATAAAATATTATGTTACCCGAACTAATAGAAATCCTCCAATGCTGATGTACTGCAATGACAGTAAGTAATCAACAAATATCGTCAATGAAAGTAGTTCATTGGTCTCCCTCGTTAACCTGAAATTATTAAATCCCGGACATCACGATGTTATGAATATAACACCAAAAATATTTTTTCATAATAAATAAATTTATTAATTTAGTGTTATTGTTGTTAGTACTTGGGCTTGAGAGCGAAGAATTTTGTCGGCCCACAACAACAATTCATGGTTCAATACTGTAGTGGTAGATACAGTCTGAATAAGTTTTACAGGTGTTTTGGTGGGGGGGGGGGGGGAGAGAGAAGGGGAGATTTTTGACAGGGTAGTAAAGTTTAACACTTTTCATAATAAAAAAAGTTCATTTTTCAAAGAAATGTTTTTTAAATTCATGATTCATGATTTGATTGATGATTTGATTCGGGGGTCCCTGGTAGACATGGCTAATACGGCTATTTCTTGGTAATAGGTTATCGAATAACAGCGAGCGTCTGGTAATAGGTTGTGGTATTAGGTTAAATGGTAATATATTACCGGCAATTCGGGAACCTAATACTACAACCTATTACCAGACGGTCGCTGTTACTCGAAACTAACTCAATACTCACTCAAATAACTTGTTGACAGGTATGATCGCACACCTTTCACGCCTTCGATTTCCGTAACCTATTACCTGGTATTAGGACCTGGAATAGTCCCAGCCAACCAATTATCACGGAATCCCGAATGGCCAGCGACAAAGAGGCCTTCAAAGGCCTCTTCAACAACTTCTCAAAACAGTTATTCCAGTAATAGGGTTTTCCTGGTAATAGGTTATCTGGTATTAGGTTACTGGAAAATATTAGGTTATTTGAAGCGGTTACGTTAAATATTCCCCACCCCTAGTCCCTGGACCCTCTCACTGGATACATCACTGTTGTAGGTACATGGCTATGTCAATTTGAGCGATTTTGCTTTTTTTTAATTTTGTTGATAAAACACTTTTAGCACGCCAAAGACATCTAATTCAAGAAATTCGAACTCAGCCTTAGTGTGGACCTATGGAGCTACCCCTCGAAAATCCAAGGGACTTGAATCCGTCACTGCTCTTGGGGTCATGTTAGCGATGGTTCTACCGGACGCAAGAAGGGGTTTCACTTGCCTCAATTCCTTCTCAGAGATTTGACCAACTTTGGCCAGAAAGAGATCCCACTGAGATCAGGGAGCCAAGGAAACTTTTACCTTGTTATGCACCTAAAACCGTGCAAGATGAGGGCTCGATTGATGGAAGGACAGAACCAGAGTAGAGAACTGCCCATGTCCGCGCCAGTGTTGGGGGTACAACTAAAAAGCTCATATTCGCTCACATGCAGAATCTCAAAAATCTCAAGCCGTCATCAAAAACACCTGTAAAACTTGTCCAGGGACTGCTGATAACCAAGAAGGATTGTTTTGTTTCAATTAATATCGGTAAGTTCTATTACAGTAGGTGTAGGTAGTAGGGATATACTCGTACTAACATGATAACTTCTGAATGCCATCCGATAGTTTGCCTCAGCTTGTAGTCCGCATTCGTCTCGTCAATCTTTTCGAAGCATTCCGCTACTTTTCGACTCAATTCTGAAGTAGTGGCGGCCAAAGTGGATAAAACAATATTCGTCGCCGCCACCACAGCTACTGCACTGTAGAACTGAACCACTTCGTACCACACGACGGCGTGAATGTTGTTTTTCCTTTCGAACGGAAGAGCAACTTCAAACGGTGCTGAGTCCTCGACCCCCCCAACATAATGTTTGACGTAAGCCATTACGTACGCATTGCCACACACTATTATCGGCGAGCTTATTAGAATGTAGGCAAATTTTTTGCATCTACTTGTCAGACTTGGAAGTGAATCAGTGCCGTTTTCGACCTCCATTCGCTCAAGCAAATCTTGGATTCTCTCAAATAGAGAAAACATCTCTTTCTTTTTCCTCGTTATGACGAGCAATCGAAAAGCCATCGAACACGTCGTGTAAATGAAAGCTATGTACTCAAGTTTCAAATAAATGCTGCTCTTTTCCGTGATGGTTCCGTAAATCGTTATGATGATGAATTCGATTCCCATGAAAATCACTATGTAGTTCCAGATCGTCCAGAAGATGTTGCTCGTGCCAGTAGTGGGTCGAACTAATCCCAAGGCTTTCAATGCCTTCGTCGTCGGCGAAAACATTTTGCGTCAAAAGTCGAAATCTACTTGTACCTGCAGTTGTAGAATTGGTGAATGTGAGTAGTAAACAATGACCATAAATCAGCCGTTATACTAACGGATATAGGTTTGCCACGTCAGATTGAGAATTTCCCAAATCAAATTGACAATTTTCCAAACCAAATTAAGACCCTTCCAAATCAAATTGAGAATTTCGAGTTTCTCACTGAGAATTTTCCAAACCAAATTGAGAACTTTCCACTTCTTTCTGACGAAACTAAGAACAAGTGACTAAGTACAGTGATTACAGTGACTACAAGTGCCATGTCAGATTGAGAATTTCCCAAATCAAATTGACAATTTTCCAAACCAAATTAAGACCTTCCCAAATCAAATTGAGAATTTCGAGTTTCTCACTGAGAATTTTCCAAACCAAATTGAGAACTTTCCACTTCTTTCTGACGAAACTAAGAACAAGTGACTACAGTGATTATCCGTTAGTATTTATCGAAGAAACCGGAAGACAAGTACCTTGTTAGGTATCACATCAACCTAACTGCCCACTTATCTAATAGATAGTACCATTGCACTTTGCCCATAGAAGGGGCACTACACCAAAGAGCAAAAACAATTTTGTATACGATTAATTGCTGAAGATACTGGTTTGTGTATATTTCAATTTCTGCACATTGTCATAATTTTAATGTGAACTTAAAAAAAAGAATAAAATTTATTCCTTTTTTTAAGTTTGATTTAACAATGATTTAATCATTTTCCATCTTGCGTCACTCATCTTTTTTGTCTCTTCTACAAAATATACCTGTGTCCAAAAAATGTTCTGAGTTCTAAATTTGATTTGGAAAATTCTCAATTAGAAATGGAAAATTCTCAATCTGACTTGGAAAACCCATAGAAAACCAAATTGGCTTATTGTCCTCAGAATTTTATTACATTATAGTTAAATTCATGTAAATATTCAACACCCAAATATTTTTCTGCACGACTATCGATTCGTGTAGTGTTTTCATGAAATTTCTGAAGCTCATTTACTCACCAGCTTGTTGTACGGGGTAGATATATTTTCTATTCACTCAATTACCCTCTTATTTAGTTCTTAAGATGAACCATCACCTGTTCACGACAAAAACACCTCAGCGAATTGTTGACAAACGGTTTATTATTATTTATTATATTTATTATTTATCACCCTTCTGTCTAAATCACTAATTGTTAGATTAATTATTATTATGAATTATCATTAATTATTAACAATGTTATCAAGTCGTGAAAATTATTATTAATTATAATTTTTATGATTAGGTATTATTAATTATGATTAATCAACTCGATATCTGAAACCATGTGCTGTTCGAATCAGCTGGGTCAGTATGAACATTGAACCGACCGGCGTGGCGGTAAAGTAACGTGAGGGGGCAGTACTGAGGCGTTACAGATGGGAGATCGTCCTCCTCGTCTTCCTCCTCCCCTTCCTCAGTACAGGGAGAAAAGTTACGGCGGGAGTGTTACCGGGGGGGGGGGGGCATATTGAGGGGGCGTTTTGCGTTAGGGGGGGGGCAGTACTGAGAGGAGCGTTACTGAAGGGAGCGTTATGGAAAAGAGCATTACGCAATGCGGGCGTATTACTTAATGCAGTACCGAGGGGAGCAATACTGAAGAGGCCATTACGGATGGGAGATTGTCCTCCCCACCTCCTCCTTCACCTTTCTGGGAGAAAAGCTACGGCGGGAGATGAGAGCGTTACGGGGGGAGGGGGGTATTGAGGGGAGCGTTACCTTTACTCAGATTGCTCTCCTCCTCCTTTACATAGATTGCTCTCCTCCTGCAATAAATAGATCACTACATTACTCTCTCTCACCCCTGAATACACACAGATTCCGTTCCCCCCGTATTACGTAGATTCCTCTCTTCACCAATGATTGATACACAAGGTAAAGGCGGGAGGGTACTTGGGGTTCAAAAACAGACAGAAGGGTAATCTGCACTAAGAAGATAGTAAACCGTCGTTTTAAGAATTTGCAGAGTTTATTATGCAATTTTCTGAATCTACGTATCTTGAAACGTAAACCAACAAATTTGAGGGGAGGGGGGGGGGGGGGGTTACATCCTTTTTTTTTTTTCTTTCGTCGATTCCAATGGTTCATTATCGAAGATAATACCTAAACCAAAAAAATGCAAAGTCTCGTAGCATGGGTATAAGAGCGAATTTTCGAAGAAATAACTGGTTCTACGTAAAATGTCTCCAGTGAGGAACATGAATTGGACATGAACATGAATTGGGAGCAATAGTCTAGAAAGTGTCTTTTGGCAGTGAATTCATGGTGGTCTGAAACGGATTAAGGTACTTGTAAACATTTTTCGGAAATTCGAATTTTAACAATTTCAGACCGAGAACAATAGCTTCCTTTTCTTCGAAAATTCGCGAAATCTACAGGCATTACAACGTCTTTTCCTTATGATCTTTCTGGTGATCTATCTTTCTGTCATTTTTGTTCACTAGGTGTAATGATGTTGGGATTCTTTTCCTTGCCAAATTTGTGAAGGATGTATAATCAAATGGTTCAACGTAGGGAACGCCAAACCTCTACTAGTTTTAGACATAGGCATTGATGATACAACGGCGTTCATTTAAAAACTACACCCCACTCGGAAAATTGAAAAATATACCTTGAGAACTTACTTACATTCAGCTAATCCAGTAATAAAGTATCACTTGTGTATATAAAGGTAAGACATGGTGGAGGAGGGGATGTGGGAGTGGTGTAAATTATAGAGTTGGAGTACAGTATTTGCTTGAATTATTTATGAAACTTGAATTACAAAACCTAACACGTGCTCTGTTATAGAAAAAAATTACAGTGGATATCGCTTTTCCCGAATGGTAATTTTTGGAGACATGTGGGGGAAATTATGGTCGATAAACTAACAGCATTAGTGTATCATTTGCGACCACGCAATTACCACTTTTTCTCATGAACCGGTAAATATTAAATGGCGTCCGTGTTTGCATTTTAAGGAGCTTCCACCAACGAAATTCTATTTCTTGTGTTTCCTCACCGTGACATTGCTCTGGGTGGAAATTGTTCGTTAAGGCTGGTTTGCACGCTCAAGCCATTTGCACAAACTGGCTTGCACAAGCCGACGCGTCGCTCTTATAGCCATGCTGTGAATTTTTTGGAATGTTAATAGTCGTGGTCGTGTCAAAATTTCAAAATTCGACCCGGAAGGGGTTGAAATTACTAGGGCCGAAATCCCAAATAAGCTTGATGTTGGATGGGGGGGGGGGGGAATACCTCAACTGAATGTTTGTTGAGTAGAACCTCAAATCTTCGTTTGAAACACCTTAACCAACATGCTTTGATGTTATTTGTTTAGTAAAAAAGCTTCAACTCGCTGAAAACTGAGTTGAGGGGTTTTCATCTAAACATCGTTGGCTTCAGATGATGGGTTGATACAAAACGAGTCTCTTCCTTATCAGGGAGGTTGGAAGTGTCACCATTCGATTCAACGTCAAAAAATGCATAAATTGCGATACGTTGATCATAAACTAAAACGTTGATTTTCACCTAAAAACCCACGTTTTTCTGAACTCAAACTTCATTTTCTCCACTAATTTCACTGTTAACACATATTATTTTTATACCGTTGGAATGCTGCGGTTCTGGCCAAGTTTAACCCGAGGAGTGCACGCCAAAAGAACTCCGTACTGTTGCGCGAAATACGAAAGAAAAAAACGGTGATTTTTAAGAAATTTTTAAATTTCGGACTTTGGCCACTTTTTTCATCATTAAGTACTGTCTTTAAAAATCGGATTTTACATCAGGCAGATGGAAAATTTAACGCTCTTTTTTCAACGGTATCCTTAACTTTTATTTTACACATTAATTTATGGGAGTTAGGTCCGTTTTACTAAAACAAGATCGGAAAAACACAAAAAAAAACTTAAATGTAAGAAAAGTCGATTTAATGAAAAACTCTACAAGGTACTTTTTGTTGCAAATTAGCTGTAGAATTGATTCCTTGAGTTTGTCCCATAATTTCAGTAGACACCCTGTAGGTATAGGTATGATTAAATGTAATTTTATTGTATCTACTATATTATATGTTTAAGTATGTGTGATTCTGGATGATAACTCTCGATAAAAGTCCGAATTCGCGCAATAAAATCTGTCTAGACAATCGAAAGGGTTTTTTTTACGCGGATCACAATGGTGAAACTAAAATTGCTAGGTATATCTTATTCCGTTCTCAAACTAGAGCACTTTGAAGATGAAGAAACGTGGTTGTTCCTTGAGATGTTCTTCATGTTTAGTCTAGTCTAATCTGATAACGGAATGAGGTATTGCAATTCTGACTTCATCATCGAGTACAGTTTGTGGTGATGGGCGGGAGGGGGGGGGGGTTGTTGGGACGAGAGGGTGGTGGGAGGATGGAAGGGGAGGAGGGAGGAGGAACAACGAGGAGGGAGAAGGTGGTACGCCACCGACAGTCAATAAACAATATGATACTTTCTTAGGCTACTTTTAAGGCTGAATTCACACTGCCCGCGATGCGATGCGATGCGATGCTATGCGAAGCGATGCAATGCGATGTGATAGGAGGCGCGAAGCGATGCAATGCGATGTGATGAGGTGTTCATAGCCCATTCGGTGCGGATACCATGGCGGTTTTCGTGCTGTGCGGGTGGCATCATATGATGCCATGGCGGTTTTCGTGCCGTGCGGGTGGCATCATATGATGACACGCCTACCAAACAGAGAGTCTCCCCCCAAATCGTTCCGACCTTTTTTTACTTTTTACCTTCCTTTTTTTACCTGCCTTGCACGGTTGCAAGCCCTTCAGTAACGTGGTAAGTAATGTGTGAGTCGCCAAGTACGTTTCGGATGAGTGTAGCTCAATTTTTTCATTTCCAAATCCCAAATAATCGAAGGTAAGTCAATTTTCCTTATTTTTAGACAGTTCTTTCGATTGTTATAGTGTAAAAGTAATATTTCAACGTAGATATTGCGTAGGATACTAATAAATTTACAGTAAAATCAAGACCTCAAAATGTCGAGAAATGTCCAGTTCTCTGATTTCATATTATTATGTACTAAGTACCTACTTTCAGTGAAGAAGCCTGCAGTACTTTCAGTTGCAGTACTGAGACTTTGCAGTAAAGAAGCTGGAAGAACCCCACCAATTTTGGATACAACACACTTTCCTCGAGTTCACGGTGCTTTGGAGGGAAGGAGGAAAAAGCAAGTGAGATGCCGAGTGTGCCATTCAAACAAAAAGAGGACAATGGTGAGGACATTGGTTATACCAAATAAAAATATATAAATATAAGTATTATGTACAGCTAAATGAGTATTATAAGTAAAAAATATATACCTAAGTATTAAAATATATAAGTATTATGGAGTTCATCTGTGTATATTTTATGTATGAGTTCATTTTGTATCATGTTTGTTTGAAAAAATTATTTTACTCCATTTTATCTATTAGGTACCTATCATTCACAAGAATCATTTTTACTACATATCTTAGATACTGAATTATTTTCATATTTATAGAATTTTTATGGTCATTACCACATTGCTGTGTACCATCCAATTTCAATAGGTACTGTACCAATTATTTCAATTGCTGTACATAATTCGGTTTAAATTTTCCATTGTTACGTTCATTCAAATAATTATAATTATCATAGCAGTACAATCGTTCTTTTTTACCTTATTACCACCAAAACATATTCGCCTTTTTTAGACGATTTTCATCTAAATCTTAGGGGTTCTTGGCAGTGATTGCTTCATTAGGAATCGGGCGTCTTTTATAGCACAAAATAAAATACAAAAATTTATATTTCAACAAAATCGGTGAGAATCCATTTCAGGAACGATTTTTCCTGGTGTCATTCATGTCTGAACCTTGAGACCTGGACAGTAATGAGAGGGTGTTGAAGAATCGACCAAAGAAAATTTTTAACCCCCCCCCCCCCCCCTCCTACTCAAAATTTGTTGGTTTACGTTTCAAGATAGATACGTAGATTCTGAAAATCGAATCAAACAACTCTGCTAATTCTTGACACAACGGTTTATTATCTTCTTTTTTCAGATCACCCTTCTGTCTAATTCACGAAATGATAGGACTCAAGATCATCATCCACATTTAATTTGTTTAAACAAATACTTACTACAACAAAAGTCTTACTACGTACCCATGTTCTAACGAGTGCTTTTAAATACGTACTAATTAATCTACACAAAATACGTATTGTTTCTACGGTTGTAAAAGCTTTTTCTTTCTCGTAATTGTGGGGTGTTCATCATTTCCGTTCATGTGTCCATCAACTTGAGCACAGCGATAAACGAATAACTTTGTTTGATGATCTGAAATTTGCACATAGCAGAATGAATTACAAACGATCAATTTGAAAACAAATTCGAAGTACAAATGTGTAAACTCACGGATAAATATGTTGGTAAATTGAATTCCAGTGATTTTCTGAAGTGCAAAGACAACCCTTTATTTGCCATCCGCGCCGGTAGTATCAAGTGTTTTCTATCAATTAAGCTCAGGTTGTACCATTCATTCTGGTACACGGCATCTTGTAGTTTTTCTCCCTGAAATACAAACTCTGCATTGGCATAAACAGTTCATGTTATATTTTAATTTTAGTAAAAATTGCATTTAAGGAACACATGAATTGCATTTCAACTAGAATGTAACTAGTGGATCAATTACGCTGCTAAAATATTTTTAAAAATTCTTAAAAACAGAAAACTCTAACGTTTTATTTGAATTTTTCGCGATGTTCGAAATTTCACAATTCGCTTTGAACCCCTTCCATTGACCTAGGGTAATGAAACGTTTCAAGGATCATTGTGGGGTTGGTCCGAATCCGTGAACCAATTTTCGTATTTTTAGCACAACGCTAACTGGGCAAGGTGCCGCGTACGGTGGACGGACGGAGTTTTTTATTCAATTTTCTCAATCTGGAAATGTAAACGTAAACCAACAACTCTTGAGGAGGGTTGAAAAATATTTTTCTTCGGTTTATTACAATGGTTCATCATAGAAGAAAATAAACCAAAAATGCACACGCACTTCCTCAGTTTTACAGAAAGTAAAGTATTTCATTAGGCCGTCGATCGTAATGCCCAAGTACTTTAAGTTGCCTACAAGATTTGAAGATTGACACAAACAGGGCTGATTTCGACAATCTTGCTCATGAATTTTCATTTGCAAATCAGCGGGTGGCGTATTTCTATTTGACCAAGCGAATGGTACGAGTACAGTTTTATTAACGCTCATTTTGTGAGTCGTTTTGCCATGATGAGATAACAAATATACATACAAAGACAAATTGGACCAAATTGTGCTAATCGACTTCAAATACCACAGAAAAACTAGAGAAGAGGAGAAAATATCGCGATGTGAGGGTAAAATGAATTATGGTTTTGTACCGATGGGTGTACCACCCCCCTCCCCCCCCCTTAGTGGACGTGAGCGTTCTAACAATGTTTAAAATTGTAGTCGTTGACTGGTGGCTTCCCACAGTCATTATATACAGTTATTAATATAGATTATTATAAGGTACTTCGTACGTACCCTAAGAGATATGACGTGGCCACACAGACAGAAATAACTTGGGATAGTGACGCACAATAAATTAAAAAATACATATTTGTGCAAGTCCGTTCCGTTCTCGAACCCAACCTGAAATACAAAAGCGAGTTCCTTGGATTTGGTACAATTCATTTAAGTAAAATTAATTGATTATCATTTCGGGCGGTGGTATGAGTTTTCTTCTGTGCAGTTTAGTTGTTTAGTACGTAATAGGTACCTACTGAATTTTTTGGAAGGTATGTTGAAGTGTGGGTAAGAGTAAGATGGTCTTGATATACGAGTAATTAGGGCTTTGTAATACTATGAGGTACAGAGTACACGAGTGAGGTAGGTTGATGAGCTGATGTTGTACGGTGGCCTACAGACACCAATCTCTGTCTCGTCTGACGTCCACACTGTGATGTAAATTTTTTCAGTCTTGTCTTCGCAAACCATCATGACTGACATGAATTTCAAGTTAAAGAACGCTGCAAAGTGCTCGAAGAAAGACCTAGGTTCTTTACTGTTGGATACATTATTGGATAAATTAAGACTGGAAGACGCCATTGGCTTTTCGGAATTTCACCCGGCTGACGTCCACTAATTTTGTAGAATTGTGCATCAGATGGTTGTAGGGAAAAGAATGAAGCAGGATACAAAATTTAGAGAAGCCATCGTAGCTACTCTTCGACTGGCAGTCACACCGCGTTTCATAGCAAGTGGAGACTCATGTACACCTTCTGAATATCTAAGCAGGCAAAATCGTCTATACTCTGGTTCAAAGTGCTTTGGGATTGGGGCGAGCGGGCTGTAGAGGTGGTGGAGCGGCACTGTTATATATTTATTCAAGATGGGAAGCCCAATACGAAAGAATATAATGATACAAATTAAAACCAACGCAACAGAAACAGAAAAAAGATGTCCATATAAGAGAAATGTTATACCATAGAATACAAATTCGAATCAACAAGTTCAAGAAATGAGGGAACTAAAGGTACTGCAATTACAAACAAGGCTTTGGCGAGTGGAGTGAATAAAAACAAGAAGCAACAGGTTCACTTCTCCAAGCAGTCTACAGAGTGGTCGAAAGGTACAAATAGTTCATGGCCGAGAAAGGAACTCCAAATAGGTTGGATGAACAAGATCTTGCGCGAGGAATCAAGATCCTGCTCAGGGGCGATGGTGAATCCACTCGGCCCTGCATGATTCGCCAGAGAACAGAAACATCCGAGAGGCGACTTTGGTCAGTGGAGCTCATCACCCTGCATCTCACCCCCAGTGACTCATAACTTATGAAGTCCCGGAGAACATGGAGCTTGAAGGCCAAGTATCTCATACTTGTCATAAAGTTCCTGAGATGTGGAAACTCCGCGGTAAACGACCACTGGTCATTAGCCGAGGGCAAGCACCCCTCAATACTAAAGCAGTTTGAAACGGAGTATAAACGTTGCAACAAGTCTCCCAGACCTGCGATTTTCGGACTCACAACAGCCCTGTAGACCAGGTTTATTCTTTAGATACAAGACAACCTTGAACACGTCTCTGATACCAAACTTGCGCAACGTGTCTACTGGTGTGGACTAGGCTTTACCCTATCTAACTGAGCTCACCTTTGTGTACATCTACAAGTTCGAATCCTATCTTTAAGCTAAGGTGAGAATTAATGTTTAATGGAATGTATTTAACCTTAACAAGTAGATATCCGCTGACCGAAATGTGTACGATCGTCTCTGATACCAAACTTGCGCAACGTGTCTACTGGTGTGGACTAGGCTTTACCCTATCTAACTGAGCTCACCTTTGTGTACATCTACAAGTTCGAATCCTATCTTTAAGCTAAGGTGAGAATTAATGTTTAATGGAATGTATTTAACCTTAACAAGTAGATATCCGCTGACCGAAATGTGTACGATCGTCTCTGATACCAAACTTGCGCAACGTGTCTACTGTTGTGGACTAGGCTTTACCCTATCTAACTGAGCTCACCTTTGTGTACATCTACAAGTTCGAATCCTATCTTTAAGCTAAGGTGAGAATTAATGTTTAATGGAATGTATTTAACCTTAACAAGTAGATATCCGCTGACCGAAATGTGTACGATCGACAACAAGCAGTCCACCATCATTGCGGAGCCAAAGAGCGCGTTGGTATCTTCGACTATCCTGAAATGGAAGGAACTGCAGTTGGTAAATGTAACCCAAGCAATTTCAAGCTACGGAGAACCATCAAAATGAGTGAAGTATCCAAGTATGATGATGATCTTCGTGCCGTAGCGCTCAAGTCCTATTTGATAGCTACCTCTAATTATATCGCTATGCCATACCTAACTAATAATTCGATTTGATTAGTTGATAATTCGACAGTTGGTGGTGACAGTTTGTATATTGAAAAACCAGGAGAGGCAATATGCAAGAATAATTAGGTAGAATAATCCACAAGTGTGTTTGTTCAGTTCCCTATATGAAGAGTGTAGTAGGGATGCAACATCGGAACCAAATAATCGATTAGAACATCAAATGATTAATCGTAAGCTAATAATCGATGTAACCGATTAATTGGTATTGATTAATCGATGTTCGATTAAACTGAAGAAAATAATGGATTTTTCAACTAGGTACCTACTTATTTCAAACGCATAATTATTAGGTTTCCAGTGGTTTTCTTCGTCTGTAGGTGACGGCCTATTGTTAAATTACAAGGATAATGAGGATTCAGGAATGCCAAAACGAATAAAACTATGCTGATCGTCATGATTCGACACAAGCCGAGCGGACAGGCCGAACCAGTGTGGACGCGGCGTTCGGCTTTGCCGCCGTGCCGAAACCCGAACCGAATCATGCCGATTCCAACCCGAATCAGCTCGGTCTGGATCAAAGGAAGCCGAAGGAAAGGGCGCAGTATGGACGTGCCGCCCGGGTTAACCCATTTATGCCCACTAATTTTTTCCACGATTTTTCTTGAAAAATTCATCGATTTTGTGTCTTCTGGATGTAAATAGAAGTTCTGGAATGAAATTTGGCAATTCCGACCGATGTCGTTTCAATATTCCAAATTGAGAGCGTCAACCTCATCCAACAACCGGTCCTTCATAAATTCACTGGCGCTGTACTTTTTTCGCCCTTGTAGTATGCTGGGGCGAATCCAGAATTTCCGAGGGCGGGGGCAGTGGCGATTTTGGTTTCCTGCTGCAACTCCGAAAATAACTGCAGCTGCTGCTGCCAATAAAGCATCATCATCTTCCATGACGAGTGATTTGGACCCTCTGAATGCTCGAGCACAACTGAGCCACTCCGCAGAAGCCGTTCGGGGCGTCCACACTACAAAACATATGTGGACATCATGCCGAACCGAATTTCCCCGAATCGAACATGCCGAGCGGCTTTGCCCGCCCGGCCTCATTCGGCATAGTGTGGAGCGACTTTAGACCTAGCGACTTGAAACTTTCAGGGCTTTCTATTATCCACACCAAGAAGATACACACTAAATTTCAAGTTGATCGGTCAAAAAAGGAGCCGAGATACCCGAATAACGCGTTTTGAGACGTTCAGTAAACATTCACTGTTCGTTTTGTCACAACTTTTTTGCTTGGTGGGGAGGAACGCTACCGCGTTCTTAGATAACTTCAGACAATTCCGATGAAGCACTGGTTCGGTTAGAAATGGAGGAATAATACAAACGACCATATTTCGTCTGTGTGAAGGTAAAAATCACCAAGTGCATTTTGACTTACTACCACCGGGATGTCTATAGTGTTGATTTTTTCCATGGTATGAACGCTGTAGCCGCCATAATTTTCTAAACGAAACTACACAGGAGTAAAAAATCATAAAGTGCACAAAGAAAAAATGGAGAGGAAAAACTTAAGTTTATTAAGGTTTTTTGTCTCTCCTGAAAAATTACAAAATTTCACTTCGTGACTTTTACCTTCAGACAGACGATTTATCAAGCTTAAAATTATAATTTTATACTCACATTATGATCTCCGCGTGCCAATCAATCGTGTCTCTCAACATGTGGACGTTTCTCCGATTGATTCCTTCATAGCGGTCAGAAATTATCTTCGTTATCCCCGAAACGACCACAACTACGGTACCGATGAATGTGTTACTCACAATAAGTGTCAAAGCCTGATCGAAGAACGACAGAAATTGGAATACAATCACATGATGAATATGATCCCCATCTCTTTCAAACGGCATGTACACTTCATACGGGGCAACGACAACACCATCTGTGTAGAATCTGTAATAGGTGTACGCATATGCCGGCAATGTGGTGAAGGTGACGATGCAAACAGATACAACCATTATGGCGTAACACACATTTGTCCACGGGGTAGTTGTGTCGACGCCGTACACCCGAACGACTTTATCAGCCAAAACGTTTATGCGGTTCATAAGACGCAAAATTTCATTTCTGTTGAAAGCCAAAATGAAATGCCTGTAGACCATCGACATCCCGGCGACCATTCCGCTGAGTGTTTCCAGTTTCAAGTGGTACGGGTTCTCTCCAAGCAGAACGCCCAGTAAGCAGATTAACTCGAAATGTATTGATGTGTAGAGTAGATAATACTTCAAGACAAATGCAATCACTCGCTGAGACTTATTTGTTGGACTCGATATTCCTTGTAGTGCCAAAAGTTTCAACGCTAATGAAAATAAGTTTTGCTCCGCTTTTACAGTTGGTTTTGCACCTGAAAAAAAAAATCCCAAATTATTCACAGGTAACTACAAGGTGGTCTAGCATGAGTAACAACAGAAATTTAGTGGAACTGATTACTATTCTAATATTCCACTCAATAATGAATACAATTGAATGTATTCCAATGTATACATTGCATGAATACAATGCCTGTCTCAATTGAAATGTGGCGACGAGGAGTATGTGGTATGTGGCTAGAAAAAAAGTAAAGAAGAAACCGGTATAGTAATAATACTATCGGCACTACAAAGGTTGGCTTGAGGATGCCAGTGTAGTAATAACAGCATAAAATGCCAAACCATGTGATTGAATTGTGACTGTTAAAATCGAGTGGTTTTGGACAAAATAATGGTTTTCGTACTGAAAATTTACTGATATCCTCCGTATTCTGAATTATTCCACGTTTGATAGACGATTTTGCTACACGAGTTTTGAAGCTGAGAATACGGAGGATATCAGTAAATTTTCAGTAAGAAAACCATTTGATTTTATCAGTCACAATCACATGGTTTGGCATTATATGCTTTTACTACTACACTGGCATCCTCAAGCCAACCTTTGTAGTGCCTACCTATAGTATTATTACTATACCGGATTCTTCTTTACTTTTTTTCTTGCTAAAAACCGGTAATATTATCCCACACTGAAAATAGACGTCTACTAGATCTTGTAGATCATCGAACTGTGGTCTAGGTGATCTTCATTCGTCTATGGACATGATTTAGACCAATACAGACGTCTATTTTCGGTATAAACTTCATCTTCTTCGTCCACATCTAGCGGTAGACGTTCTATAGATGTCAATTTTCGGTCTGCAGCTTGTCTATGGGTTGACGTAGACGTTGTGGATGAAATTGAGATGGCCTTGATGGTCTATCTCCGTTTACATTACATCTACTGAGTAGATTCTACTCCCCATAGACCGAGTTATTGCCGACTGGTAGGTGATCTACCGACGTATAATGCAGATCTACGTCTCGTCTACCTCATCTCTACGGCTCCTTCCCGATCCCTGATCACAAAGACGCCTGAGGCTCGCTTCACACTAGCCCGGCAGTCGGGTACACGACGCCGGGTACCCGGTTGATGGGGCAAGGGTTCAGTTGGACGTTTCACATCAAGCCAGCAAATGTCGTGGTCGTCCAACCGACAACCGGCAGCCGGGTGAAGGCCGAGGGGGCGCCGGCCAGCCCCATAGCCGTGGACGGCTGTCGTGTCGTTAAAGAAGTCGGCCCGGCTCAAGGGTCATGTGGGGGGATGAAGCCGTTCTCACTTACCCGGCAACATTAGTATCCGATTTGTTTTCTTTAAGTAACTTTGCCGGGCCCCTGTCGTCCTATATCCGGCCCCTGTCGTCCTATGTGAATAACCGACCGTGTCGTTGCCATGTAGAAAACCGGGCACCCGACAGCCGGGCTAGTGTGAAGCGAGCCTGATAGTGCCTGTTACCCGGTGGAGAATGTCACGTTACTTCAGCCACTATGACTGCAAGATAGACGCTGTCAAGACGTTGATAGACGCCGTCAAGACGTTGATAGACGCCGTCAACGTCGGCATCGTCCAGAGTCGATAGACGCCGTCTACACGTCGATAGAGGAGGTCTAGACGTGGATAGGTGCGATCTAGGCGTTGATAGACGCCCTTTAGACATTGATAGACGCCGTCTACACGTCGATAGACGCCGTCTACACATCGATAGACGCCGTCTACACGTCGATATACGCCGTCTACACGTCGATAGACGCCCTTTAGAAGTCGATAGACTTCCTTTAGACGTCGATAGACGCCGTCTACACGTCGATAGACGCCGTCTACACGTCGATAAAGGAGGTCTAGACGTCGATAAAGGAGGTCTAGACGTCGATAGACGCTAAGATAGGATGCTTGGACTCGCATTCAAAATGTGGTGCTCTCGTAGAATATCATCATAGAAGATAATTACAAGTAACTTGTAACAACTGTTGTTAGGTAAGTATAGCCAATTTCAGAAGGGAAAATAGCAGGAAAGGGGTAAAAAGGAGAATTTGGATGGAAAATCTGTACTTAATATTGGAACCACTGCAATTCGCAGGAACTGTTCAGAGCTGAATTGGACAATGACAAACTGGCCACAACGATTTCCAACCTCCGGTAGAAGAGGAACGATAAGAAGAAGATTAGGTATTGGAATAAGATGGTATTGGAATATCGATAATATCGATATTCCAATCGATATTCGATATATTATATTCCCTGACCGATCTTCTATTCGACCACAGTTGAAAATACCTCTAACAGTACATAGGTATTTGGGAAAACTATTCAACTGTTCGTATGCAGGGACGCTCCAGAGAAATACTGAATGCCTTCAGAGGGAACGCGAGTGTTAAAATAGAACGATAAAATTAACACTTTGTAATAATAATATTACTTCAAAATATTATACTTACATTAAATAATGGCAAAATTACTGAAAGTAATACATAATCTGACTTGTAGTCAACGTCAAAACTCAATATTGAATTGTACTGACTAGGTATACTAGTGATGTTTCTTGATAAGGTGGTTGTTTTGGTTTGTAGCAATTGATATTCATGAAAAATACCAGTTACATGTCATTAGGAGTTCGTAAGTATTTCAAGTCATTTGGAAGTCGTGAGTATTTTTGAAGACTTCAGTTCTAAATCGTTCTAAAACCTCAAGATAGTCTTGAAAACGAGTAGACCTACTGTAATCTAAGTGTCGGTATATACTGGAAATATACTAGGTACTAAATACAAGAAAAAATGGTCTGGAAGCAAGATGTAGGGTATTCCAAAATGGCATATAAGTAGGTACTTACGGTTAAAATTGGTCAAATTTAGATGTTCTTTGAACTCACCGTTAAATTATCTCTAACATTGATTCTAGGGTGTTTTGATAGGAACAGGCGACAGAAAGTCGTCTAATG
Organism: Stenodema calcarata; assembly: GCA_963920205.1. Lineage (NCBI taxonomy): Eukaryota > Metazoa > Arthropoda > Insecta > Hemiptera > Miridae > Stenodema > Stenodema calcarata. The sequence continues at coordinate 7,295,292 of OY986056.1, forward strand.
GTAGGTATATTTCAACTATATGGGAAAAATCGTCGTTTTTCATCCGTCGATTACTACTCTCTCGATTTTCGCTAGAATGCGTTGTTCAGGATTTCGTTATAACTCCTGTAAGGTTATAAGCAAAAAGCTGTAGGAAGTCCGAAAAGGTCGACGTTTCTGGAGCACCAAAAGTTATGCTCAACCCGCGAAGGGGTACAAACTCAGTTCACTCGTTTTCAACACTACCGTAAAGTTTAAGAACGATTTCCAGCTTTTCCCAGGTCACTGAGGTCCTGTCCCTATTTTACTGGACTTCATTCTGAAAACATTCATAAGTTTCCCACACAATATACTTACGAAAAGCCCTCATATGAGGTTTAGTAATTGTAATAGTAAAACGTTATCCGATTGTCATGTAAGTAATATTATTGAGAAATGAAAATGTCTCTCCAGGCTACTGTAGCGCATACAATCACTTGAAACACTTGAATACACGATATCTACACACAAATCATAGTAATGGCTCGACGAAAGGGGTAATTTGCTTGTAATTGTACTTATTATTACGTTTCCACTGATTTTGGGCAGTTTTCTTTATAGGAAAATCATTGTCAACTTTACCGTTTCGATTTATAACTTAGTTACCTTCCATGTTGTTCGACGATACACCCATTGGTGTCTCCTCTTGGCCGGTGGTTTCTTAACTATCTAGAATGCTTGCCAAATTGAATGGGAATCATTGAAATCGTTTCGCTCTTCGCGTTCCAACCGCTTAGCTAAAAAATTCATAATCTACTTTATATTGGGACTAAAGGAGTGATGAAAAATTATGAGTTGAGCTCAATCAGCAAAATCGTTATCTAGTTGTCACGAAGTGATTCTTAAATTTTCATGCATCGATGAGACAATTTGTAGGTAGTTTTTTGAATGTTCTCTGAAACGCTGTAATAACTGAAAAGTACAGTTGTACCTATAAAAAGGAAAATGGGTCGGTAAGTTGAAAATTGAAATGAATACGAAGTTCAAGTCATGAGAAGAAGGGGTAATAATTACGATGTTCAAGAAGAAGGGGGGAATAACGATGTTCATTGAATTCAATTATTATTCTCTAGTCAGGGGCAGCGCAAGAAGCGGCGCTTCCCCACAAGAAATGAAGAATGTAGGTAGAAGCTACATGATGAACAAATTTTTACCTACGAGTAACAAAATATTTAATCAAAAGTAAAACATTCAATTGAAAATTACCTACAGCTACCTACCTACCTACCCATGGAAGAATTTCTTCTTCCATGCTACCACCTCCTTTTGATAGTTGGTTTCAATCAAGAATCCATGGCTGAAGCCAAGTCATCTAAGAAAAAGAAGAAGAAGATCCACGATCTGAATAAGACTGAAACCAAGGAGTCTATAAGGAGTCTATAATTATAGACTCCTTGCTGGAACCGCAAAAGTATTGTGGTGGAGAGTGGGGGGGGGGCGTGACGTCACACTACCAATAGTTTGTTTTCCTCTGAAAAAACACCATGGTGTAGTGGCTTTTTATCGAATTTTCAAACAGTAGGAAGCTATTGTTCCCGGTCCAAAATGTTTTAAACTCGAATTTCCAAAAAATACCAAAATCCGTTTAAGAACAAAAGACTGCCAAAAGACACCGAAAATTATAATATAATACATCATGTATTATACATGTTATGTATCCCCAAAATGATCTTATAAGTGCTATAGTGTCATTCTAGATGACATTAAATGTGATCAAGATCTTTTTCATTTTTTTGGTAAGAGAGTTACGAAGGTTTGAAATGGGTGCGGAACACTGAATAAATACTGAAATCCTGGGGATTGGTAGAGAGATGTTGATTACCGTGGGTGTATTGTGATTACCATGGAACGAAAAAAATTCAATTTTAAATTTCAGCGTTGAAAAAGGAGTTTCATCTCAACCAAGCATTTTAAACTCTTCATTAGCAATAGAAGAATGACACTAATTTTATTTCAGAGTTTTCCTGAACCTTTTTCTACTGACCAATCTCCTTTAGTGAAATTTGCTCTTTTTCTGAGAATCACCCACGTATGGTACCCCCACTCACCCTTTGAACCTCCAATAAGTGAACCTACTAAACCATTGAAATCAAACCTTTGATTCTATCGAATATAATAATATTATATTCGATAGAATCAATATATTCGAATATAATATATTATATTATACCTATGGTACTACTTTGACTGTACGACTACGACTGTACATTGTTAATCTTAATTAGTAGTATTATGTTTACGTAATATTATTTTAACTCTGCTAATACATGCATCCCACCACTATGTGTGGACTAGGCGTTTTTTATTTTCCCCTTATCATGGTGTAAATCTGATGTCAAAGTAGTATAATATATTATATTCGATAGAATCAAAGGTTTGATTTCGATGGTTTGGTAGGTTCACTTATTGGGGGTTTGGAGGGTGAGCTGGGGGGGGGGGGGGGGTATGCTCTACACTAATGTAGCCTCCATTAGACTTAATCATTAATCAAAATAGCCCCAGGATCAGCTGAGTAGCTCCTACAGCTCATTTCTGTGCTCTTCACTCTATGAAGCGGTAATTTGGCATGAAGCCTCCTTAGAACTTACACATTGAGCAGAATAGGGCCAGGATCATCTGAGTGGCTCCTACAGCTAATTTCTGTGCTCTTCAATCTATGTAGCGGTAATTTGGCATGAAGCCTCCTTAGAACTTACACATTGAGCAGAATAGGGCGAGGATCATCTGAGTGGCTCCTTCAGCTAATTTCTATGCTCTTCACTCTATGAAGCGGTAATTTGGCATGAAGCATCCTTAGAACTTACACATTGAGCAGAATAGGGCGAGGATCATCTGAGTGGCTCCTTCAGCTAATTTCTATACTCTTCACTCTATGAAGCGGTAATTTGGCATGTAGCCTCCTTAGAACTTACACATTGAGCAGAATAGGGCGAGGATCATCTGGGTGGCTCCTTCAGCTAATTTCTGTGCTCTTCAATCTATGTAGCGGTAATTTGGCATGAAGCCTCCTTAGAACTTACACATTGAGCAGAATAGGGCGAGGATCATCTGAGTGGCTCCTTCAGCTAATTTCTATACTCTTCACTCTATGAAGCGGTAATTTGGCATGAAGCATCCTTAGAACTTACACATTGAGCAGAATAGGGCGAGGATCATCTGAGTGGCTCCTTCAGCTAATTTCTATGCTCTTCACTCTATGAAGCGGTAATTTGGCATGAAGCATCCTTAGAACTTACACATTGAGCAGAATAGGGCGAGGATCATCTGAGTGGCTCCTTCAGCTAATTTCTATGCTCTTCACTCTATGAAGCGGTAATTTGGCATGTAGCCTCCTTAGAACTTACACATTGAGCAGAATAGGGCCAGGATCATCTGAGTGGCTCCTACAGCTAATTTCTGTGCTCTTCAATCTATGTAGCGGTAATTTGGCATGAAGCCTCCTTAGAACTTACACATTGAGCAGAATAGGGCGAGGATCATCTGAGTGGCTCCTTCAGCTAATTTCTATGCTCTTCACTCTATGAAGCGGTAATTTGGCATGAAGCATCCTTAGAACTTACACATTGAGCAGAATAGGGCGAGGATCATCTGAGTGGCTCCTTCAGCTAATTTCTATGCTCTTCACTCTATGAAGCGGTAATTTGGCATGAAGCATCCTTAGAACTTACACATTGAGCAGAATAGGGCCAGGATCATCTGGGTGGCTCCTTCAGCTAATTTCTATACTCTTCACTCTATGAAGCGGTAATTTGGCATGTAGCCTCCTTAGAACTTACACATTGAGCAGAATAGGGCCAGGATCATCTGGGTGGCTCCTACAGCTAATTTCTATGCTCTTCACTCTATGAAGCGGTAATTTGGCATGTAGCCTCCTTAGAACTTACACATTGAGCAGAATAGGGCGAGGATCATCTGAGTGGCTCCTACAGCTAATTTCTATGCTCTTCACTCTATGAAGCGGTAAGTTGGCATGTAGCCTCCTTAGAACTTACACATTGAGCAGAATAGGGCGAGGATCATCTGAGTGGCTCCTACAGCTAATTTCTATACTCTTCACTCTATGAAGCGGTAATTTGGTATGTAGCCTCCTTAGAACTTACACATTGAGCAGAATAGGGCGAGGATCATCTGAGTGGCTCCTACAGCTAATTTCTATGCTCTTCACTCTATGAAGCGGTAATTTGGCATGAAGCCTCCTTAGAACTTACACATTGAGCAGAATAGGGCCAGGATCATCTGGGTGGCTCCTACAGCTAATTTCTATGCTCTTCACTCTATGAAGCGGCAATTTGGCATGAAGCCTCCTTACAACTTACACATTGAGCAGAATAGGGCCAGGATCATCTGGGTGGCTCCTACAGCTAATTTCTATGCTCTTCACTCTATGAAGCGGTAATTTGGCATGAAGCCTCCTTAGAACTTACACATTGAGCAGAATAGGGCCAGGATCTTCTGGGTGGCTCCTACAGCTAATTTCTATGCTCTTCACTCTATGAAGCGGCAATTTGGCATGAAGCCTCCTTAGAACTTACACATTGAGCAGAATAGGGCCAGGATCATCTGAGTGGCTCCTACAGCTAATTTCTGTGCTCTTCAATCTATGTAGCGGTAATTTGGCATGAAGCCTCCTTAGAACTTACACTTTGAGCAGAATAGGGCCAGGATCATCTGGGTGGCTCCTACAGCTAATTTCTATGCTCTTCACTCTATGAAGCGGTAATTTGGCATGAAGCCTCCTTAGAACTTACACATTGAGCAGAATAGGGCCAGGATCATCTGGGTGGCTCCAACAGCTAATTTCTATACTCTTCACTCTATGAAGCTGTCATTTGGCATGAAGCCTCCTTAGAACTTACACTTTGAGCAGAATAGGGCCAGGATCATCTGGGTGGCTCCTACAGCTAATTTCTATGCTCTTCACTCTATGAAGCGGTAATTTGGCATGAAGCCTCCTTAGAACTTACACTTTGAGCAGAATAGGGCCAGGATCATCTGGGTGGCTCCTACAGCTAATTTCTATGCTCTTCACTCTATGAAGCGGTAATTTGGCATGAAGCCTCCTTAGAACTTACACTTTGAGCAGAATAGGGCCAGGATCATCTGGGTGGCTCCTACAGCTAATTTCTATGCTCTTCACTCTATGAAGCGGTAATTTGGCATGAAGCCTCCTTAGAACTTACACTTTGAGCAGAATAATCTGAGTGGCTCCTAAAGTTAATTTCTATGGTACCTATTCACCTGACAACCTATGTTCACAAATAAAGTTGTTGCCATTTTTCTTTGTGATTGTTGCCCTATTAATAAATTTCCAAGACCCGAATTGTCAACAATGATAGATAATAATAATAAAATTATCCGTGATTTCGTTGAGCTTTGGCCAACCTACGCAACAAGACCTGTGAACCTCATAACAAGTGACAACTTGTGGTATCATTGATATTTTAACGTGCATTGACATTACGTTCCCAAAGCGCATTCTGATCACTCCAGTAGGTACCTAACGAATATGCAGGGCTTATAAATTGCAGGGAAATCCAATGTTTTTAATGAGTTTAAGACGACTAAAAACGTTTTTCGGCTCTTTTGTAGATCCGATTGCTCAAAACTTCTTTGTTTCCTCAATTCATCACGGTTTTAAATCAGACTTTGATAATCCCCGACTATGCCGGATTTTCGAGGCCTTACCAGACCTTGAGGACCTACCAGTGCAGTAGATGTCCGAGGAAGGTTGGCAGGTACTTAAGTGAGTCAGTCTGAATATTTTATTGTTTAAGGAAATTACACGAGATAGATGGGTAGTTTGAAAAACTCAGAGGGCATCTTGAATATTTGACGACTTGTAATCATAGGGAAACACAAGGCTTACATCGGCGTGTTTTCTTGAAACATTATTTATTATTGATTAGGCGTTAGTTTGCCAAAACTCATCCTCAACCGTTCCATTACACGGTGATCGTTAGGTGCTGACTTCGCAGCTACGAATCTCTAAACACGTAATAAGAGCAACCTTATTGGCCTCGAGGGTCGATAGAAGTATACACTACTTACCTATAATTACTGCTGTTGAAGACGTTGAAGGGCAGGTAGGACTTATTTGATACTTATCGATTCCCATAGGAAGCCCAACAACAACAGACTTCTTCGCTTTTTTGGTTTATTATTTTATAATGAACCATTGGAACCAACAAAAATTGTAAAATTGTAAATTGAGCTCATTAGAATCAAAATTTGTTAGATACATTTTCTGGAGACTAAAAAACATAACAAAATTTGTAAAAATTTAATGTAAATTTCTAAAAGAATATCCGATATTTCTCAATCAAAGAGGCATCTATAAATGTCATAAAATAGCAAGCTAACTTGATATAGAGTTAATTTCGGTTTGCCCCTTACACCTTCAGAAATGTGCACTTTTAGATTGGGTCTAGCAGGTTTTGATCTAACAGGCTCAATTTTTGTGATCTATTTGTACAGAAAATACTCGTAATAAAGCGTCGTAGGAGAATTTGTAATATTGAGGTCAGAGGAGTTGGGAAACTAATAATAAACTACTTATCAGTGTAGCTCACATCTTAAGAGGTACCAATAATTAGGTCGGTATGGTCAATAATGAAAACAATTTGGAACTCGGTTGACTACACTTAGATACTGTTGGCCAAGCACGCGAGAATGTCACTTAGCAAACATGGATGATTTCATAGGTAGTGACCATTTGGTTGTGGATGAAAGTTCAATACCCGATCCATCCGCCACATGGGTGGTTGAAGGCTCAGACGATTCTACTGTTCAGAGAAGCACTGAATTTCAAATTCCTTACGGCCCACGACGTTGGCAGGCTGCAGAGGTTTGACATACGTATATAGATAATTTGCGATACCGTAGGGTCCTAACTAGTTCAGTCAAATCTAGACATTAAAGGAGGTTACAGCGGAAGTTAGGTTGATTCCAATGACAAACTTCGCTACCAATTGAAATACGATATATTGAACTTGACTTTATTCACGATCTGATAAACTTGAAAAGCCTTATTTTTATATTAGGCAAAACATGTAAGTACAACTATCGATGAAACATAATATTTCGTCGTATTATCACATGAGATCATTCGCTGGCGACGCAATGACACAATAAACTTCGTCGCCACAAGGTGTTTACCCACAACAAATCGGATGTTATGTTTCTAAATTTTAATTAATTATTCTTACAATTGTTGAACCTAGAAAGGGTTTTAAACAGTTAAGTAAGGCGTAGAATCGTTGCCTGTTGAAATGTCGAAAAACGGCAATTTTTTCCAGTTTTCGAAAAATCCATTTCCAGCACCTTAAAAGCTGTAACTCCAAAACGGTCTCATAAATCGAAAAAAGTTATGGAGTGAAAGTAGTAGAGCATGAAATTCTGAGTTCAGGTAGCACCACGATGTCAAAATTTACCCAATATTTAGGTAGGAAATACCAACAATTGTTCCATGTTACCTCATACCTAAAGGTCAACAGGCTAATATCAAGTCTTGAGGGAAGTTTTTCAAGTTTTTATTTGGGAGGCTTCCTTAACGAGTTATAAGCGAAAAACTGAAAAATGTCCGACAATTGCGTGGTGTTTAGGCCCCCAAAAGTTCTCCCGATAAAACTTGTTGTATTCCCTCAGTTTTCCACTGTTGGGGTGCTAAGACACCAGTTAAAATGTAGAAACATAACATCCGATTGTTTGTGGACACCGAAGTCTAGATTGACTGGACTAAAAAACGTCGTATACCTAGATAGGTACGAGGTTCGCCCAAGCGAGGTAAGCGACTGAATAGTGACAGTAGGTTATCTGACATAAGTAAATTCAATTAGCCTAGTGTGGCAAACTGAATGTAGGTACCAAATGTAGGTATCAACTGTCGATATCTGAATTTTAGAGTGGTGATGATGAGTACCTACGAAGGTTTTAATGTAGTAGGTTTCCAATCGTCAAATGCCCTGTGAGCGAATTTGGTTTTTTTGTTGACATTTTTAGCTTCGGATTTTTTCAGCCCGAAAAAAAGTGATGTGATACCAATAAACAGCAACAGGCATTTTTACCGGCCCCATTGCAGTTACACAATGCTAAGCAATTAGAAATATACTTAATGACGCATTTTATCATGGATAATATACTGCCATATGCCTTATGGCGATTCCAATGTTTTCGTGATACAAATTGCCACTCAGGCCTCGTATCAGCTGAGTGACTCTTGAAGCTAATTTCTATGCTATTCACTCTATGAAGGTGTAATATGGCATGTAGCCTCCTTAGGACTTTAACTTGACGCTGTCCAGGTCCAGGATCCGCTCATTGGCCCCTTATCAGCTGGGGGACTCCCAAAGCCAACAGACACATCCATGAACTGATGTTTTCCCCAGCAAGGGACAAATTATTTTTATGGTTCTTCTACAATTTTGAAAGAGGATCTAAGTGGCTATCGATATATTTGGAATACATGGAGAGGAACATGTGGCGCAGCCAGTACCTAAATATCTAGCCAATGCCAGAAGATTGCGTATCCCATTTACTGATTATTTCATAGCATTTCCAAAATGAGAAAGAGTTTTTTTCAGCTTACGTACATGGACTTTGAAGGAGATCCACATTTCTGGGTATATCTGGCAATACTTTTAACGGTCACTCTCCTCACCGTCTTCCTTTCGATCATTTCCTGTTCCGTCATTGCCGACATACGAAAGCAGAAGGATGACGCGACATGCTGTCTGGACGAGATGGAAGACAATCAAGACAAAAAGTGAGAAAAATTAAATAGGAAACCTCCATCGAGCCCTTGATTGAAAATTACCTTAAACTACCTACCAACTTTTTCGTGCGTCAAGCAACATATTATGGTCCAAGTACACAATTCTCTTTTTCAGCTGTGAAGATGACAACGTAACGAATTACATGGCCACTGTCGGGCACAGAGATCCCAAAAAACTGGAAGCCCAATATCAAGACGTTGTTCAAAAATATTTAAAGCAACAAAAAAAGATGCACCCGTAGTTGAAAGATAACTCAGCGAACTGCAGTTATGTGACGTTATTACCAACCGACGAGTTGGTTTTCGGCAATAATAAAGTGTGCACAAGTGGCCAGGTTCAGAAAAACGTTATTTGATGGAAGGCATTCGGTGGTTTAGAGATCGTCAACCAAATCACTGGTTTGTAGGTGAGTGACTAGCTCTGTGATTGGTGGAGGCCATGGAAGTACACTGCCAACCTTCGACGCTGACCAATCACAGAGCAATACGCACTTTCCGCTCCATGTGAAGCCTTAAAGCCCTCATGTGTCCAGAAGACATCACAAGTTTAGCAGTAACATAAAGAGTTTCCACCATTGCTTAGGGGTCACAATCATAATCTCAAAGACAGTATTAAACTAGATTTTATTCGTTAAAATCACTTATAATAAACAAAAATCTTTACAAAATAAATTTAGCATCCGCTTTATTGCAAATATGCATTTTAACTATAGCATTATAATAGTAATATAACTCTCAAAGACTCACTGAACCTCAGCTTTACTCATACCTACCATGATATTAAATAAAGTAATACACCTACCTACTCAATAATGTAACACTTACATGCAATTCCTTGTTATATAGTTCACTAACCAAATGTACACGAACGTGAATCAATCATGAGAATATTCTACAATATCGATATATCAAGATAAATGAACATGGTTACAAAACCGCGAAGGTAGCAGGCGGTTGTTGAATAGTGACTTGAAATATGGAGATTTTATCATTGAAAGATGAGAAGGTAGGATTTTTTTTGTCAAATAGAAAGTGGTTTTGTACCACTTGGCAGTTGTTTTGAAGAATAGAAATCACGTCAAGGAAAAGGGTTGGAACGGGTTCTGGCATGAAAATTTGGATTTTCAAGATTCTCTGAGTGAATAGAAGTCATATGTTCCGTCAATATTTGGACAGAGAATCCATTGCTAGAGCCTATTCAGAAATTAGTCAGTGAATCTGACTCTAGATAATATAAGAGCAATGGGATCCTTGAATTTCTAGCGGTCCAAAGGTATCGCCACACCTTGTGCTCCAAGGATACGTCATTAACGTTAGTAACAAAGGTGGTCCAAGAATTTTAGAAGCTACAAAAATCCAAATTTTTCAATATTGCAGGTATATCTGATAGAGTTGAGTGATTTTGACGAAGTTTAACACAACGTTCAAGGGGCTAAAAAATCCTTCCTCTAGTAAATTGACTTGAAAAGTACTCGATAAAATATTCGAATTACACTAAAAACTAAGGGAACATCTTGGAGTAGCCATTCCAAATGGCTAGCATCAGAATCAAGTTCAATATATATTATCCTCAGGTACCTTGAAAGTAATTGAAAGCAGGAAGGACGATTTCATTCTTAGGGGTATTAAGAGATAAGAGAGAAATCAAGGAACCCAGTCTTAGAACGAAAGAATATTTTACACGGTTAGGATGGTGAAAAGAATTGCTCTACACGATGTAATGGAGCAACGTTTTTCAAATCAATTTTTGATTCTAATCGTGAAAATTATGAAGAAAATGGGATAATGGATTGAAATGTTGATGGTATCATAGTAGAGACGACCTTAGATTTAGTAATCTGGAGAAGAAGAAACCTAAAAAGATGATAACCTATCGCAAAATATCAGTCATAAATATAATGGTGAATAAATTGAGGGTTTGACTATTACAGGGGAAACTACAATAATATATTATATTAAGCACCACATTAAATAATAAATGGACGAAAATGAATGAAACGATTAGTTAGGTTACAGTATATCAACCACTTTATTATATCCTCTATTTAAGTTGGTGAGGGGTTGGATTGTACTATTTATACGTATTTGGGAAGGAGGGTGGGAGGTTGACTTCAATATGAAATATTTTGAAAGGGGCTTTCGACTAAATGGTTGGTTTTTTGGATGTGCTACACTGAATGGCACGGATTACTACCCGATCAAACTTACAAATTTATATGGTTTTCAAGAGTTTTTGAAATGGTGTTTATCAAATGGGAAGAATATTGGAGTAATTGGTGGGTTTCAATTGTGGGGAACGGAGGCCGTGGCGGGAGGGTTTGGTGGCGCTGCGGCGACGGCTTGTGAGTACGAGGGTGGCGCTTGAGTGGCCTGAGCCTGAGGAGACTTCGCACAAGCGGTTTCATAGTCGGGGAGCAAGTCCTGGAGGTCGGTCGGGGGAGCCTCCGGAATGAAATGGACGGTACGGGAGGCGGCGATCAGACGGAATGTCAGGTATCTGTAGCAGGACCACACGACGCCGATGAAGTAAGCCTAGAAAAAACAAAAATAAATTAATGAAACATTTTTAAAGTGCTTTCTTCAAGAATGACGTATGTATATAGATTGGCTTTATATGAAGGGTACAGGGAAAAAACCAACGTAGTCACTTTTTTTCCGAAAATGAGTTTGACACATGATTCGATTCAGAATGAAATGTACTATACAATGATATTATGTGCACTAGCTGTGTACCCGCGCTTCGCAACGGTAGAACAACCCCCCCCCCCCCCCCACAACCTGTACCCCCCCCCTCCTTAATTGGTCAGTAACCTTCCCCAATGTTCACACAACACTATTTCAAAGTTTTACACAAATTCGTCAAGTAGTTTTTGGATTGCCGGTCCCCCCTCCTCCCACACGCAACCTGTACCCCTCCTCCTAAATTGGTCAGAAACCTTCCCCAAATTTCACTCAACATATTCCCGAAGTTTCATTCAGATCGGTCAAGTAGTTTTGAAATCTCGGTAATCCCCCCCCCCTCCCCCTGCCATAACTGCCTTTAACCCTTCCCCCCATACTATTGACCCACCCTACACTGTCCAGCATAACTAGATTCTAGGAAAGTTAAATATTTCCAGCCTTATTTCAAGACAAGTAATAAATTACCAAATAAGGAGACTTACCTTCACTACCATAGCGACAGTGAATGTGATCAGAACAACGAAGGCCAGCAGTTGAGGGGACAGTTGGAGTAAGTAGGCCTGCATTGGGATTTTGGGGCTTTCAGCTATCAACCGATGCATATCAGGGAGATAGCAGAGAGAGCTCAGAGCCGTCAAACTGGGGAACAGAGAAAATGAATCGATTCATAATTTCGAATCAAAACTTTATTTAATCTTAATAAATTGATATCTTAGGAGAAAATGTATAATTTCGAGAGATTTTCGATATCTACAAGTATGTTTAAAATCTATAGCAGAAAATGATAATTACCTGGCAATGCAGAAGTCGAAAAGTTGAAGGCAAAAGAAAGGCATGAGGTACGAGGGTTTTCCTTTGATCGCTCCATACACCATCAACAAAGTGATGGCGAAGGTTGAAAACATGACCACAACACTGACGTTCAAATGTTCTGAAAAATCATACAACGCAGGTTAAATAGAATAATTTATGGTGTTCCATCATTAGAATCATAAATCTCGTATGAGAGCAGGCCAAATGTTTTGGGAGTGTGTATTTCGTTGCTTATAGAGCTCATCGTTGGCTTAAGCTCCTCCCTAGGGTCAATATAAGGAGCATCCTGTACCCGATCCAGTACGATTCAAAGGTAGCTCTTACAAATCAGGATAATGGGGGGACACGTCAAATATCAAGTTCTTGCCTGGCTAGCAATTGAACTCAAGAACTAGGAGAAGTGATTTAACGGCGAATTTGATGTTATACGTAGCTGAAGTACGAATCAAGAGCAATGAGACTTGGTGGCTCAACATAGCTTGGTGGCCACTGTAACAGTACGGACAATGGATGGGAATAGAAAACTCTCAACTGTGAGTGCAGAGAAAACGGGACTCCTGTCTCCCGGTTTCTCTGCACTCACAGCTTTTGAAAAAAAAAAAGAAAAAAAACTGAATCTGCAAATAAGACACACACGGGGTAAAAAGGAGACTCACCTTCAAATTCATACATCGTCTCTGAAAAGGTTAGATGAAGAGTAGAATGAAGATGTGAAAGAATGGATAGGTACTACATGACTAAGTGTACATACTACTGAATGGTAAACATGCTTCGAAAAGTTCAGGTTGGCACTCACGATACTCATAGTGTCGATTGGGTGGGAACGAATGGCCTCCGTAAATATTGATAGTATTCTGTTCAGACAGAGTGTCCGGGGTGCTTGGAGACGGAGCGATGGGGAGTTTTGAACTGTCCATCACAGTACCGGGGAACGGAGATCCAGGATGTGGTGACAATTGACTGTTCATCAACTCGGGATGTTTCAGTAAGACCGCGATGACGGAGAGCGTTAGTACGTGGAGCATCTGAAAACAATTTTTGATTATTTTTTGCAATTGGTAGGATATTTCTCGACAAAAAGTATTAACCTATTGCGGGCGCAAGGCCAAGCGCTGTGGTAGTATGGCATATGTCACATGCCAGCCGCCATTTGCTACCTAGGACGAATGGTATTTAAAACGATATTGGAATTTTAGAACACTCTCAAAAATATTGTTTGTGTTCCAAATTGAGACAAATTTCCGAAATTCCCCGACTGATTTGGAATCTTAATGAATGACTGGACCTAACCTACCATCAAGTTAATTTGTTCATAACTGTTCTAAAATAACGATTTCACTCAAATAAATTAGGTAAGATTGTGCACTCGCTTCATATGAACCTTTCCAATGAACCTTTTTCATGGGTTCTGATCGGCGGAATACTTTCATATGTTGATCAAATCTTTCTACTTAACGTTAGATGTACGCTGCAAAAATGTCAAGTTGGTCAATGGCTTGGGTAGAACATTACAAGGTCAGCATTCAATGAAAAATAATTAATAGGAACTTTCGGTTTAATAGCACATTAGAAAAAATTAAAAAAATCATAATAAGGAAGAACCGCAACATTCCCAGCTGGAAATCCCTTCCACGACAAAAAGGGTTTGTTGCCCGAATTATTGAAGCATTTGGTTGCCTATGTATCGCCGATGGGTAAATACCGCCTAGAAATAACTTGGAAGTTTGTAGAAATAAGTAATTTAGTGAATAAGCAGGTCTCACATGACATTATCATACTTCTAAATCGAGCTGGCAACAAGTGCATGTCACACATGCCATACGTCCACGAGCCATTCAACCTCGTCAATGGATGACGTCCAGGCTAACAATTTCCGGCTGGTATGTCACACATGCCGTACTATTGCAAAAGGTTAATCAAGTCAAAGATTCTCAGGAGGAATACAATATAATACGCTTAATATAAGCGAGTCAAATATAATACGAATATCAACTGAGTCCAATTTGGTAGAGAAATAAAACAGGTCAAATGAACTGAGTTAGGCGACATTTTGAGCGATCAAATGGATATTGTCTGAGATTAATGATGATGTCAAGGGAGCAAGTTCGCCAGAGATTTTTAGGGCCCTCAACCTCCACCAAAGACATTGAAAACTTAAATTAGTAATCCACGAGTAATTTACACCTCGACAATTCAACATGTTGATTACCTACACGAAGTCACTCCAGTTTACTCATTCCGACAAGTGTATTTATGTTACAGCCAGTGTGTACAATGGAGTACTCCAGTGAGTCCAAAAATAAGATGATTATTGGAATATTTTAGTTCAACTAACTGTGAAAAAGGATGTAGAGAGTGGGGTCGAAGTGATAATCATGTAACATAGGGAAGGAAGTGAGAAAGTGCATGAAAGTGGTAATCTTTGTTCCCTCTGCAAGGACACTACACGTCTCCCTTGCAATCACTTTGATAGCACTGTACAACTCCCACACTCCCTCAAACTTCTAATTTACTTCTCTAATGTCATATCAAACAATTCGTTGGCCCCAAGCAATTCACTTGGGGAAGAAAATTATTGACATATCCCATTTAGGCGGTTTTAGTCAAAGTGTAAACGCTTCTTATTCAACTGGATATTGTGAATAATGCCTAGGCATTTTATAATTATGATGGCTGAGCGAACTTGGGTTATGTATCAAATTAATTGATTCCCCAATTGCGTTCAAGCTTAATTGCTAGAAAGGCTCTACCAAACCACTCATTTGGTAATAAACCTGAAACCATTGAAAAAATTGAGTAATTAAAGTGTCTAGAGCATGAACGCAAATCGAAAATATGATCTGGTTGGATTTAAAACCGCAAAAGTAAAATTTGACAGATGAACTGAGACGTTTTAGTCATGATACAAGATGCCTAATTTCACACATTGACTATAACGTAAATATCACCTCACGCAACATCTAACATGTAATGAGAGCTTCTAAGTAACGAACCTGAAAAACTCAATGAAAACATCATGCAAGAAATGGAAACTCACCAAGTGCCATATTCCAAGAAATATTGTTGCTGTCCGCACGTGGCAGCATATGCCACAGCGCCAGTTTTCGCCCTCGCCGATTTTGAAGGATAGACCTTGCATAGTTCACCTTGAATACGAATAAAAAAATGATTTTATACAAAATTCGATAAAATATAATTCAAGACAACATTTCATCTTAACCCTGGAATGACAAGGCTGTGGTTGAAATTCAAAGGGTAGAAGAAAGTGAGGAATGCGATGAAGATCAAGTCAGTGATAGTCAGTTCCCGTAAAAATAGTTCGCTCTTATGAATCTTTCTTCCTTAAAAATCTTTCGTTCTTAAGAATCTTTCGTCCTTAAGAATATTTAGTTATTAAGCATCTTTCGAGTTATTACAAATCTAAGCGAGCGCCTATTCCGAACTCAAAACCGTGACAGAACCTCCTGTTGTATTCTGTGTTGAAACATTCGTGAGTGATCGTAGTGATACTGATTCTATTACCTGCTGTGAAGAGAGCTCTAAACTTTTTTTCAAAAGAAAATGGGAATTTTGAAAGACTGCTGTCACTACTATCACTACTGTCCTCAGACACAACAGGGTCAAAAGGTTTCGTCAGTTTCAAAGATTACCTACTCATTTTCTCATGTATCAAAATTGAAGGGGACAGCGGGAAACATTTAGGAACCAACCAAATGAACGAAGCGATTGATAGGAAATTCCTTGTCACTACGGTAGAGCACACTAGCACAGGAGTTCCGAGTTCGAGAAAAAATCCAGTACAGCAGAACATACCGAACACACACAAAACCCTGAACACGATGCTTTGCGAACACAGTACTGGGACAGCGAGTTCTGAACTGGTGCACTACGAACGACTAAACGACACTGCGCAAGCGCACATTGTTGGAATGTGAATTTGTCGTTTCAAGAGTTAATTCCTGTGGTAGTGACGAACATTTATGGTTTTTGAGTTTGTGGGTGCAACCCTGATACCCGTGAACACTGTAATTGAAATTGGTCGTTTCAAAAATTAATTCACTGTGGTCCAAGGAAACGAGAACTGGGAGATAAAGTCGAGTCGAAATGATTACAAAGCTAACGCCGCGCCGTGAGTCACGCTGTTATCGCTAGATGTGGTAGGCACCGCAAAATATTTTGATTCATATGGAATAAGTGTCACGAGTAAGCAATTTTCAAGTTAACATTTAGAAATGCCAATAGATAATGCCGGATAGATAAAAAATGACTGCCAGAGCTTCGTTTAACTGGTAGATTAGCTACAGTATCATTTCTCTGGCAAGCTCGTAAATACACAGGAAATTAGATTACATGAATGTAGATCAAATAATAGCACGTCATACTAGGTACTTCCAGCATGTGCATTAGTTGAATACAATCACGAACATACGTTTGATAGGCAACGTATAAAAAAGGCTTACTCAGAACATGAAGTGAATATTAGCTAGGTGATTTGCCCCAACCGATAAATAAAAAACAGATAGTGGTATCATGAGATGTCATGACACGAAAATGATCTACTAGGCACGGGCATCGAAACGCGACGAAAGGAAACTGATACGATTTCCAGGGCCCATTTTATTGATAAACACGACATGAGCTACGATAACACCAGACATTTAAAAACACGGTAAGTACTAATAAATACGTCACTGACTAAATGTAGGTATTAGATCGAGTTATACAAGGTGGTCCACGAGTCAGCCTCTCTCTCTCTCTCCCCCCCCCCCTTATTTCTCTAATTGTCGGAGTAAAAAATCCGCTGGACAACCGCCATTCTTCATGATTGTTTTCGTAGTTTTCAAAAATGATGAAAATGCGCGTAGCGCGCTTGATCTAATGTACGCAATGCGCATCAACTTTGTTTTTTCAAATGGGAACCCCCTTTTTTATTGCAATTCGGATTCTGCGCGAAATTTGATGTAAATTTGAAGTGTGGAACATGAATTTTCATTGTTTTTCAACGCTGAAACACGTGGTTACGTCTGTTTTTGGCTTTGATCGAAATTTAACGCAATAACAGCCAAAAATATGGTCATTGTAGTTTAAAAAAAAAATGTCAACACTGGTCATTCTACCATTTTTGTCGTTTCTGTATTCATCAAGTCGAGGTAGTGGAGATCCCTAGGACTGACGTCTTGGGTGTATTCGGTTGTTCTCAACAGTGGATTCTAATGGGGGGTCAGGAGTGCTTGTGTTTTCATGAAAATCATATTTTGTGAACACTTGACTCGACTTCTTTTGCTTCGTAGGTACATATCCCCACCAATTGCACTCGTAGCAAACACGAGAAACGACAAAAATGGCTGAATGACCACTGTGTTAGGAAAACGTGATTAAAAAAAACTACAATGATCATATTTTTTACATGGCCATATCTACAACGCGCAATTCTATCATTTTTGAAAACTACGAAAAACATGAAGAATTGCGTTTGTATGAATTTTTTGCTCCGACATCTAGAGAAGATAAGGGGGGGGGGGGCTGACTCGTGGACCACCCTGTATTGATAACACGAGAAACATATGGGCGTGGTGGTAAATTACCTAAAATAAAAAAACCGATTAGTTATTTTCCCCAGAAAATTGAAAACGTCGGGCGCTTCAGTTACATCGAGTTTCATCATGAGTCACTCCATGATAAAGTGCTACCTGAACTCCATGAAACTAGTGGAACAATGGAGTTTCAAGGCCTGCTTTTTGAAAACATCCTAGTTTGCATGGGAGAGTTAACAGGTGAATGGGTCGTTAAAAAAAATGTCCGTTTTCTCATTTCTCAGGTGGTGTAGCAGTCAAAATCTCCCGATTTTTAGCATTTAGTATCCTTTGTTTATTCAAGTATTCGTCGGACTTCCCCCTAGTTGGTCACCATAGTTATCATAACTATCTGGACATTTCAACTTCGAACATGGCTACACTCCTTCAATCTCATCAAAAACGATTGGTAGAAGAAATATAGATTATAGAAATATAGATTATCTAGGCGTATAAATTCATCAATGAATGATGCTCAAAAACTAACGTTTCCCACCTACCGTTGTGATGATAATAAAAAATCCTAGGACTTCAAAGACACTGCAGATCAAGTGGAACTCAACTGTTAGAGGAACGTCAGACCCCACTTGCTAGTCCCTTTACTCCCTCTCCAAATACTCTCAAGCCACCACCCCTCGCGTTTTTCTTCTTCTAGGTGCCCTCTACTCTTCAGAATTCTAAAAATCTTGCTAAGTCATTATCTATAGATTAATGTCTGATAAAAATTACTTTTCAGATCTGAAAAAAATAAAATTCTAGTCAAAAGTTACAAACCTTTGTAACTATCGTAAGTACCACTGGGACATAACTACCTGGACTTTTTAAGAAACTGTTGTTATTGACAAATCTATTGACTGTTATAAAAACGTCATGTTTGATAGTTGTTTTACAAAGGACATTTTGATTCATTGATTACTAAACATTACTAAACATAGATTACTAAAGAACATTTTGATTCATACCCCATTTCTATAAGTTGAAAATTAGCTCCAGAATTCTGTTTCAAATCTTTGGGACACAGTAAATTGAGAAAACTGTCCTTTTTTTTAAACGACCCGAATAAGCTCAGACGTCGAGTGTATTATTGATACTATAAAATTCGTAAACAACAACTACCTTTGAAACACTACCAAGTATGCCTTTCTACCTGTATCTAGTAGAAGCTTGTGGGAGTTTAGTAGTAGGGACTTGTGGGAGTTACAATCAAGTCTACAAGAACAAATTCGTGCACCCGCAAGTAATAAATTACACATGAAATACTGAGTATCTTCCGAATTATTTACAGACTTTCGCGTTTTATCACAATCGATGATTATAATACGTTAATAATCTTCACTCGTAACTCTACTCATTCCATCTGGAACTGTATGCGTCACGGGAAATAAGTAGAAGTAGGTATCACTACAGGTCGGGCACTAAATAATATCAATAAGTACATGATAAAATATTTTGCTGAAAAAACGAATCGAAGATGATTCGTTGACTAATAAGATCACGGGATAGTTGAGTAACTACGCACTAAGTACCAAAACAATGATGAACAATGGTCTTGAAAGCGGGGCAATGAAATGTGATGTGTTAAACATCACGTCTTATGTACAACTAAAATGTTTGTTGTGGGTGGATAAAATGAGAAACGGTAAGTTTGTAAATACTTTACCCGGATATAAGCAGGCTATGTGACAGCTGCCCCAAATCAATCGCTTGAGTGCATCAAATTAGTCCGACGAGATCACGTATCCAACTGCACTGCCTCGCTCGGTTGCTTTTAAACAGCGATAAACTCGACACAAGAGATGACGTAGAAACAGATAAAATGGGTGTCTAGTGGCCAATAGGATTTCGTCATAGGACGAATAGATACACGGGTCTTTGGAAGCGTTCACTCGGACCTTTCGAGGACTATAATCATAATCCGGATAGCTGTTGTATTCAAAAATACGATTTATATAAAGAACTAAACTCACCTAGAATCCGAGATCTTAGGTAGTGGATATTAGAAACCCCTCGCAGGGGCAATGTGGTTCTGTAGAAGTTTGTGATCCCTGCACAACGAAGATCAGAAAGATACAGCAAACTGAAACGGGTGTATGTTTGCGTCGAATGATGGTATTTTATAAACTTTCACAATGGTATTTTACTGCAAGCTTACCTCAGTCGTGTAATGATATCCTCACTAAACCATTTACTTTGACAGTGTAGAGTAAAAAAGTGTAACACAGAACTACGAAACGATCATCAGCTGTTCCACGAGCCCATGGCGTTATATTGAAACTACTACGCAGCCACAGTTAGCTTATATCCTTATCAAATATTCATGTGTATGTTTGAATATTAGTATAATGGGGTCCGCGCATAATTTGTTTTTAGAATTTTTGGTGATGAAGAATCGCTTAAAAAACGTGAAAATGGGAACTATTCGTCAAAATTAGTTTACCCTTATTGTTTATGGATAGAGAAACCAAAACGGTCAGCCATCCTTCTTCCATGACGGTCAGCTATAGTATCCACCCTTCCTGAAACTTGCTAGCATGGAAGAATGAATCCACCATTCCTTCTTCCATGAATTGCTAGATAGCGGCTGATGGATAACCTCACAGCCGCGCGCCAAATTTCAAATCAATTGTGATTTTCGATCTCTGTGAAGTTTTTTTTTTTTTTTGACATGGAAACTAGAGTTTACGTTTAATCGCAACTCAAATAACATAACGAGTCGGTTTTTTCCAATTTTCATGATCACACTTCATTATCTGACGAAATGGTAGTCGATTTGCCATTGCGAATGATAATACAATTGAATGCCTTTAGGTGACTATAGGTAATCTTCGAGATTGTGAACATACCAGTTATGCCTCCTCGACATGATGTGCCCTCTATGAACAAAATCACTTGCAACGAAATTTTGTAAACCGTGTCAAAATATGAACAAAAATGAGGATCATAAGAGAAGAAACATAAAAATCCCTTGTCCTACTGAAAGTTTACATACTTTGGTAGATTCCCCTATTGAAATCTCAGTTACATCAGCTGAGTTGCCTATTTTATGATTATTGTGTTGATAGCACGGCGCAAGCGGTAAATGAAAATTCTTCATAATATTATTATCTAGTGGGGGAGCGCCGCTTCCTGCACTACCCCCCTGTCGGGCTTATAACTCGTATACACCTAAAACTAGGCCATAAAATTTATGATAAAGACCTCCCTAGAATGGATATTATTTATTTTACTTTTTCGACAACTATTCCCTCAAATTTACCTAACCTCTTCAGTACTGAAGCTTTTGATTGACCAACAATCGAATGTATTGGTACGAAAGTGTAGTTGTGCGTATGCTCAATGGGGTCAAATTAATTTCAAGTTATTTGAATTGTTAATCATCAATTGAATGGGTGGGCCGAAAAGGGGTACATGTCCATTTTTTCGATTTTTCGTTTTTGGTACCACACGAATCGTAGAGGTCTCCTCTACTACATTATAGCATCATAAGGCTTCACTTCCAATTCCGTGGGCATTTTATTGAGCTTCAAATAAAGGAAATCCAGATGATTTTATTCAGGAGAACAAGGGTACATGTTAGTAAAATACGTAGCAACCGCTCTCGCGTCCTGCGTTACAATCCGCTCCCCGGCTGTGTCCGACTCCCGCTCGTAATCTCGCGAATGGCCGATTGCTGATTCTGGCTTTCTCTAATCTGTTGTTCTTCGTCAAACTCGGAGCAAGGTCTATGTCCCTTCTCAGTGGAAATATGTCATCGCTGACGCCAAGGTGAACGAGCCCTTCAGTATCGTAGAAATGCGCCAAGAAGACTTCAAAGACCTTCAAGAGATCGAGCGACACCTCTTGAAAACCAAAAATAAGAATTTGAAGGTCACCAAAAAGCTTTGGATGAAGTACTCCATCGACGACCCTTTCTGCATCTATGCTCGACAGACACACAATACATTGCATCCGTGGCAGAAGCATACCGTCTATACCTACAGCTCCATCCCGAAGTTTACCGAAACCCCATCAACTTCCTCCTGAGCACACTTCTCTCCTGCCTATTTCACAAGCCAAAAAGGCTGATCTTCTGCGGATGGTTCCATTTCTGGAACCCGAATACCGAGGTTTCTATGAGTCTCTTCCATCAATACCTTGACCTTTCTACTTCAGCATTACTATTATTTTTTTATTGTTCATTATTAACTTAGGTAGTTCCTAATGAAGCGTTCATGTGCATATTTCTTTTCACTCTAGTATGCATCTAATTTGTCTTTCAAGAAATAAAACCATTTCCGAGAATAACTCAAAGCTGATGAGTTCACCTTAGGTGATGAGAAATGGAAGATATTAGTTTTTTTACAAGCCCCACAACTGGGAGCAAGTTTGTGGAACAAGGGTACATGTTCATAAAAAGCGTAAATTCATCGGATCATCTGACTTTTTATTTTCATTTCGCTCTCCTGTGAAGTTCGGAAAAACGACATGTACCCTTATTCGGCCCACCCATTCAATTTGTTGTCGGGAAGCACAAAATCAAGACAGTCAATAGATTTATCACAGAATAGTATATTTTTGATATGTCGCTCATCGACTAACAACAATAATTTTTAATAAATATGAAACAAATTGCGAAACAAAGCATTTGAATGTTATAAATTACTTCATAGTAGAATGACGGAAAATGTGATTAGACATGCCTATTTACAGAATGAGATTCGACTTATCGAGACATTCCACTAGGTGGATGTGTAGACAATGTGTTGAACACTACATATCAAATTACTAGGTAGACGTAAGATAGTAATTCATGTTGAAACAAGACTTTCGATAACGATGAAAATCTGTTAGAAATAATTGGGCGAGGATCTAGAAATAGCAATAACAAAGTATTTACATGAAACATACATAAACCATTATACATATGTATATAGGGAACGAAACAGGTTTTATTCATATTTACAGTTACGGTCTGTTAAGATGTTTAAAATACACAAAGGTCAGGAGAGTGTAAAATAAGGATTTAGGACATTCTTGCGTGTGATTCAGGTTGGTCCAACGAAGAAGGTATTTCTATTAATAATTAGGTAAGTACATCTAAAAGCAATGTCCCACATCGACCACCTAATAAAAATCACAAGATCAACAGGCGGGTCCAATTTTTTCTGGTAATTCTAAATCGAAGGACATTTTTGACATGTCACAGCGTCCGCCCTGATGGGCCTCCAAGGACCCAAGAAATCCAGTCAGAGTCGAAATCTGACACCGATCTAAGCTCGCAATTGTGTTTGACTGGAGAGTATTTTTTGTAGCCTTTCACACCAAAAAAGTACTGGATTAAAGACCTCCTCTTGTCGGGGGTTCATACGATGGTTTCAAAACTTTTTCTTATGTTCGAATAAGTAGGTAGAGGACTCGTGAATGAACGAGGTGATATCAGAGTAGGTACTTACAAATCTACAGTACCGTGGTATTAGTCATGACATCTTTCAAATCAGAAGTAGTCATTTTAAAAGGCATTCTTGTCGAGACACCAACGTAATACTATTACCAGTATCAATGACTATTCTATCTTAATCATCGAAGTTTTCATGGCATGAGGTGATATCCATTCTAGAGGCGGACACTGTGGTTCTTCCTTTCGCTCGAGTACGCGTGATTGTCGTATTCACTCTTCTTCACATTATAAGTCCCATCGACTATAATGGAATCAGCCATCACTGGAAAATTTCCAAGAATAGTAAACATCATAAATATTATGAAGAATTGATAAAAATTCGAAACACTCATTAAATTCGTACCATTCAGTATTGAATCCTATTGCAGTAACAATAATCCTCACGATCTCTCGAAAGGTAAATATTAAACAAAAAATGGTACGTATATAACTCAGGCACGGACTTTTTGAGGGGGGGGGGGGGGGCGGGCTTATCCAGGCGAACTAAGCTAACATCGGAGAAAAGGGAAAGGAGGGCAAATTAAGGAGAAGAACAGACGGAGATCAAAATTTGATGAAAACATGGCTGTAAGAGCGAATTTTCGAAGAAATAACTGGTTATGTGTAAAATGTCTTCATTTTACTGGTTTTATTACAAATTTTGTCTCCTTTTTCCCCCGAGACAGATTTTCGTGAAAATTTTGTACTTCTCATCTCAATTCTATCGAGAGTTATCGTCTGGAATGACACATACATAAATATATCTAGGGACGCGGGAGCGTCCCGCCCGCCAACAAAACCGAAGCCCAAAAAACCGAAGCGACTGAGACACTGATTACGCGACGGAACAAGTTCGGGTTTTCACCCTATCGTAGCGCGGCTCCCTGAGTGTCTCGAGAGTTGATTTTTTGTACACCAACTCTCCAGGGGCACGTGAGGACGTAAACCAAATTTCAGCTCTCGGGAACATCAGGTGTCGGGGGTATAACAGTTTTAAAACCACTATTTTTCACGTTTTTCGTGTTCTTCTTCTTCTTCTCGTTGTTGTTGTTGTTGTCGTTGTTGTTCATTGACGGGGCTACAGCCCAGCAGACAAATCGGATCGAGCTGAAATTTTGCACACACGTTTGTTATGCTCCAAGGGAGTGCCTTTTGAACATTTTTTCTCCCTCCCCCCATTTCCCTCCCAATTAGGGGGGAAATAGTGTTTTTTAGGAATTTCAAATGGTCATAACTCCTTCAAAATTGAAGCTTTTTCAGATTTTCTTTTTTAGTTGTGTTCAGCTTTTCAAACTGTTTAATTTGAGATCAAAAAATGCTTCCTAAGATGATAAATAAAGGAGTTATGGTGATTTTTCTATTTTCAACAACAACTGCCGCAAATATTGATGAAAATTGGTGCGGTTGGTCTTAAAATGTCCGCTAGGTTGTCTAGAATATGCTCAATAATTTTGAACTAAATCTCAATCGATTTGACTAATCCACAGCCAAAAATACGTGAATAAATTCCACATCTACTGATTTGGCTAATTTCCGAAAACATCAAAGTTGAACGGTGGTCAGAAAAATTGTCGTAGAGTGGCGCCTGTTTAAGGATCGATAGGAAATTTTATGGGCTTTCGAATGAGGGTAGCGCACTTTGTCACTTTTCCCAACGGTTCTCGAGTTATTCGCGATTGTTGGTGTAAAAACGTGCGTTTTACCTTTTGCAAACTTTCTCTTTCCTCTTTCTCTTCGACACCAATAATTACAATTATTGTAATGATTCTCAACAACAAAAATTTGCACAATCCCCAAGAAAAAATGCAACCAATTTTCAAAAAATTTCTAATTCAAATTTATTCAAATGTCTAATTCTTTCTATTTTTTTAAATTTAATAATAAGAATAATTGTATTAAATTTTAATAATTGTTTTTAAATTGTTGATTGTTTTAATTAATCGAAAATTTTAAAACTACTATTTAACCAATTCGCAAAAATTTTAAAACTACTTATTTTTCAAACACATTTCAGATAAACAATAATTTCCAAAAAATAATTATTCTTGTCACAAAAAGAAGAAACAAAAAGGCGTACTAATTTTTTATTAAATTTTGACTAGAATAAAACTTCATTTAGGAAAAAATTTACTAGTTACCTCGTAGGTACTTTTGTTAAATTGTACCGTATTGTATAAGTACCACTCGAAAACTAGCCATGCAAAAAGATGTGATATCCCCCCAAAAACAACTCCGTTGTAAAAACTGGCCCGCCAAAAAACGTCAGCCGCAAAAAGGAATGATATCCATTTTGCCCGCCAGCCACATATATATAGGATGCTCGGTGCTTCGCACCTCGCTGTTGAGTGTGCATATAGAAACCTGATCCTCCTACCCCTAACCTCCACCGTCAATGTTTTCCTGTTCCCTGTCTCCTTCCCACAACCCCCTCTCACCCTTAGTTCCCCTCGGTTTCACCTAATATGTTTCCTCTGTTACACCGGCAGGGAGCTTTACGCTTCTTTCAATGCTGTTGGCGGGAGCTTTTTGCAAGGCTTCTGAGAATTATAATATATTATGATATTATATGTATTACCGGTGGTCACGATTAATCAGTGGTGGTACACCTATAATGAAGTAATGCTTCAATTATATTATAAATATATTTTAGAAATATATTATAATTATTTATAAATATAAATATATTAATTTAATTATAATTATAATTAATTTAATTATAATTATATTCTATAATTATATTATAGTTCTTAGACGCCTTGCTTTTGCAATGTCAGGCAGCCTGAAATGGCTCATTACTTTACTTTTGTACCAGCACCAAGTACTCATCATCACCACTACTATCTGTATATCTAATTCTCAGAAGCCTTGCAAAAAGCTCCCGCCAACAGCATTGAAAGAAGCGTAAAGCTCCCTGCCGGTGTAACAGAGGAAACATATTAGGTGAAACCGAGGGGAACTAAGGGTGAGAGGGGGTTGTGGGAAGGAGACAGGGAACAGGAAAA